>JAOWCC010000861.1:0-74930 GCA_030867875.1 Actinernus sp. WN-2022 | reverse complement strand
TGACAAGACACTGTTCAGTTTGACTTTCCCTCTCAGCTTTGCTCTTGAGTTGAAGTTGAGTTTGGCTTTGTTAAATACTTCTTATTCAGTTGTATGGTATAATTTGTGCAGTATATTTGAGCATACCAATCCAAAGAGATTCAAATAACAAAGCCGTGGCGAAAGAGAAGCTTAAACGAGAAATATGTTGTCCTCCTTGAAAAACACAACATCTTGCCATTTCTATCGAAGAAGCCTTTGGTTTCAGCAGCAAATCAGCACGCTAAATTCCAATTCGATATGTGGATTAGCCGGATCCTGGCTTTGAGTTTGATCATGCAGCCCCTTCATGATCAGGTCGTCGTGTCGTATATAAAATCACTGGCCATCTGGGTAAAAAACGCGGTCCTTCGGCTCCGACAAGAGCGCCAGTTGAAATATTCTGAGCCTGTTGGAAGGCTTTCGCACGAGTGAAGTTAAATAAAACATTAAGCTGCTTACATTTAAGAGATGGGACTCCAAATTTGAGAGAAATTTCCTTGCGGGTCTACCATCTTGATTTTACTGTATTAAATTATGCAAATAAATTAACCTGGCGTTGTTACGTGACCAGCACAGTGCAGTCTGATTGGTGGTGAACTTGAAATTTAACCGCATGCGCAGTAATTTTGCTGCATGAAACAAAAACAAAACGGCCTGCAGATTTAGACTCGGTGCTGCCACAAGCAGCCTGAGTAACAAGGTTTTCGTTTTGAACATGTACAAATCATTTGAGTGGGCTCCCTGTGGCCTAACTACAAAAAAGACATGCAAAAACATTATTCAATTAAGAAGACAGGAAATCAGTCCTGTCTTTGACCACATTCATCCGTCATGGTTGTCTCATCTATCGTTCTTGATAAGACTTAGATCCGTTTCGAGTATAATAAATTGTGGTATATTCGAAAGGCCCCGAAGGAGAAAGGAATTAAATTAAAGCAAAGATCCCCTATCGTAACGAAGAACGAACTTTTAATTACCCGTTTAGTAATCTTTAAAATGAACCAATTTATTCATATTTCTTACAGAAAGGGCACTAAAACTGATAAAGTATTTACAAATATCCTTTATTAAAACGTAGGCAGAGGAAATTCTTTATGGAAATGAAATTTTGCATTTTAATTGCCCCCACAAAGCACCCTCCAAATTAGAACAATCTGCTGTTCTTACTCTAGTCATAATAGCTTTCAAGTTATATCTTTGTTATCTTAAGATCGTCAATGGCCTTTTTCACACAGGAAAACCGGCCTTTCACAAAGGCTATACGTAGGCTATTCAATTATGCGCCTAAATTCATGATCATATCCTGTTTTATTTAAAATATTTTAAAGTGTCATATGCAACATGAAAACTCACTTCACCGGAAGACAAAGAACTGAAATGCGATGGATTCTTGTAAAAACGTAATTGACAAAGAAAATGCTCTTGTTTTGGTACAATTCTTGCGCCACACAATAACAAACATTAAAACGTGTTGCTTGAGCACTATACAAGATACAACTAAGCATTCTTTACCTAAATTAGACGTATCAAATTTTACTTTACGTGCCCGAGTAGGCCATTTGTGTTGGCATTGTAAGTTCCCTCCAAAAGACGGAATCCCTTAACGTATAACTGTATAACAAAAGAACTATCTTGCATAACACCAGTTATTTCAACATACATGTACAACCAATATAAGTGCTGGTTTCAGTTTTCCCGCCAATTCGATATATGAATTTCGAGTACATTTTCCCTCAGTCAAAACCTTTTATTCAACACTCGCAAAAGATTTCTACTTTCAGCGGCATCGTCGATTTCGGCGCAAACACCGTTTCTTCTCTGTTTGTGATAAAGTTCCTCGCTTGACAGAGAAACTCCAAGGCGTCGGGCGGCTCTTCTAAACCTTAGCAGAGGCCGGGAAATGGCTAGTTCATCGCAGGAGCTACTACGAGTTTCATCTGTTTCTTCAGGAGAATTTTTTTCTGCTAATTCAGACTGTGTAAATCTTAAATTCGGTACAGATTGTTCCATTTTGTCAAATGTCCCTGCTAAACCCTCATCAATTTTAATTTCTTGATTGCTGTCACTTCTGTGGTCTTCGACTCTCCCGGAAAAATCTTTTCCCAAAGTTTGTTCCTGCGAATTTTCCTCGGGTAAAATACAAACCTGTTTGACAGAAGCCATTTCGGCAGACATGGGACGGCGATTTGAATGTTGAATCGACAATTTGAGATGTCCTTAAACTCTCGGCTAAAATGCAAGGAACTACGCGTAGCAAAATTTTCAAGGTGTGATAAGTTGATGTCTGAGTCCAGACTAAATGACTTCGTAATACCCTTTCTTCTAGGCACTGTTCTGTATCCTGTCATATCTCTTGGTTGCACAATATTTTCAATACTTGACATTTGATCCAGAGTTTTCATTCTATACTTTCCAAGGTTGTAACTGTAGCGGAAGATATCTTTCTTTGAAGAATTTACCTTTTCATCTCCTGGCTTGGGTACGTTTGATCCGTGGCTAACCATTCTGATAATTCAGACTTTTCCGGCTCCAAATTAGCTTTTATTCGAGCCTGCAAGTAAAGGAACAACAAGAGCGGATTAATCTAATGGGAAGGAAAAACAAGAACCTACCTATAGCTTAGTCTATTATTTCAAGATGGTTTAGACTTAAGACGCCGTTTCAATTTTACGAATAGCTAGATCAAGGTATATTCAGACGAATTTGTGAATTAAACACCTTTATCTTAAGAAGAATTCTAATCTTTGAACGGCTCAATGCCACCGGCACAAAGATGTCAGTTTTATATTTTCCCCTGTGAATGTTGTTTCAGTTCTGGTTCGAAGATTAACAGAGCAACAACCGTCTTCAGCGCCAATAAAAATTGATAAGGATCGGTATCACATCTCTGCTTCATGCCTTTCCTCCAAGAGGAAAGATGATAATATATCTTTTAAGGGCTTTAGACAGCCAACTGAAGAGCTTTACTTTGTTCCCTTGGTAACGGACCTGGATGCGTCAGAGGCCGATTGTCAAACATCAAACCGCTCATTTCCATAACAAATTGTATAAAGCAGAGCCTAATCATTTCCTTGCCATAGGAAATCTTTTAATCGTTTAACTGAGTCGAGTTTTTGGTCTACATTTATTATGGTCACATAAAACCTCGGAGTTCCTTTTAAATAAAGCTTTTCTCTGTCATTTTATGATTCAATGTACTTTTTTAAAGATTCATCGAATTCAAAGGACTATATATATATAGCTATATTGTTGCATAAATGAGCCCTACACGGATCCAATAAAAGCAAAAGTTTATTTAACCTCAATGTATACTGGCAGCTAGATAAGGAGTTTCTTTGACAGACGTGAATACAAACTGATCATCAGTAATATTAATTACCATCTCCACGACAGTATTGTCGCTCGAGTAAGAGGTCGGAGAAACTGTAAATCACTGGCATACAATTTTCTTGAGACAGATTAATATTGTCTTTGTTGACCTATATAAAACATCTAGGGAGATTACCGACAATTCAATTTATTAAATGCCTCCAATTACCAACTCCGATTTTGGCCGAACGCTTTCAGTTCTGCTGAAAAAGAACTGATACTATAGTTTTTAATTAATTTAATTCAAGTTGAAGTTAATTTCATTAAGTTTTATAATTTTAGGTTCATATCTTTAAAACTGAAGGAATAGCAATTTTTTGAAAACTCTAAATTTCACAGAGTTTGTGAAGCTGACTGGCACAGCTTGCCAAAATTATAGAGTTTGGCTTTTTACCAATTTTGGCTTGCT
Source organism: Actinernus sp. WN-2022 (assembly GCA_030867875.1). Taxonomy (NCBI): domain Eukaryota; kingdom Metazoa; phylum Cnidaria; class Anthozoa; order Actiniaria; family Actinernidae; genus Actinernus; species Actinernus sp. WN-2022. The sequence goes on along the minus strand of JAOWCC010000861.1, from coordinate 71,131 downwards.
CTTTCCATTTTTGGCATCCATCTTGTTCTAGCGCCAATTTTTTTGATTGACAGGCTGAAAAGGTCACGAGACCAGGTCCTGCAAAGGGCCTATTACTGTGAATTAAAACAAATTATCGAATTTCAATTTCATGATTAATCATCGCACTTTTTTGATAATTAATAATATTCCAGTTTGTATTATTATTGGTGTTGTTGTTATTTCTTAGGAGTTTTAATTTGACTGCTTATCCATATATTTTTAGACTGATTCTTTAGCCTTCAGTAAATCTCGTTCATTGACAATAGACCAGTTCGCGGTACATTCCGACATTTCGAAAGGGGTGCAAAAACATGGCGGGAATCGATGGGAATCCGATGCCAAATAAAATCCGTAAAATCGAATTTATGAAATATTATTCAGATACAAACTTAAGATACCAGGTAAAAGTTTAACATATCGAAATTTGAGGGATGTAGCTGTGCTGGGAGAAGTGCAATCGTGTTTTCAGTTTTCCATACATTGTCTGTAAATTTTCACGCGGAATGTTTGCACCCCTTTCCAAATGTCGGAATTTACCGCGAACTGGTCTATTGTAATTTTACTATTAATATTGGTTGGCCAACTGTGACGGTGATAAAGAAACTAAAATAAACAATATGAACAACCCATATTCAGTATGCAAACATACACCCTCCTTTTGTCAATTTTGTCAGTTTTAACGGGATGCCTAAACAAATAATCATGTCATTGTGAAAAGTCAATATCGTATTACCTTCGATATCGCCATTCTTCTTGGTATGTTTGAAGAAGGCCATATTGAGACTGGGAGATCGAAGAAGTTGTTGATTCTTACGATACGGGAGATAAAGAAAACGAGGGCGGTTGATTGGGAAATTAATACCGATAATTAAATAACTTAAGACCGTGTTATTTTTGAGGAGTTTAAAAAAACTAGGATTATATTCAGTACCACGAGCCATGAATTAAACAATTGGCCTTTTTTCATTTTGGAAACATTGTAACGGTATCTGCAAAATTCTGTTCTCCCACCGATTTCATTTTCTTTTGTTTGCTTTTCTCTTGAATTGACCGATTCAGCTTGTACATTTGCTGTCCCAATTCAGATCATTGTGCGTAGTCGCGATCGGGTATTCAAGCCTTTGCATTTAACTACGGTTTTTAGTAAAAATTAAGAGGAATGGCAAGCACTTTTCATGCTTAAACCCGGGTTTGAGGACGGACAGGAGCTCAAGGGTGACTTCCATAGCTGTAGAGAAGAATCTGGCCAAGAATCTGAAGGCGCCCTACGAGAGATGAAGCGGTTGACCGGAAATGTCTCAATGGCGGCTTATAATTCGAAGAATTAAAGCAGTTGAAATATTGGATATTTGCACTTGTTGCAAGTAGACTTGTTGCTCTTGATCATAGGATGATTTCAGGTAACTGCTATATTTTGCCTTGTAATTATAGAATGGGATTTATATGAAAACAAACGAATTGTTGTTTCCTTACGAGGTTAATTAAAGATATTAACTAGGGGGTTATTTTGCAACATTTTCGTGGACCTAAAATAAATAAGAATATTTGAAGATGGATGACTGGGAATTTCAATCATCAAATATTGAAATAAAGTAAACGAAAGGTGGGTAAAATTCATCAGAAATCGCTGAATTTGTGAGCACACAGCCCAAAGATATGTAAACACGCAGGCAAGTTCGATATTGACGAATAGTCCAACCTCGTCCCCAGGGTCTTCTCGGTCAGATCCAAGATGGCGGCTACTCCAGAGAAGACCCAAAGGCTGAACTGTCACGTATTCTGATTGGCTCTTCGGTTATGACACAATGGTTGTTCTTACTAGGCTTTTTATTGGCCCAACGCACTGAGTCCAGGCTCAGAGAGATGAACTTGTATATAGATTCGATTGCTCACATTTCATCAATAAAACGATTTTAAATAACCTTAAACACGTTGTGTAGGTAGAGCAATATATGAAGTGTATCACTGGGTAGGTTGCTGGTAAGTTTCATCAGTGGGAAAGCCAGGAGAAGCTATTAAATCTGAACATCTGCTATCGAGCGCTTCGTTTCAACGCTAACGGCAAATGAACGGCTTTTTAGGATTCTCTTCTAGACTAGATACATCCTTAGATACATCCTTTATCCACGTAAACTCCATTTCGAGCCGTTTAGTAGAGCCAATGCAAAACAAAGTTTTAGTGTGGAAGGCAGCTCTAATAGCTTAAAATAGAGGAAAAGATTAAATAAAACTGAGAAAGGAGAAAAAGAATTTAAAAAATTGTTACTGGCTGGTGTGGGAATCGAACTCCAAATCGTTGGATTCGAGGCTTGCGCTCTACACCATTTTACTATAGAGCCGATTCACTTGTAGCCCAGTTTCAAAATAAGGTATATATGTAGAAGTTTTGAACCCGTGAACTTTGGGAACTAGCCGTCGTCAAGCGTTGTCAACTTGTTTGAAATTGTAGCCACGCGATTGGCTACTCAGTACAATAGGGGGCACTTTAGACCCCGTGGGGAGAGAGTAAAGTATCTGGCAATTTAAAATAATAAATAAATTTATTGACTGTCCCTCTGCCGGAAAGAGGAATTTTGACAGCATGCTCGAATTGATGCTAACACGTAGTTTCTGACGAAGAATGAGAGGGCTTTTTCAAAGAAATGAGTTCATTTGGAAGAGTTAGGATAATGATTTCTCAAGTCTGAAAACTTCTGGAGTAAGAAAAACTATCTACCTTTCACCTGACGGAGAAAATTGCGCCTATCGGACGGGTTTTCGTGAGAAAAATCGGCCTCAAGTGACTCGTGGTTTGAATTTGAGTGTGCAGCCTTTCCTTTCTTTTAGACAGAGAAGAGAGAAAAACCCAAAGTGAGATAAATACCCCATAACCGCCATTTCTAGACCCCAGAAAAACAACAGGACAACAACAAACTCTTAAGGTAAGTTTATTTTCTTTATCTGAGAATGTTGTGAAATAATAGTCACACAGTGCAAATACAGAGCTTGGGCTGCCTGTGCTTGCAACAGATGCAAATTTCCACGCTTTCAATTGACTTCAACTGCTTCCTTCGAATTATAAGCCGCCATTGAGAGTTTTCATCTCCCGTAGGGCACCTTCACATTCTTCTCTATAAATAGATAAAGTATTCATTTATATAGCGCAAATTATATATGAATATATCCAAATGCACTTCACAAGGTTATATATATTTTTGTTATACGGAGTGCTGTTATGGCGCAATGTGGTGCCGTGCAGTTTACAATCATGAGAGATTGTTAGTATCTCAGAATACCAGGCTGTTGTGTCGGGAGACAATCCCCTACTCTTTCTCGAAATAACACGACAGGTTCTTTCACGTCCCCCTCGTATAGATTAGAAGAGGAAGGAGACAAGGCCAACGGCTTATACCTCTCTGCCCAAGGACGCGGCCGGGATTCGAATCCGCGACCTCCCGCACTCTCGACAGTGCTCTACCAACTGAGCTAACCAGCGAGGCGACTTCCAACTACAGCTATGGCAGTCACCCTCGGGTTCGTCTCCATCCTCAAATCCCGGTTTAAGCATGAAAAGTGCTGCCATTCCTTTTAATTTCTACTAAAAACCGTAGTTAGGCAATCCCTTTATGTAGGACGACACGAATTTTTACCAAAAATACAATAGAATACAACACAATGCAATTCAATACAATAGAATACAATTTGGTAGCAATTCGTGTCGTCCTACATGAAGGGATGGCCCGTCGTGGCGGCAGTTACATGCGAAGGCAGAACATGTTTACAACGAAGACTGATCGCTGAGTAACCGCCCTTTTTCTTGCGCAATACGCACGTCATGAAATCTATTACGCAATAAAAGCGCGGACTTTAAAAAAATCCCACGGGTTCGCATTTCAAAATAAATCAATATTATTGCGATTTCAGTGTTCAGCACAGCTAGTCTGAAGATTATTTTGAGCCGACGTGCGTTTTTGGACTCGGATCACTTTAAATATCTGAATATACCTTTTTGGAAATTAAAGTTAGTATAGATTAAAATCAACATTAACGCTACAGCGTCCTGCGAAAAAAAAACATTGCTTAAATCTTGTTTTCTTTAGTTCTTTTACTTGCTTTCTGGCAAATTTATGTACTTTCAAAAGACACCGGATTCATCGCTATATATAAAGCCCGTTTCAGACGGTGAACTTGATAGCCCACTTCCGAGATATGACTCACTTCCTAGGTACAAAGGAATCAATACGAGGCTCCGTGCATAATGCTCAGTCGTTCGTAAAAACTGAGACAACAGCACTTCTGTAGTTTGTCACGAACGACTGAGCATTATGCACGGAGCCTCGTATTGATTCCTTTGTATGTGGGAAGTGAGGCATATCTCGGAAGTGGGCCATTTTCATGCGCCGAATTCAATGCTAATGAGCCATAACAATAGATTTAGCTCATTAGCAATAACAATAGATTTAGTTCGTTAGCCATAACAATAGCTTTAACTCATTAGCCATAACAATAGATTTAGCCTAAATGGCACGTTTCTCCTCAGATTCAAAATTTTCTTACAAAAATGCATGTTTTATATAAAATTTAGAGTTTCGTGTTTGCATGTTTCTGGACACTTACAATTGCCCAACACCAGGCTATTTCCATAAGCACTTCACATACGCAAGCGGCTCAATTCAACCACTGCAAAGCATGCTAGGAAACCAAACCAGTGGCCGGCATGGCCTTTCGCTCATCTTATTCTTCAACGTATGTAATAAGTCTGAAGCTATTTCGACCTAACAGCATCCTACTGAAATCACCGATAAGCAAATGTTGTCCAATATTCCAAAAATCTTTGATAGGTGGTTCATACCTGGTTGGACCTGATTATTTTAGCTATTGCTATACTGAAAACACTAACCACCAAAATATTATAGTCATTGTTGCCATGGAAACTTCGACTGACCTATAATACCAGGACCCCATAACTAGGAGCGTCCATCCCGCATACTAGGCCTATGTCACAGCGTTTTCACAAGTTAGGTTATTTTTAGAACGGCTTCCCGCTATTGTTGAGTTGCAATTATTCCTAAGGGAATAAAATCACAAAAGCGTTGCAGCCATGTTGTTTGGTATAACAAACGTAGCTAATGAGGCATCTTTTGTTCCACCACGATGCAACCCACCAATTGGCGCGGAAAATAATCTAAAAATAGCCCAACTTGTAAAAACGCGTGGTGGTGGTTCATACCTGGTTGGACCAACATTCAAGGTCTTTTAACTGATTTTTTTAGCTATTTCTAGACTGAGAACACTACCCACGCTTGGCACAAATGACCCTAAAATCGATCACTATATTTTCAAAAGTTTCCAACGTAGAAGATTGATTTTTTGTGGGAGGATGAAGACCGATGACCAAAACAAAATCCGATGATTTGAACTACCGTAGACATCTTGATGACGTCACAGTTACGTCATGTATCCATTTATAATAGGTTTCTCGATGTTTTCAATTACCTTTAACATCAGTAAATCTTATTTTTTCGATTTCCCATCATGTTGACAACAAAGAAATCGAAAACCCGAGTTCGATTGGTTAAGAGGGAGAAAAGTTATTAAATTCTGAATTTGGCGGGAAATATTCAATACAGAACCATTTACAAAATAACTTCTTCATTCATCTTTTACAGTTTAAAATATTTGTTTACGACAATCTAGCAATCAAAAGAGTAAATCGGTACCCACAACCGTATGTTTTTTGAATTTTCAATTTGTGAGAGGAGATACTTTAAAATTCACAGTGAAAAAGAGTTACGTCATTATAGAAAATACATAAGCAAATCCTGCAAAAATACGTTGGATCCGAAGTAAGGACCTATGCAGCCAAAAGATAAACGGTTAAGAATGAAAAGTCCGAAGACTATACAGCAAAGCTGATATACAACGTAAAATTCTAAAACAAAGCACTACGGTTAGCTAGGCCTGACACGAAAAGTGCTCGAACTAGACCCGATAACCAAGCCTTTCTGTGAGCTCTTACTTGATGCTTTTTAGCGCAGTCCGGGTCGGTGGTGCGGTGGCGCCGAGGCCCGCGTGCTGTTTGCTATGCCATCATACTGACGAGTTATAATAACAACGAAACAGCTGTCGATGGCTGCAATCTAGTTCGAGCACTTTTCGTGTCAGACCTAGCTAACCGTAGTGCTTTGTTTTAGAATTTTACGTTGTACGTCATTATGACGTCATATATTTTTGAAAACGTCTTTTATTTTAAAAATAACTATTCGAGTATTTTTCGGGTTTTAAAGAGAAAATGTTCTTACTGAAAAGCCACAATATGGTCTTTTTCATGTTTCTTCAATTTAGAAAGCATGACTGATGTCTGATGTCAGACCCATGACGTCAGAAAATGTGACGTCACAGGAATCTTCAGTTCTTAATAATAACTCAGCATATATTTATCGTAGAGACCAGGTCCTGCAAAGGGCCTATTACTGTGAATTAAAAAAAAAATCGAAATTAAATTTCAAAAAAGGAAAGGCAAATTTTTGAAAACTCTAAATTTAACAGAGATTGTGAGGCTGACTGGCACAGCTTGCCAACATTACAGAGTTTTCAAAAATTTGCCATTCCTTCAGTTTTAAAGATATGACGTTTTTGATAATTAATAATATTCATATTTGTATTATTATTATTGTTTTTGTTGTTATTTCTTAGGAGTTTTAATTTGACTGCTCATCCATATATTTTTAGACTGATTCTTTAGCCTTCAGTAAATCTCGTTTATTGACAATTGTAATGTTTACTATTACTATTACTATTAATATTGGTTGGCCAACTGTGAGTGAGATAAAGAAACTAAAATAAACAATATGAACAACCCATATTCAGTATGCAAACATACACCTTCCTTTTGTCAATTTTGTCAGTTTTAACGGATGCCTAAAAAAATTATCATGTCATTGTGAAAAGTCAATATCGTATAGACCCATTTGAAAAATGGCGTCCAATTTAAAAAGCTATTGTCCTGGTAACGTGAACACGAGGCTAGTCAGTACACACACAAGCTTTTGAACGTGTAAGCGAGGCTAGTCAAGCCTAAACAATAGTTAGTTAAATTGGACGCCATTTTTCGAATGGGTCTATATTCACATTACTTTTTATATCGCCATTCTTCTTTGTATGTTTGTAGGCCATATTAAGACTGTGAGATCGAAGTAGTTGTTGATTGCTTCAGGCGATTCGGGATATAAAGGAAATAAGGGCGGTTGATTGGGAAATTAATACCGATAATCAAAGTAACTTAAGACCGTGTATTTTTGAGGAGTTTTAAAAACTAGGATTATATTCAGTACCAGGAGCCATGAATGAAACATTTGGCCTTTTTCATTTTGGAAACATTGTAACGGTATCTGCAAAATTCTGTCCTCCCACCGATTTCATTTTCTTCTGTTTGTTTTCCTCTTGAATTGACCGATTCAGCTTGTACATTTGTTATCCCAATTCAGATCATTGTGACAGCTCTCCAGCGGTTCAGTACATTTTTTCCGAGATCTACAAATGTATACAAAAAAAACCCAAAACATTAAGGCAAGAGAAAAGTCAGGTGACCTGAATAGTTGGGACAACAAATGTACAAGCTGAATCGGTCAATCGGTGAACTTGATAGCCCACTTCCGAGATATGACTCACTTCCTAGGTACGTTCGTGACAACTGAGACAACAGCACTTCTGTAGTTTGTCACGAACGACTGAGCATTATGCACGGAGCCTCGTATTGATTCCTTTGTATGTGGGAAGTGAGGCATATCTCGGAAGTGGGCCATTTTCATGCGCCGAATTCAATGCTAATGAGCCATAACAATAGATTTAGCTCATTAGCAATAACAATAGATTTAGTTCGTTAGCCATAACAATAGATTTAGCCTAAATGGCACGTTTCTCCTCAGATTCAAAATTTTCCTACAAAAATGCATGTTTTACATAAAATTTAGAGTTTGGTGTTTGAATGTTTCTGGACACTTAAAATTCCCCAACACCAGGCTATTTCCATATTAAGCACTTCACGTACGCAAGCGGCTCAATTCAACCACTGCAAAGCATGCTAGGAAACCAAACCAGTGGCCGGCATGGCCTTTCGCTCATCTTATTCTCAACCTATGTAATAAGTCTGAAGCTATTTCGACCTAATAGCATCCTATTGGAATCACTGACAAGCAAATGTTGTCCAATATTCCAAAAATCTTTGATAGGTGGTTCATACCTGGTTGGACCAACATTCAAGGTCTTAATTGATTTTTTTAGCTATTTCTAGACTGAAAAAACTAACCACCAAAAGCGCTCGTTTTTACGAGTTAGGTTATTTTTAGAACGGCTTCCCGCTATTGTTGAGTTGCAATTATTCCTAAGGGAATAAAATCACAAAAGCGTTGCAGCCATGTTGTTTGGTATAACAAAAGTAGCTAATGAGGCATCTTTTGTTCCACCACGATGCAACCCACCAATTGGCGGGGGAAATAATCTAAAAATAGCCCAACCTGTAAAAACGCTGTGACACCTGTATATGACATTTGGACGCTCCTGGTTATGGGCTCCTGATAATACTGAGGGCTCGTAGTTTTCTGTCTACCGTTTCGTTGACGTCATCAGCTCTTCCAACGGAGCACAGCGAGTTTATTTAAGAAAACACTCAGAATTTAAGGCTTTTTCCTCCATTTAATAGAGCTTGAGAACATAATTAAGTCTGAAGGCTTAAATCAGCACTTTTTACTGAGTCTGTGCAAGGTATTTGACTGGAAAACACCTCCGTGTCTTGTGGCATGGGCCAGAATTTCTCCGGGTCTGAACCTTGACCTCCCGCGCGTCAGGCCGGCACTTTAACACTGAACTCTACCGCTCTTATATTTCAGTAGCCTGAGCAAATCAGCCGCCCTCTCAGTTGACCAGAAGCGGACATTATCCATACTCCGGCAGAGAACAGAGATGGGTGGGTGGCTAATTTTCTCAAGCTAATATTCATTCATATGTAGCCCTAGCAACTCTAATGGGGGAACATTCAATAAAGTATCAGGGAAGGGGACAGTCCAGTTTCAGGGATTTCTTCTACAAAAACAGGGACTGGACTCATACAACACCCCCGGGGTTATTCCCAAGAATTTAGGATAGGGGTGTGCCGTGGATATATCAAAACCCTAATCCTAGGGTGAAAAATCGCAAAATGTGTACCCTTTCCAAGGCTTGACACAAAAGTATGAGAGCCTATTTAAGGGACAAGTGAATACTCAGAATTCATTTTACAGATCGTATTAATTTCTCCCAGTCTGTGAAATGCTTTACGTTTATTGAAGATCGTTATATTTAGCGGGTGTTAGACAAATGCACGAATATCAAGAGTTAGGGGAACAAAAAAAACGTATTCCCTATTTAAGGTATACCCTATTTTTAACTTTTTAACATAGTTCATTATACCAATCAAATGATTTTTATTCTTTATCAAGTATGACAATCTACGAATATGTATTGGCAGCGAAACTTAGTTTTTAGCATTTTTTTATTGAACAATGTAACTTAAGAGGGCCACAAGTTTCAGTCATTGCAATTGACTGTAAAGTGTTTACCCTCGGCAAACAAAGTTATTATTATTGTAACGACTGTAAGATGTATTTTACTACTGCATAAGCCATAAACTAGTATACATCAACGTTCCTCCTACAAATCTAGCTCTAGTCACATCACTACAATTCTGCCCAGGGGCTACCCAGCGCACGCAGTCTTGCTCACGTTACACTGCCCCTTCCTTATAAGACTGTTTCTTAACGACAACAGGATACAGTTATAACTAAACAGAGTTCTATTACAATACTGGTAACGTTCCTGAGTTCAATGACCTACATCATTACAAGTTACATCTTAGTCTCTTGACTCAACGAGCACACCAAATGTTTTCAGCCAAGTCTCGTCAAGTCCCAGTCACCGAAACACTGAGGTCTTCGACTCCTAACCAGGACTTGACGAGGGCTGCCAGCAGCCCCACCCGTATCGACCCCCTCTGCCTTAGTTGTCTTCGTTGTCCGCATCCTGACAACCATCCACCATGTCGAGACTTGTAGTCTCTTCCCTCCCCACCTCCTGGTTAGCCCAGTGGCTAAGCTCCGGTCTGTCAAGCGGGAGGTTGGGGGTTCAAACCCCGGCCAGACCAACACTCGGGGTCTTAAAATAATCGAGAAGAAGGTGCTGCGCATGCCTTTGTAAAACAACTGCAAATGGTTAGGCCTTCACGTATTCTCGGATAAGGACGTAAAATAGAAAGTCCACTAACGGAGGCAGGCCTAGAGTCCTATTGTTTGAATTGCATAAACACTTTCAGGTTTTGGTCTGCCAGTTGTTGGTCACGGAGATGCTTGTTGGTCCATACGGGTTCGAATTTCACTGTGTTGCACGGAAATGTTTCACACTTCGTAATGATCTCACTTGATTCGTCATCATCAGCTATTTAAAGGGGAGTCTGTACTGCAACATCTTCAGTCTCCACACCTCCACCCTCTGCACGATTTGCATCGGTCATTGCATGATTTACGCGATATGGCATCAGCATTTTGGTGTTGCCTGCCTTCTCGGTATATGATCTCCATATCAAAAGGGCTAAGAAACTCAATCCATCTCGCCAGTTGTTCCTCTGGGTTCTCCGCAGTGGAGCATGGTCTGTTCTGACAATGAACTTTGGGCCCTGCAAGTAATGGCTAAACTGCTTGATAAACTCGACAATTGCTAATAGTTCACGTCTAGTTGTGCAGTAGTTTCTCTGTGCCTTTGTCAGTGCCCGGCTAGCAAAAACCAGGGGTCTTTCCATCCCCTCTTGTACCTGTCTACGTACAGCACCAATCCAATCATTACTCACGTCTGTCTCGAGGATAAACTGAGCATCAGGTTTTGGATAGTCCAGAACTGGTGAAGTTGTTAAAAGATTCTTCAAGGTATCGAATGCCAACTGACACTTGGAGGTCCACTGAAAATCAACCCTAGACTCGGTTAACTTATACAAAGGGCGGGCTATCTCAGCAAACTTAAATGGGAACGAACCGTTTGTAATCCTGCGAGTCCCAGGAATCTCAAGAGTCATCTCGGTCGTTGTCAGGCACTGGCCACTCGCAGGGATCTGTTTCAACGCCCTTATCAGAAACTATGTGACCTAAATATGTCACTCTCTTCTGAAATAGGGCACACTTCCTTGGCTTAAGCTTTAGTCCTGCACAAGCTAATCGAGAGAACACTTGTCCAAGGAGCTTCAGCCCTTCATCAATGTTTGCTCCATATACGATCACATCGTCCAAATAAATCAAACAACACTCAAACCTCGACTCCTTAAGGATCAGTTCCATCAGCCTTTCGAAAGTTCCGGAGAGCGCACTCAAGGAGTCATCAATATCAGGATATGCGTCTTTCACCACAGGCAGCCCAATCTCAAGATTTGTGTACTTATACGCTTACAAATATCGCTTGAATAGTTCATATTATAAATCCTTCCAAATAATGTATGTTAGACAAATAAATACACGACTTCACCCTACAATGTTTCAGTTGTGGTTATTCATACCTCTGAGCTCTTCTAGGGTCGTTTCCGCTGTTTTTTTCGAACCTCTTTCCCTCACCTCCTAATATAAGGAAAAGGCTGGAAACAACCGACAAATATACGATGCATAACCTGTAATCTTTGCCACGAAAATCACACTTCGCTCACTCCAAATAACTCCAAACTACGGCAGGCCATAGAATGATAAATGAACTCATCCCTACCCCAATTTTAAGATCCAGCGATACCACAGTCTGGAGAAATCAAACAATTTGTCGCCCATTTTCAAGTCCTTCGAGGTTGGCAGCCAACGAAGTTGGACGCCGGAAGTGCCGGTTAGGACCAACCGCTCGGTCTGGCGAAGCTATTAGCTGGATAACCGACAAATATACGATGCATAACCTGTAATCTTTGCCACGAAAATCACACTTCGCTCACTCCAAATAACTCCAAACTACGGCAGGCCATAGAATGATAAATGAACTCATCCCTACCCCAATTTTAAGATCCAGCGATACCACAGTCTGGAGAAATCGAATATTTTGTAGCCCATTTCCAAGTCCTTCCGGTTAGGAGACAACCTCGGTCTGACGAAGGACTTGGAAATGGGCGACAAATTGTTTGATTTCTCCAGACTGTGATATCGCTGGATCTTAAAATTGGGGTAGGGAGGAGTTCATTTATCATTCTATGGCCTTCCGTAGTTTGGAGTTATTTGGAGTGAGCGAAGTGTGATTTTCGTGGCAAAGATTACAGGTTATGCATCGTATATTTGTCGGTTGTTTCCAGCCTTTTCCTTTAAATTGCGGAAGTTGCCAGAGCTCGTTTAAAAGTGACTGGGATGCCTGTGTGATTCTCACGGTTGAGGCTCTAGGGACGTATATTTTTTCATTTATTTTTTCATTTATTTTTTCATTTATTTTTTCATTTATTTTTTTCGGGTGTTCCGGGTGTGTTCCAGGTTTTATTCAGGGTATGTTCCGTGTTGTGATTTTGAAGTAGAATGAGACATTGGATGTACTTTGTGAGGCCCAAATCGCTAGGTTCCAATATATATATGCAAACATGTAAAGGACGTTAATTGTTTATATACAAGATCGACGTATCGCTATACTTGCACTTGACTGTTCATATACATTTAATTCAAATTGAATGAATTAGGGCAAGAATTAGGGCTTCAAATGACAAAGGACTTAATTGACAGCAAGCCCCCACGGCCGCCTCCATGAAGTGCGATTCAATTCCACGGGAAAACACACGATTTTCTGACATATTGAGTTTTTTTGTTCGATTTTCATTTAATTAATTAATACATTTTATTTATCTATTTATATTAGCTAATTTATTATTTATTTCATTTATCTATAGATATATTTCATTTATCAATCGAAAACTGTCAACTTGCACTCAACCTGCACCCAACCTGCAACCTGCACTCAACCTGCAACCTGCACTTTGTACCGTCCGTTCTTCGATAGCCTATATACACAGACCTTCGTAATCCATTCAAAGGAAGGGATTTGGAGATCTTTCTATCCTCGAGGAAGTGGAAGATTGGATGGATTCGTGAGTTTGAGAACCACGTGAACTCGAGGTTTGAGAAGTCGCGCTCGTAAGCAACTCGCCTGACCGCCGAGGCTATTGATATTGCTTCTGGTTGATCGTCTCCCACAGCCATTCGCTTTGCAAAAAGAGCTCTTGAACATGGACTTTCTTTTCGTTTTGAATAACTAGACGATATCTGAAGAAGAATTTCGTTTGTTCCCTGCAAATTCTTTCAAACTTCCTAGCTAGGCACTTTCTGCATATATGTTGAGGCCGACTTTTTACTTGAAATTCGAGAGAAATAATTTATTCCCAGACTTGAAATGCAGCAGTTCCATGAACGATATTCTTATCATTTTTTTCTCGATATTAACCGAGTACTGGACACAAAATGACATAGCAATTCGTCTTAATACAATTCCAAACTGGAGTGAATCGAACTCGGATTTTCCCACGGAGCCAGAACTAAGGTCAACATAACCGCTAAGCCAATCAGCACCCGCTATGAGGCACCAGCCAATCAGCGACTGGTTACAGCATTCCTGTAACTATATCCACGTGACCTAGAACACGATTAACTCATCCGTAGTACAGACCACCTTTTCCTTCTTTTGAAGGGATTACGGAGGTCTGTGTACAGGCTACTCAAAACCCAGCGTCTAGCTCATTTGGTAATGATGTTTCTGAATGGTTTAACTCCAGAATACCTCTAGTCCAAATTCATACCTCGCAATGAACTGACAAATTATAATCTCAGAGATTCTTCCAATAAGCTTGCTGTTCCACATCCGCGTACAAATTACTGCAAACGAAGCTTTAGCTACCGCGGAGCGGTTTTGTGGAACAGCCTTCCTTTCGACTTACTTTGACATTCAAAACGGAAGTTAGTTGCTACGACTTCTCCAATTTCTCCTTGTAGCTATTTTTAGATTTTTAGATCACGGTCCTCATGTAAAGCAGGAACTTATTTATAGTAGTCATTTTATTTAATTCATTATATATATAAAAAAAAAAACTAATTTACAAATACAATTATGAATTAATTAGTGACATTCTGTATGAAATGTGTACATTTTTGTGACGTTTATAGTTAGTTTATAGTTAAAGAAATATTTGTAACGTTTTTTTAAAATATATTTATAGCTTTTTAAATTAGCATTTATAACCTGATGAGCCACACTGTGTCGAAATAAAGATTTTAAAAAAAGAAGAGAAAACACAGCTGACTAAACGAGATATTTAAAACCAGAAACGTGAAAGAAACTTAAGGCAGTAATGACAAGCTAAAGTGAGAAAGGAAATGGTGAGAGGATTATGCGATATTGGAAGGATGAAACAACTTCAGATGGTCAATCATTTCTTATCTTCACCTTTATAGAAAAATAAAACATTTGAAACTCTTATGGAGCAAGATTTCCTAGATTCCAAGCTTCAATTCACTGGCCTTTTAAGAATACACATCAGATGCTCTTTGGAAAATCTTTTTCTATTGAAGTTAAATTTAGTTGTAGATACGGCATATTTCCGACTTCAGTGATCGAATAAAATTATTTCGTATAAGCATTGAAAAAAGGGTTCATTTTAGCGCAATCGCTTTAAAACAATTTCAGAATCAAAACTTCTTCGCCTTTTCCATGCGGGAGCTCCCGACGGACTAATCAAGAATTTTGGTATGTAAATGCGGATAAAGGTGAGCCATTTGCAGTGTTTTTGCAAGCTACGTAGCGGGATGTTAGGAATTTCGCGGTTGTTTGAACAGTTTTGAACTGTCCCATGTTTTTCTATTTTGAGGTTTTTGTAATCTTAGTTTTTAGTAGACCCTTACAACTTGCCTGTTGCCCCATTTCAGACCACGTGACTTTTCCCCTTCGTGTCCGCCGTGCTTTATGGGATTACAAACTCTCGCTTTCAGCTCAAGTTTGTAAATCCAATAAAGCACGGCCACTCATTCTGTATCTATTACTTAAAATAAGTCACTGCAATGTTAGTCTGTGGAGAGGTTCTTCCTTCTCAGATTTTATTCGGAAAAAGAAATGCGTGCTATTGTATCTTCTCGCATGGCGGCCCAGGAGTATAAAAAAACCTGTTTTACTAGTCTAACCTGGTTCTGAAACAGTTCGAGGCTGACCTTGCAAAACCTATTGTTTCTAGTAAACATGGCTGCCATGTGACAAGGTTTTCCAATAATTGATCCAAACTATGATAGATAACCATAAAGTTTGTTCTTACAAATTAGAACTTTAAAACTATCATACAGTGTTGATTTGATGGGAGACTGTTACATCAAATGGTAACTTTCTAGTTTCACTTTGTTTAAAACTCTATTAATGGCTTTTCAAGACGCTAAAATGGATAATCGATAATATCGATTCCACACGACGTGAATAGATGAAATGTAAAATATGTCTTGATTTTAGTCTTGTGTCTATGAGTTGGAGGTTTTTGTTTCCAATATGCTAATGATGTAACGTAAAGAAACATTCTTGAAGCTTATATCAGTGATTTTATCAAATATTTAGTTAACATCAGAAAACAGTTTCATTTACAAGAAAAAAGACAGCAAGTTCCTGGTTTTACATTACGTCATTAGCGTATTGGAAATAAATATTCAACTATTCACTTCATGAAGTATCGATATTGATAAAACAATAGTTGTATAGGCACTTTAACTGTTCTGCTTAGCAGGGTTTCGTGCAGCCATAGCAAAGTTCATCAGTAAAACATAAAAGAAAGTTTACTTGCAGTTTACTCCCAACTACTCAGTTCACGAATGATCTTACAACGGGAAAGACAGAAAAAGTGACCCCATAATTTGATTCCAACTTTTTGAAAATAATTCACGAGGATACAGAGGTTAGTATTCATGTAGCTAGGGAATCGGAGTTATGCAAACGTCACAAGACGTTTGAACTGTTGGCAAGCCTATAATCACATCAAAACCGAATTATTACTGCTTTCAATGTGCCTGATGTTCTGTTCTTTCATTTTCAAGGTTTTTCCTCCAACAGATTTCGTCTGTACCGTCACGATGCGAGCTGTCGTCTTATTGAGATGCTATGTGGGTTTAGAGTTCTTTGAAGCATCCTCTGTTATGATTGGTTGAGTCTCCATTGCTTCTGTTTGATCTTCAGCCTTTTCTATGCCACTATCTGTGCAAGATAAATAAAAAGGTAACCCGTCTATCCGAGTAGTAATACTATTAAGTACATTATGACAATAATAAGAAACACAGACATCAATGGTGAACTTGTGGATGAATTACTATAGAGGCACTATCGTCACTATCCATCATTATCCATCATTATCCTATATTATATTTCAGCCAATCAGAGCTCAGCTTTACTATGAAATACAGGGCGGTATTTCATGGTTTTTCTATGAAATACAGAGCGGTATTTCATGGCTAGACCAAAGCCAATCAAAATGCAGGACATTTCGCGCCCTTTCTCTATCAGCCAATAAGAATTCAACATTTTTAATACATAATTAGTCTGCAGACGCGCGTGGCCGCCACTAAAATGTGTTTTTTCGGGCGAGAAAATTTGCAGTCAATCGCGTCCGGTAAGTTACTTTGTTTTCGTGATAAATGTTCTCTTAAATTTGTTATTTATAGGATAATATGGTTAGAAAAGCTCGTTGTATACCAAATAATACAAATTTCTCGTGAAATATTCCCCGGCATTCCACAGAAAACCATGAAATAACCAGTAATTATTTTTGCTATTGCTTAGAATACAGCATTTTAATAGTGGCAATTAAAATTAAAACTATTTTTCACATAAAAGAAGTTATCCTTCAACAATGAACAGTCTATTAAAATACATAATGCAATGTTAGAGTAGGTGAGATTGAAGTGTTTTAAGCAAGATTTATTTCAAGTAATTCCACACTTTATTACACCGACTTATGGCTTTGATATTTTTCACAATGGCAAGTTTTTTTTCATTGCACACCAGGGGTTGAGCCAGCTTTGTGCCTCAGGAGACAATTTGTCCCTCTGTGGCCTTTGCAGGGACAAACAAGCATTAGTACAATTTCATCAATGAATATTGAGATCCCCGTGCTGATTGGTCGAGAATTACGTCATATGTCGCTATATTCACCTGCAGAGCGCCTGGAGGTGAATATAACATACAAGGCATTTACCAAAATGGCCGCTCGCATATTTACCGATGTTTCTCACGAAGAAATAAACAATATGAAAGAAAAAGTTTTCCAAAACCAACTAAAGAAGCAACTAAATAAGTATGGCTAAACTTGAAGCTTTTTTCATCCATAAGCCTTCACAAACAAAGTTTACTTACGAGTTTTAGGTTTAGTTTATTCGGTACTCATGATTCACAAACTTTCACAAGGAAATAACGTCTACTTAGAGCAATAAATAACACGAGACCTTGTCCTACAAATTTGAAAACTGTTCAACTCAAAAAGAGTGTACTTACTCGAGTTATTTTCCTCGTGGTTCTTGATAGAAAAACAACAAGTTCTAGTTTCATTCAGGGAGCCAGTTGCTGCATGTTATGCTGTTATCTCGCCGCTCTCGGTGTGTTTTCATTTTCTTGATTTACCATTGTCTTTGATTATGATGGCTATAATCCACAAAACTACAAACTGTTTGTAGTTTCCAGCAAATTTGTCCTTTGAAGTGACCTTCCTTTCGATAAATTTTCACTCGCCGTGGAAGATTTTCAGTTTTGCCCATTTCCACTCATTTTCGCTGCATTTCCTCTATTCGTAACACGGTACGAGGTCTCAAAAGTGAATACTGCTGCTTCAACTTGAATTCTAGTTTGCATTTGGACCGTTTTTCGGTATTTCTCTGTCTTGTAGTCCCTGCAAGTCGCGTGTCGAGGCGGTTTGTGCAGTGAACCGTAGCGCGCGGCACGTGATTATGCAAATGACCGTCACAAAACTATCCTGTCACGCGCGCTTGTAAAACTTATAAAAGGGTCGGAAGTCAGACTATTATTGTCTAGTTTTAATTTCTCTGATAGTCACTGATGAAATTATACTAAAACAATTATTCGACTTCGTCCCGGTAAATATTCACCAATAGTCACCTCGACTTCAGTGAATAATTGTTACGTATTAGGGGACGTACACGCGTAAAGTGCCTTTAAGGTGGCCCGCGGCTATTTATTTTCGCAACGGGGGTCTTTTTAAATCGCGTTTTTAGCTAAACATTATCCGATTTCTGAGATTTTTTGGACTTTTAATAAAGAATCTACTTACAGTAGCATATTTTAAAGTACCTTACCGAGTTTCAGCCCGCTTTGACCATACGCTTTTGAGAAATAAAGGCTGTAAACTTCAGCTGTGCGAGACTTCTAAAATCTAAATGCTTGGAAAACCCCTCACGTTCGCTAATTTATTAAATGGGTTTGTTTTGAATTTCCGCACGGGTTCTGCCACTTGGGAATCGCGTGGAGGTGATGGTGATGACAATATCTCACAATTTCCTTTCAAGGGACAGGTGGACTCTTCGAATTATTTGCATTATTTTTCACTTCTTTTTTCTTTTTTTTCACTTTGCGCATCTTCCCGCATAATTTTTCAGACGACGCCTTAACGTTGTTTCTGACATCAATACAGCACCAACCTCTCAAAGGAAATTAAAAAGCCAAGGGGTACCCGAAAATAAGTTAAAAGCAATTTACACACTTCCGTTCGCTATTACAAAAGAGATCAAGCATATTCCAATACAAGATTAACCACAACATTCTTGCTATACAAATGATTTCCACTTCAAAGTAAAAATAAAGGACAGCGATCAATGCCCGTTCTGTGTCGAGAGAGCGTATGGTCAAAGAGCGCTGAAACTCGGTTAGGTACTTTAAAATATGCTATTGTAAGTCATATTAGGAACTTATGAACAACAAACGAGTGAAACATTTTTAAGCCGAAAGAATACACATTTCTCGATTTTCGCAAATATTCAGCAATAAACAGTTTTCCGATCTTCTTGAGTTTGGCACAGAAGTTTCAAGTGGTATTGAACTTCCATATGGTATGTACGATTTAATTATTACTGTAATATTTCTCCGGCAATTGAACCAGATGCATGAGCATAAACCCCTAAACCCTTTTACAATTTTATTATATATGAAACTTTGAAAGGCTTTGAGTACTTCTGCGAAGAAATTTGTGGCTTACAGAGAATACTCTATGTTCTAGGCTTGTTTGAAATGGTGAAAATTTGACCTTTCCTGACCCATGACCGTGTAAGGAAAAGACTGGGTCGATTCCTGATCTTACGTCATCCAATTCATTCGACTTCAGTTTGCAATAACTTGAATAAATATTTAGCATTTTGTCTAAAATAACTGTTTTCTTTATTAAAAACTCACAGACTGTGTATATTCTCTATATATCGATGCTGTTGTGATAGAAAGGCGCCATGGACAATAATGCATTAATGAGGTGACGTAAGATAAGGAATCGACCCAGGCTTTTTCTTACATGGTGGTGGGTCAGGAAAGGTAAATTTTCACCATTTCAAACAAGCCTAGAACATAGAGTATTCTCTGTAAGCCACAAATTTCTTCGCAGAAGTACTCAAACCTTTCAAACTTTCATATATATAAAATCATATATATAAAAATTGCAAAAGGGTTTTAGGGGCACTTTAAGGTTAAAATTGATCAGCCGTTTGCCGAGAAACTTCTATGGTGCCGATTAACCTGAAACTTGCCTGTCACAGACCTTGGAGGTTAGGCACTCGTTGAAAGTAAAATGGAACAAATCCATCTTTTGGGTTTAAAATATACGCTCTTTTCGAAAAAAAAAAACATTTTCGAAATTCGCTTATATCTTCAGCAATTCTTTGTTAATCACTTTCTAATTGAACTTTTTATAAAATTTTAGTATTCTTTATTAAAAGTTCAAACAATCTCAAACATCGGATAATGTTTAGCTGTTCAAACACGCGATATAAAAAGACCCCCGTTGCCAAAATAAATAGCCGCGGGCCACCTTAAGTACCCAAATATCATGTCGACAGGTCCGTCGGTCAGTCTTTCGGCTTTGTCAGAAATTCTATTCTTGTTTTATGCAAGTTTCGCTATCTTAGTGATCCGAAGGAAATCAGCCTTAAAATGTGCATAGATCGACCGTTTTAATTCGTAATGCAATGTTAAACTCCAGCAAAAAAACAATAAAGATCGTGATAACTCTTTTCTGTGAATTGATTTTTTTGTACGGGCCATCTAAGGGGTGGACCATAAAAAACAACAAGACAAAATGTTCCAAAAACAAATTACTCCCCAATTCCTGCAAAGAACTGACGGCTTTGTGAAAACCCTACGAAATGAAAAAACAACGTGCAGGGCTTGAGGAGCTAAAAAAATCCGGCACGCATCCCAGGGAGAAAACAAATTCTTGCCTCAAAATATATGAATTAAGATTCGTTTTGCCCTCCAGTACAACCACGTGATTGCATTCCTGCAAAAAAACCATTGAATTGTTTAAGATTTCAAACTATGAAGAATTCCCACGTATGGGCACGAAGACTTTATTATTTTGCAGGCTAAACACAGAAAGTGTTTGTTTTTCTGTTGAAGTATCATACAACAAGACAAATGAGAACCCTTTTCAAACAAAATTTATATTAATTTACTGCCGGGCGCGATTTGCACAATTTGCGCGATGGAAAAAGTGACGTGTATGAATTTCGTATAAATTTCTTTACTTTTCCAAGCTCAGTAACAAGAAATAACCGATTCAACCAGTAACAGGCTCAACATGTTTTAAACACAACAGTGAAGTTTTGATCTTGGGGGACATTTATGGCCTGGCCGTCTGACGCTCTGGCTCAAACCCCTCTTTTTATAAACCATTACGAAGCGTGTTTCCCTGGTTTATGGATGTGAAAATATGAGATATCTTCCCCAGAATGAACAATGAAAACCTAACCACCCTGGTTTATCTTCTGGCTTGCAAAATAATATGATCATATTGAAGTGAAATGACCTTGTTATGTCAAAAGACGAAAGTGCAGAAATTTAGACGAATCATGCGGATCAGTCAGACGTTAACAGAGTAGATTTAAGGAAAATTAATATGAAAGGCGGCCATAAATCTTTAGAATAAGCAAAAAAAGAACATTGACAAAAAGAAGAAACTTCGAATATAAAATATTCTAGGGTTGCAATCAATCCCTGGAGATTCAAAAGACAAAGACGCGGCAGTCATGTTGGAGGACGGAACAAAAGACACTAATGAGGAATCTTTTGTTAATCTTCCTCCAACATGGCCGCCGTGACGTCATGTGCAACCCAAGAATATGTGCCGAGTCTTTGCAAGCCCTTAAGCGCTAGGGAGAAATATTTGCAAAATATGATTACCATGAGAAAGAATGATACCCAAATATGAATACCGGTAGACTAAAGGAAGAAACAAGAATGAGTCACCGACTGCCGATATTGTCATGAAAGACAATGGACTGTTCTAATCTGCATGGCTTGTTGCCCGAGTTTTCGAGCTTCGCAATCGTTTCAATTTTCTCTTTACATTGAAAAGTCCCGGTAAAATTCATTCTAATAGAGTACCGAAGTGTGACGTCACAAATTTGCAAAATTTAGATGTAGAATGTTTGGACCACTGATTCAGAAAGAGCAATATAAAAGAACATTACATACCAAAAATGAGGTGTATACGATGAAAAGCAGCTGAGATATGGGCATTGGAATATATACTTTTCTTTAACAAATCACTGTATTTTTGTACTGGTTCATAAACTTAGGAACCAGGACAAAAATACATTGTTTTGTTAAAGAATATTATATAT
Source organism: Actinernus sp. WN-2022 (assembly GCA_030867875.1). Lineage (NCBI taxonomy): Eukaryota > Metazoa > Cnidaria > Anthozoa > Actiniaria > Actinernidae > Actinernus > Actinernus sp. WN-2022. The sequence continues at coordinate 49,253 of JAOWCC010000861.1, read as the reverse complement.
TCCAATGCCCATATCTCGGCCGCTTTTCATCTTATTCACCTCATTTTTGCTATGTAATGTTCTTTTATCGTGTTCTTTCTGCAACTGTGGTCAAATGTTGTTAAAGGGAATTTTTTTTATTTATGACGTCATCACTTCGGTACTCTATTCACTGAAATTGCGTACAGACACAGCCAAGGAAAATATTAAGACACAATATAAGATTCACTAATTTTTTGCACTATTTTTATGAAAAATCTACATCCTACAAACCTCATGTGTATGCAGGAACATTTTTATCAAAACGTCGCAAATAAATCCCACCATGCAAGTTCGCTTGTTTATCGTGTGTTGTGCCCTGCTCAGAGCACAAGACAAAAGACTGAATATTCCTTCCTCCGTTTTGATAATTCGCGTTGGAAGAGGTCAAGAGGTAAATAAATTAACAAAGGCTCTGACGTCACGATAGCTCTGTTAGAACGCAAACATATCTCAAACAATAAAAAAATAATAGATCAAATCAGGAGTATATTACACAGGAGTGCTCCTCTAGGCCCTTGTGTTGGTCCCTAACACAGTAGATGCTGTGTCTATTTACAGTCGCGAAGTTCTGGTATGCGATTACGTTGTCTTTTTTTCTCTTGCGCTTTAGTATTTTTAGTAGTTTGAACCGTGTCAATTACAATTTCTCAGTGTATCCTGATTGGTTAAAAGTGACGGCCTTTGTTTCTTCTCACGGGAAACTCTATGCTAAAAATAACTCTAATGTCTACAGTGTTGTGTGACAATATAATGTGGGAAGAGGAACACTCCTCTGTAATATACTCCTGATCAAATAAAGTGTTCCATTTGCCATTGACAATCTACCGATTGTTTTCACGCTTTATTTGGGATTGTAGCTTGGAATAAAGGGTTTGTCGTTGTTGGTGATGAACTCTCTACACATCATACACATCTCCCACATGTGTTAGACGGATGTGCGAGTGACCAATATATATTCCAACGGATGTAGAAATGGTAACAAAGAACTTGGGGAATATCGATTGAATAATGAGGAATCAGATGTGAAAATCGATAATATCGATTTGTTACACATCTTAGGGAGTGAGTGAGCGAGCGAGCAACACGATTTCCCTCATGCCAATAACTCTTGGATTGCTATCGCAATATCCATGAGTTAAAAAACAACGGTGGCCGCTGGATACAAATGAGTATTTGCTGTATTCTTACCGGTAATGTTACCTCTTCCCACTGTTACCTCTTCCAACAACAAATTTGTTCAACACTGCGAAATGAGTCACAACAGCATATCAATTGCATGAGAACAATCATGGAAATTGGTAAAGAAACCAGTGCACAACAAGGCTTTTCTTTAGTACAATCCGGACCTAATCTTTATAATGCCAATTATAACAACCTTTCAAATTAGCGCGAATAATTAGGACCGTACCTTGTTCCATAGGCGCATCAACGTTTTTTCCAGTTTTCTCAGCTGCCTTTCTATTTCTGCTTTCGGCTCCCTCCATTTTCGTAGCTGTTAACGGTACTCTTCCAACTCCCATGGCGGCCCGGATACTCTCCACCTCGGTTACGTCACCGGGACGAATTTGTGACGTCAGCTCCTTCAACGTGTTCGTCAGCTGCTCGGCTAGGAATCGTTCCTGCTCAGAGGGTTTTGTGGCAGTTTCGGGAGTTGCCGAAAGGGAATCTCCAGGTCGGAGAGCTAGACGTGAATACTGTGCTTCTTGTAGGTCTTCTAAGAGGCGTCGGGTTGAGTTGAGTTTACTGTCGACTTCTGCTGCTTTAGGGTCGGTTACAGAACTACAAAGGAAAACATTTTGTTGTCGCTAGTACGCACAGCTACGTACTATGGTGGTAGTACCGCCATAGTAGGTAGTACCGCCATAGTAGGTACCACCGCATTTGGTACCATCTCTACGATGGCTAGTCTCCATTGCAGCCGTTCTTAGGATCGTCACGCCATGCGCTAGCTCCACTAACGGCTGCTTACACCAGCCAGACATTCCATTCCAAGGCACTGACCAATCAGAATTCAATTCTCAGAATCCAAGAACCACTCATAATCGTTATTGGAAATAGAGCGGCTAAACTTGAAAATATGGATGTAGAATCGGTTCAAATAGCTTCATCTACATTGTACATTCTGTTCTTAGTTTTTATCAAGAAATAAGAAATATTTTACAAGAACTCATTTATTTTGAGGCTCATAAGATAACTTATGAAAACTGGTGAGCTCATAAACGCCGACAAAAGCGAGTCGTTGCTAATCAATTTGTACACGTACGCTGTAATTGGTCTAGATTGGCTATTGCAAACAATGGGGAATGGAATGTCATGCTGGTGTAAGCAGCCATTAGTGGAGCTAGCGCATCGCGTGACGACCCTAAGAACGGCTGCGAAGGAGACAATACGATGGCGGTACCTAAGGTGACATTTGATAGGTGGTACTGCCATAGTAGGTATCACCAAATTTGGTACCATCCCTATAATGGCATTACTTAACATACTGGTACCTATGATGATAGGTGGTACCATCCCTACAATGGTGTTACCTACTATGGCGTTACTTAATACAGTGGTATCTATGGTGATACCTGATAGGTGGAACTGCCATAGTAGGTACCACCAAATTTGGTACCATCCCTATAATGGCATTACTTAACATAATGGTACCTATGATGATACCTAGGTGGTACCACCATATTTGGTACCATCCCTACAATCCCTTAAAATAGTGGTATCTATGGTGATATCTTATAGGTGGTACTGCCATAGTAGGTACCACCATACTTGGGACCATCCCTATAATGGCATTACTTAACATACTGGTACCTATGATGATACCCGATAGGTGGCACTGCCATAGTAGATACCACCATATTTGGTACCACTCCTACAAAAGTGTTACCTACTATGGTGTTACTTAATATAGTGGTACCTATGGTGATATCTTATAGATGGTACTGCCACAGTAGGTACCACCATATTTGGTACCATCCCTACAATCCCTTAAAATAGTGGTATCTATGGTGATACCTGATAGGTGGTACTGCCATAGTAGGTACCACCAAATTTGGTACCACTCCTACGAAAGTGTTACCTACTATGGCGTTACTTAATATAGTGGTACCTATGGTGATATCTTATAGATGGTACTGCCACAGTAGGTACCACCATATTTGGTACCATCCCTACAATCCCTTAAAATAGTGGTATCTATGGTGATACCTGATAGGTGGTACTGCCATAGCAGGTACCACCAAATTTGGTACCACTCCTACAAAAGTGTTACCTACTATGGCGTTACTTAATATAGTGGTACCTATGGTGATATCTTATAGATGGTACTGCCACAGTAGGTACCACCATATTTGGTACCATCCCTACAATGGCGTTACCTACTATGGCACCTGATAGGTGGTACCATCCCTACAATGGTGTTACCTACTATGGCGTTACTTAATATGGGAGTATACATGGTGATACCTGATAAGTGGTACTGCCATAGCAGGTACTATGATGGTACCAAAGATGGTGCCAATATGACGGTATCAAATATGGTGCTACTCAATATGGTGGTACCTGTGACGATACATGCAAGGGGTACCAAATATGCTGGTATGAAATTTGGAGCAAAGAAGAAATCAAAAATGTTTTTACCTTGACGAGACCATAGAGTCGAATTTTGCCGTCGTATCTGAAAATGAAGTTAGAGACTATTCAGCGGCAGTGCCAAATAAAACGGTGAAATGAGATTGGAGTAGTGGCGTCCATTTGGGACTGTGCACTACATTTTAATTCTATACCTCAATATGCTGCAGATGTACGTTTTGTTCAAAACTCTTGAAATCCAGTCACTTAAAGTGTATATGAATTAAAAAATACTTTTCCCAATTTGCCAAACTATCTTTAACTAAGCTAAAAATATTTGTTTGCCTTGTCGAAAGTTTACTCTATCCCACGTTTAGCCCCTAACGTTCTGACAAAATGATGCGACAATTTTGGTTCAAATTTCGCACGGTCAAAGCAAGTAAATTAAGCCTGTGACGTCAGTTGATTTGCTTTTCACACTGTAAACAAAAGTGTCTGCAAATCAACTGACGTCACAATTGCATCCAAGGTCCCATACAATCTGTCACATGAAATTGGCCGGTAACAAAACGAGCAGGGGACTGGGACCGAGTTTATCAGAATTACTCTAATTCTAAAATGAAGTTCATCACATCATAGAGCATGTTGAAATTAGCATGTGTGCCAAGTTTGACGTGATTCAAGTGAATCTTGTCTGAATTATAAGCAATTGAAATTTCTTTGTCCCTCCAAAATTTTACAATGAATGTATGGTTTGGAGGGAAAACATTAAAAAATAAGAGAGTTTGTATGGGAAAATTCACATATTTGATGCCTTCTAGCATCGTCAATATTGAGCCAAAGTTCACCAAACTTTCCAGACTAGCTAAGTTTGATCTGTTCTTTTGGAAAATAATGCTTACTTTGACTAGCTAGTTTTGTTACCGGCTAATTGGGTTGAAACACGTCACGGAAAACTGTTTCGCCGCGATTTCTTTCCAAAAACTCTTGGGATTATATAACTGTAAATACGTTTCTCTTAAAATATATCAAAAAATAATTTTCAATTCATATGCACTTTAAGGTACATATACATATATCTGAAGTGGTAACTGGGTGGCATTTTATTCAGTAAAATAAGAGCAGTTCAATTTAATAGATTTGTCTCCACTGGAAAGGGTCAGGAATCTGGTGGAAACATTTGGGAAATTTCAAATTGTTGGCGCTTGGCAGAAACCCACATCAACGACATCAAATGGTTCCAGTAGATGGTTAATGAGAACAACCTTACAGTGGTTATATCTCATGGTGTTGCACATGTATGCAGTCAATCTTCAAGTAGTAGCTGTTAATTGACTAGAAACAGTTTTAACTTTAAAAAGTCTCCCCCCCCCCCCCCCTCTCAATACTTGACTGAAATTATACACATCTTCTTTGGAACAACGTCTATATAATTATACAGTTTGTTTAATAGTCATTTTTGCAATTGCCCTATATCATTATGACGTCACGGCTTGTTTATGAGGGGGACAGAATCGACATGAACAATAGAATTTTGAACTAAATCTGCTCTGCTGAGGAAAATTTAACTTCGAATTGTCTGGTTTCCAGATATCAGCTGTATCAATGTTTATCCCACAATATTTACCGTGTTTGGTGGCTGTTACCGCTATTCTACGTTCTACAAAATGCATTTGATAGCGATTTCCTTTGTGTTGTTGCTGTTTTATCCCCCTACCACGACCGTGATCCTTAGCGTTTAAACAATAGATTGTTTTGATTTGACGTGATAATGATATACAGTGTAGGGCAATTTGCTTTGATTTTAATCATCCCACATGTGTGTGGGGTTCATCAGTTTACATGAAAATCGCTGGAAAAAACTGTCTGACCCGGACTATGAATATGAAAATATCCCACTATGACACAGCCCCTTTAAAACATATGCCATAGCCCATTCTTGATTCTCCTATCCACCTAGACGCAACGCCATATAAGGATCATATAATGAAAGTTCAACTTCGTTTTATTGCTCGACTGACATCAAAACTGGTCAATACTTTGCTGTGTCGACTGACAAACATTGTGAAATGTATATCTCAATGGTGGGTATAGCATACCAGAGTTAGTCAGGAATGACATGTCGATACCGATGTCTGACAGAGTCAATAGTGACTCGATACTGATGGCAACATCGCTTCCTGCAGCATCACTAGTTATCTTCTCAGCAGTGCATGCCTAGTTTTATCAACAATAAAAAGCATAATTAAAAAAAGCGTCAGTAACAACTAACTACTTGTTGGAAGTACACTAAAGTAAATACAACGAAAACAGCTTTCAAACGAAGCACAACCAACAAATTATTTGTATCTTCTGTTATCAATGGTATGTACATGCATACACTATTTTAATAAGTCTGACTGTAAGTAATACAGTGGAATCTCTATATACAACGGTCACCCTTGGAACCCGAGAAAGTGGCCGTTATAATATGGAGGTGACCACTTAATAGAGGTCAGCTGAAAAATGATATCGGTGGGTGTGGTAAAAGCGATATTTTATCATGGCATTACTTAGTACATTCACCTCTGAATGTACATGCAGTGTCTTTAGGTTATACGAGAAAGTGCTATCTTGAATATGGAAAGGTGTGCCGATGGATATGTAGAAATAAAAACCAAAATTAGCCGCAGTTTTATATTACCTTTCTGTACTGGCCGCTTAATAGAGGGTAAAGATACAAAGATAGTTAAAGACGGGACCGCTGAAAGGTGGCCATGACCGCTTAATAGAGGTGACCGCCTAATAGATATCTCATTTACAAAGTCTGACTGTGAAATTTTTTGGGGCTTTGAAAAGTGACCACTATATAGAGGGTGGTCGCTTAATAGAGGGCCGTTATATAGAGGGCCGTTATATAGAGGGCCGTTATGTAGAGGGCCGTTATATAGAGGGCCGTTATATAGAGGGCCGTTATATAGAGGGCCGTTATATAGAGGGCCGTTATATAGAGGGCCGTTATATAGAGGGCCGTTATATAGAGGGATGTTATATAGAGGTTCCACTATATCTACATTTAGACAAGCCTACAAGCGGAGCTCCCAATTATCTTAACTGAGGTAACGACCCGAAAAAAAACGATAAATTATATCAAGAAAACAAATTAGATAAAAACGCAAACATAACTGGTAGAATCAGGGCAAAGCAGTGCAAAAGGTTTAGAAGACAAAAGGAGATAACGGAATATAAAAAAAAGAAATAAACAAAATTTTACTGGCCAAGGTTTCGATCCGGGCCAACTGATTTCATCAGTGCGTGCACAGGTACAGTAGATTTTCAGGCACGTCGCTCGCCAAGTAAAATTATAGTGAGAATATTGGCGCGCTGCACGTTGGGCTTCAGGTGCAAGGGAAACCGGAAGTGAGCCAAATATGGAAACCGGAAGTGAGCCAAATATGGAAACCGGAAGTATCCAAATCTGGAAACCGGAAGTGAGGCAAAATTTGGAAACCGGAAGTGAGCCAAATCTGGCTCTCATCCTATATGTATGGTACTCTCATCACGCTGGCCTTCAATGACGTCATCCGCGTACTTCTCATGTATCAGGTCTTGAATGCCTGTTTAAAAATGTCGTTACCAGCGCCTGATCTGCTGCATCTTGGAAAGTCTGAATTATATGTTTATCTTTTATTGAAGAAATCATGAGTTAAACAGTCGCGATTTGTTTGCTTCCACGATGGCATCACTATAATTCAATTCCAACCACTTATTAGAAGGGTGTATGCCAGAACTTCACAGTAAAATAACTAAAACATTTTCCAGGTGGTAACTTTTGTTTAATGTACTGTAATGTTAAGTACTCTAAGATGGTGGATATCAATTGAATCACAATTCTTGGCGAGATTAAGTTTATCCATAATAACGGTGATGGTTAATAAATACCCCATACTGAAAAAAGTGGAACCTGTAATATGTGGTGTACCTCACAGCTCTATACTAGGGCCTACGTTATTTCTCATATATATTAATGACCTACCGAATTGTTTGCCAGATGCAGCTACGCATATGTATGCTGATGATACAACCCTCACCGCCACTGGAAACGACCCAGAGGAAATTAACGAATCTGTCACGAATAACCTGACTGAAGTGAATAAATGGCTTGCAGCCAATAAACTTCCACTAAATGCGTCAAAAACAGAGATACTACTCATTGGCTCAAGCCAAAGACTTCAGGAATTTCCCAAAGATGTCGTTTCCAATTGGTGGTGGGATTGTAAAAAGAGTTTTGTCAGTGAAGTACCTCGGAGTATACATGTACCTTAACGAATGTTTATCATGGAATACTCATATTGAAAAACTTACAAAGAAAATATCTTCTGGTCTTGGTGCGCTTAAACGCATGAAGCCATTTGTTCCTCTTGTGACTCTCTTAGGTGTTTATAGGGCATTAATTCAGCCCCACTTTGATTATTGTTGCTGCATATGGGGCAAACTTAAACCAAGGGCTCTCTGACAAGTTACAAAAACTACAAAACAGAGCAGCCTACATACTAACTGATCTACTATTTCATACCCATATTGACGAGCTACTGAGTACCCTAGGGTGGAAAAGACTAGAATCTCAAAGGGCCATTCAAAAAGCAGTTATGGTCTATAAAGCACTGCACGGCCTTGCACCCGAGTATCTGACTAAAATGTTTGAAAGAAGAACCGAAGATGTCCAATACAATCTCAGAGGCTCGTCGACTAAAATCTCCTTTCATCATTCGTGCACAAACTTTGGTAAAAATGCTTTCGTTTTGACGGGGCAAAGATATGGAATGCACTGCCCGAGGATGTCAGAGCCTCCGATACAATAAGTATTTTAAGAAACGATTATCTATATTGTAACCTACACTTACTTATTTTTAACTAGCATACTTCAACACACGACATTCAAGTAAAACAGAATGCATATTTTACTTTTTTAGAATCTCTGTATTTTGTAATTGTTTCATGCTATTACTGATGTTTACTCGTGTATAAATAAGTGTGTGTATGTATGTACATTGTATATACTGTAAAAAGACCATGGCAGACTGTATACTATATATGCCGGTGAGCATGATAAACGTAATTACCTTATCCACTGTTACTGTCCTGTCTACAACTTTCGCTTCATTCGTCTGCCGTAGTAAAACCATAGTGTTAGCAAATGAACAATCAGTAATTTAACTGTTATTATAACCTACGAAATATTCTCTCATGTAATTGGTGAAATGCATCACGTGACCCGACATAAGGGACATTACGGACCTTACAAAACCAGGACGGCAACGGCAATGACGACGGGACGTAGAAAAGTGTTTTCTCTCGAAATTTGGTGTTTACTGGTTCCTTTATTCGCTTTTAATCAATTTTCCCATCCAGATCTTCGAAAAATATGATAAGCATAAACTTTTGTTCACGTCGAACGAAAAAAAGAGATTTCCTTGTTTACATTTCTTTACTCTTGTAAACGTAAACTTTGGGGTTTTCACATTGGTGTATTCACTGATATCTGTTTTCTGGCGGAGAGTAAATAAAATGTAGGGTTCTTTAGCGCCATCATGACGGCAACGCTAGGACGACGACACAAAACAATAGCTTTACTTAACTACAAAATACAATAACTGCACGTGAAAATGCATGCAGTCGTCTACATTTTGACCATTGTCTGGACAAACAGACCTGTGAGCGAAGAAGAAACTATTTGAAGGGTTATATAGAGGTATTACATGATGGTGAGAAGATATGAAGTTTATCCTCGAGAGTCGAAAACAACTTCATATCTTCAAACCACCGTGTAATTTTCTTTTTATTATATGGACAATTAAACTGCTCTAAGAATTCTTATCTATTCATTTTACTCACTGTCAGTACAAACTTCTTCGTGATCTTTCTAAGCTATTCTGGGGAGTTTTATCAGGTTTTCTTGTCTCTTCGTTGCAGTCAAAAAAATATTTTGGCTTTTTGTGCTCGGAATATTCATTGTCATGCAGCTCATTTAAGTGATTTTCACAAACCTGCCGCCATCTTTGTAGCTCAAAAGGCGGAAGACGTGACGTCATCGATTTTCACTAGTGAGGATATGGAAAATACGCTACTCAGTACCCGGATGTAGTTCCTATGAGTGGTTTATTTCTCAGTAAAACACTATCGTCCATATAATAGAAAGACAATAACCTATTTTGTGGCGTTGATATAAATTATGCCCTGCATTAAATTTTGTCCTCGAAACTCGCAGTCTATGGCATGGGGCAGCCTAGTCTATGGCATGGGGCAGCCTAGTCTATGGCATGGGGCAGCCTAGTCTATGGCATGGGGCAGCCTAGTCTATGGCATGGGGCTGTCTGTGTAACAACAGGCCGGGAAATACTTTTGATTCCAAGCCTTGTAGTTATGATAAAAAATAAAACTTGATTGATCAGGAAACAGGCAGAGATCAGTCATATTAAACACAGCAAACATGTTCCGTGTTCCTATAGAGTTTTCGAGAATGAGAAATGGCTGTCGGAAGACAAGCCCAAAAGGTAGAAATTAAAAAGTCACAGAGGTATTTACAACAAAAAATGGCTGGCAAGGGTTAGGCTACGTATACACAGTACTGGAGAAATTTGGAACCGTTACAAATGTAGTATGGTTTGGCCTTTCCTTTACAGCCTGTACCTGCTATTCGGTCGAATTTTAGACTGCCTATCTGTACAAGTTTCAGACCTGGAAAAATCAGGTACATACCGGACCCAAATTCATCCAGATACAGTGTAAACACAACTGATCCGGATAAATTTTGTACCGGTTCCAAATTCGTCCAGTAACAGTTTAACGCCTGGCTACTGTACGTTTACACTCGATGGTAGAAACTTATTTCCATAACCCAAACCGCCCTTAGTGTAACTGAAGAGTCGCAGCATCAACCCTAAACCATAAAACTAAATAATAATAATAACAATAATGGCCATTTTTATAGCACCATATCACCAAAGTCTCATGGCGCTATACATTTTTCTGACATATCCCGTCAGTGAATGTTTTCGGACTGCTTTTACGGCGCTAATGGCTGCCACACAGTTTACAATGTTGAGTATGTTGTTAGTACAATGGCCAGGCTGCTGTACCGGGTGACATTCCCCTTCTCTTTTTCGAGTAGTACAACAGGATCTTTTATGTCCCTTTCAAATACTGATTAGAAGTAGGAGATAAGGCCAACGGCTTATACGTCCCTACCCAAGGACGCGGCCGGGATTCGAACCCCTGACCTCCCGCACTCTAGACCGTGCTCTACCAACTTAGCCTGCTTACAGGCTCTCGGGTTTTTTCAAGAAATATTGACTGTGGGGTTCTTCACGGCTTCAAACCCATGGCCTTCTGCATGGCCACAACGGCCTTCTGCATGGCCACTACGCTAAGTTACTATCCACCCTCCAACAGCAACACTATTTATCTTTATGCTTGTGTAATTAATTGACCGCTTCCCGGTTAGCCCAGTGGTTAAGTGCCGGTCTGTTGTGCGGGAGGTCGCGGGTTCAAACCTCGGCCGGACCAACACTCAGGGTCTTAAAATAACTGAGTAGAAGGTGCTGCCTTTGTGAAACAATTTCGTTCACGAGCTGCAAATGGTTAGAGCTTCACGTCTTCTCGGATAAGGACGTTAAATCGTAGGCCCATCAGTGGATGAAGAGCCACCTCGTGGATATGCCACTGATTAAACCGTTATTATTATTATTAATAATAATTAGTTCGGCTTTGGGTGATGGAAATAAATGTCTACCTTACTTGATGCCTTACCTTTTTGCTTTCATCCAGTACGTTGCCTCTTTTGGCAGTGGTTTGACTGTTATCTTCTTTACCTTTCTCCTTCCTTTCTGCACTTCCCTTGTCCTTGCTTTCTTTTTCGGGCAGTGTCTGTTTGGCAAAACGTTAATAAACAAGGATCAGATAACTTACAAGAGTAGGCTGCAACTAATGCATCTGCGATATATACTCAATGTCTAGCTAACGTCAATCAAAGTCAATGTTATTTTAAACAAGGACCCACATGATAAAAGGGCCTCAACCAGGTTGAAGACATCTTCAGTTGCCACTGAATCAGTCTTTGTCAAGTGAAAATCTTTGTTCAAAGCTCCGCAACACGTTATGTTCCACTTCAGTGATCTGACATTTGGTATGCACGAAATTCAAATCAAAAACTTCAAAGTCTAAAAATACACTAAAGAGTTTGTAAACGGTTCTAAAACGTTATTGATAGGCATATTGGAACAACTAGCTTCCTGCTGTTTACTCTTTCTTGGCTTATTTTAGCTTCAGCAATTTACTATTTAACATGAGTCTGATTACTTGCTTACAAATATACTTGCATTTGAAATTCAAATGTAGAATCGCAAAGGGTATAAAAGGGAGGGTCTTTTCCCTGTTATAGCGTGGGTCCTTGTTTTAGAGATGCAAAACGTACAGTATGATGTCATGAAATCGATGATGGTGATGGCCAATTAGAGAATAGTCCAATTCGTAGTTCTTGAAAGGTAACCAAGCCTTAGCCTCGCATGGAGGCTGGAGTTGACCCCGCACTGATACAAACCCTCTTTCTATGAATATGGATAGTGTGTGATTATCATGCTAACTAGATACAAGCCATGGAGGCTGGAGTTGACCCTGCACTGATACAAACCCTCTTTCTATGAATATGGATAGTGTGTGATTATCATGCTAACTAGATACAAGCCATGGAGGATGGAGTTGACCGTGCACTGATACAAACCCTCTTTCTATGAATATGGATAGTGTGTGATTATCATGCTAACTAGATACAAGCCATGGAGGATGGAGTTGACCGTGCACTGATACAAACCCTTTTTCTATGAATATGGATAGTGTGTGATTATCATGCTAACTAGATACAAGCCATGGAGGATGGAGTTGACCGTGCACTGATACAAACCCTCTTTCTATGAATATGGATAGTGTGTGATTATCATGCTAACTAGATACAAGCCATGGAGGCTGGAGTTGACCCTGCACTGATACAAACCCTCTTTCTATGAATATGGATAGTGTGTGATTATCATGCTAACTAGATACAAGCCATGGAGGATGGAGTTGACCGTGCACTGATACAAACCCTCTTTCTATGAATATGGATAGTGTGTGATTATCATGCTAACTAGATACAAGCCATGGAGGCTGGAGTTGACCCTGCACTGATACAAACCCTCTTTCTATGAATATGGATAGTGTGTGATTATCATGCTAACTAGATACAAGCCATGGAGGATGGAGTTGACCGTGCACTGATACAAACCCTCTTTCTATGAATATGGATAGTGTGTGATTATCATGCTAACTAGATACAAGCCATGGAGGATGGAGTTGACCCTGCACTGATACAAACCCTCTTTCTATGAATATGGATAGATTGTGAACATCATGCTAACTACACTGTAGATACAAGACATGGAGGATGGAGTTGACCATGCACTGATACAAACCCTCTTTCTATGAATATGGATAGTGTGTGATTATCATGCTAACTACATGTACATGTAGATACAAGCCATGGAGGATGGAGTTGACCCTGCACTGATACAAACCCTCTTTCTATGAATATGGATAGATTGTGAATATCATGCTAACTACACTGTAGATACAAGACATAGAGGATGGAGTTGACCATGCACTGATACAAACCCCCTTTCTGTGAATATGGATAGTGTGTGATTATCATGCTAACTAGATACAAGCCATGGAGGATGGAGTTCACCCTGCACTGATACAAACCCTCTTTCTATGACTATGGATTGTGAATATCATGCTAACTACACTGTACATGTAGATACAAGACATGGACGATGGAGTTGACCATGCACTGATACAAACCCTCTTTTTATGAATATTGACAAATTTTGATTATCATGTTAACTACATGTAGATACAAGTCTAATGGGGAGCCAGGGTGGCGCAGTGGTTAAGTGCTTCGCCTCTCACCTCTGTGGCCCAGGTTCGATCTCTGGATACGGCACCATAAGGGAGTTGAGCTTGTTGGTATCGTACCCTTGCTCCGAGGGTTTTTCTCCGGGTCCTCTGGTTTTCCTCCCTCCTTAAAAACCAACATGCTAAATTCCAATTCGATCTGTGAATTAGCCAGGTCCTGACTTTGATCAGACCCTATGGTTGTTTCATGTCTCGTTAGAAATTCAGAGTCTAGCTAAGCTTAGTCAAGTCACCAAAGGCTTGGTTACTTTTCAAAATGGAGGTCAAGAACTATGAAATGGAGAATTTTCCTAATTTGGAAAAATTTAACTTGAGTTTTCGGAGTCGCCGATCTTAGAAGTGTAACCTGCGACACATAGTACATGTTTATGTATTTCTCCATCAGGAATTCCTTTCATGTTTACATTCATGACATTGTACCTACATGTAGTAATAGGTTACACCCTGTATATAAAGGGACACAACGTCTACAATTACACTGATTTGTGTAATCTTTTGTGGTATAAAAAGCAGTTTATGAAAGACTATTTCATTCACTGGTACCTTGAGCTGGGACTCTTGTTCCTTCTGCTCCTCAGCCTTCGCTTCTTGTTTTAGTTTCTGAAAGACAAGTATGAAACCCGTCAGTCCTCACACATTCACTATACTTCATTCTCATGTTGGTGGACGTTAACAAGATTTCTCGTTAGCTTCTCTTGTTAGATCAACCGCAATACTACACTACAAGCTTCGTTTATTGAAAGCACCGAGACAAATAACAATGAGAAGCCTTGTGAACAGTAATTTTTAACTATTGTTTAGGACTGACTAGCCTCGCTTACACGTTCAAAACCTTTTGTGTGTACTGACTAGCCTCGTGTTCATGTTACCAGGACAATAGCTTTTTAAATTGGACGCCATTTTTCGAATGGGTCTATGTACCAGGCAAACAAATGTTCCTAAATAAATGTGATTTATGAAGAGAGATATAGAAAACTTCGCCATTTATCAACCTTCTGCTCAGGGATACATATACGTGAGTTTATTTATTTATTTTAAATTTGTAAACTATAGCTATTTTGTGTGTGTATGTTTGTTAGTTAATTCACCACTTTGATTTTCTTTCCATCTTGTAAAAAAAAAAATTTGTAATATTGTACTATCTCTACTGACCATAAGCCATTTAAGCCTCTGGCTTTGGCCTTTCTTCTGTACGTTCTCCCTTATAGTATTTGTAAATAAATTGAATTGTGATATTCACCACGTATGTGTGTTCCCCTCGGTGAATAAATCACCGCTACTCCCTCCCTCCAGACAAACAACCCTTACGGATTGTGGGATACATGCAGATGTGGAAGAATTTATAATTATTTTGACATGATCAAACAAGAAGGTTCACTATTTAATTTACTGAAGTCGAAGTGACTATTGTTGAATATTTACCGAGATGAATATTTACCGAGATGAATATTTACGGAGACGATTTCAGTGAATAATTGTTAATTAGTATAATTTCATCAGTGAATATCAGAGAAATTAAAACTAGACAATCATAGTCTGACTGCCAATTCTTTTATAATCTGAAGTTTCAGAAGAGCGCAATTGACAGGATAGTTTTGTGACAAACATTTGCATAATCACATGCCGCTACGGTTCATTGCACAAACCGACTCAACACATGACTTGCATGCAAGGACTGCAAGAATGGATTTTCTAAAGGAACAGAAGAAATACCGAAAAACACTCCAAATGCATAATTCGAATTCAAGTTGAAGCAGCAGTCCACTTTTGAGACCTCGTACCGTGTTACAAAGAGAAGAAATTAGTGGAAATGGGAAAAACTGAAAATATGCCACGGCAAGTGAAAATTTATTGAAAAGACATTTGCTGGAAACTACGAACCAGTTTTGTTGATTATAGCCATCACAGAATCAAAGACAATGGTAAATCAAGAGACAAATGAATTCAGTCTGAGAGAAGGTTTGATATCAGTTGATGTACGGAGGGCGGCGAGAGAAGAGTATTCTAGTTTCATTCAGAGGAGCCAGTTGCTGTCACTTACATGTATTGTTTTTCTATCAAGAACCAGAAGGAAAATAACTGAGTAAGTACACTCTTTTTGTGTCGAACCATTCCCAATTACACATTCATAGGACACGGTCAACATTGCATTCTCATACAAACACTGTATTTCTCGCCATGCTAGCACCGATTACCCATCATGCAACGATGAGCGCGAACCGGTCTATTCACGAGGACGGAATAAACTCAACCCAAAACTCGTAAGTAAACTTTGTTTGTGAAGGCTTATGGATAAAAAAAAATCTTCAAGTTAAGCGATACTTAAATTTAGTTGCTTCTTTGCTGAATTTTGGAAAAGCTTTTTCTTTCATATTATTTATTACTTCGCGAGAAACATCGGTAACTATGCGAGTGGCCATTTTGTTAAATGCCTTGTATGTTATATTCACCTCCAGGTGCTCTTCGGGTGAATATAGCGACGTGTGACGTAATTCTCGACCAATCAGAGCACAGGAATCTCTTTATTCAAACTAAAGGTACAGCTTGAGCTTAAGGACAATCTTTTCATCAGCGTTTACCATGAAAACCATTTGGGGTAGACCCTGATATTTTAAAAGAAGGGTTAAATTAACTACACAACCACACAGAAAGATCAAAGACGATAAGTACAACGAATTTGAGGTAATTGATTTGGTGTGAAATTTCAATACATGACAACATGGCGGCTTCATATGAGAACATGGCAAGAACCTTACTTTGAGATGTCCTTGGCAACGAAAATAGCTCAAAAGTAAACAGTTGCTCTTACTATGGCACAGCATACAATGTCTCTTTTCAATTCACGAAACAATTTTTTTTTCAAAAAGGCAAAGGAAGACCTCAAATATGGAGAAATTTAGTAAACTTAGTTGACAAAATGTTGCGAAAATGTTTCCATTCGCATCACCAAGACTATTGTTCTAATGGACAAATCTCGTGACGCACACAGTCTGGCCTCTACCCTTTTCACACCTCAGCAAATCGAAATGCCAATACACTGACTGGATACCATAAGATTTGTAATCCACATGCATAGAACTGGATTCAATTGAGTGTCGAAATGTAATTAGGTAAATAATTTTGAGTTTGAGGAATATTGGCAGAATCAGGAAGTGCCTGAGCTAAACTAGTACTGAGTGGCTAATTCATGCATTCATAACGTCCAAGTTACATTATTGTAATAGCCTTATGTATGGGCTGCCTACTGTGCAGATTCAGAAACTTCAGCATTTACAAAACACTGACGAGCCCTAGATTAGTTGTTAGATCTAAGCATTCTGCGCATACAATGTATATAACCTCCACTGGCTACCACTTAAGGAACGCATTGAGTTTAAGGTTCTGATTATTACTTATAAGGCTATCAATGGGCTAGCCTGCTATGCAGACGTATTTTTTCACTCTCATAAATTCGAATAAGAAAGTAACGTCTGCTTACCCGAGCGCTTAATTAGTTTCCAATATGCAAGCACGACGTCAGCACGTTTGTTTATTTTTTTTGCCCAATCAAAACCATTGTTAGAATTTTAGTGAATTGGCGCGCCAGTGAACACTCAGACTCCTATGATTGATCAATGGCAAATGTATTGTCTGAATTCCTTTTAAATGTCACTTTCCAGGATATGGAAGGTAAAATCTGATTGGTCCATAACACAATGAGGTCTGCATATTGGAAACTAATTAAGCGCTCGGGTAAGCAGACGTCACTTTTTTCTTCGAATTTATGAGTGAAAAAATACGTCTGCATAGCAGGCTATCAATGGGCTTGCGCCCTGCTATATTACTTCATGGTAGTATTCTGTTCCTGCATAATCATTTTCTCTACTGTTTTACAGTATTATGCAGGGAGACTATATGGAATGGAACACTACCATTCAGAAGTACATACCCGCAATGTACTCGCAACTCGCATACCCGCAACCTTCGTTCTGCAACTCAAGGGCTATTGTTGATTCCAAAATCTGGTTCTGTATCCAGACTGTGGAATGCCCTGCCACCCGCAATAAGGCATGCAACATCATTATCTTCCTTCAAGTTACATCTTAAGACACTCCTTTTTAGGAGATTTTATAATACAGATTGTCAGAGCTCACAGAGCGTTGACTGATCTGAGAATTACTCAGATTATTAGTTATTGTATTTCACATAGTTAGCTTAGTGTATGTTTTATTTGTTTTCTGCCACTTACTGTAAATGCATTGAGGCTTGCATAATGCATTTGAAGAACTGCTGTTATTATTGTTATTATGTCAGTTATCTATGATTGGGTTTACTTTGCCTCGTGGTTGGTTAAAGTAAAACCAATCCTGAAGTACTTCAGTTCGTGATTGACTCATTGCATTTTTACTTGCACCTGTGATTAGCTCTGCTCTATTACACACACATTTACTGTGCCGTGCACTACATTGTACCTCTTGCGCCTGGGTGATATACTTGCTATGTGCGCCTTCAGTGAGAACATTCAACAGCCGATCCACAACACCATGTGCAAACATGGATGCATCTTTGACGAACGCTTGAATGCTGTGGAGGAAGATCAAGAAAAATCGATACCCCATCATCGATCACACTTTTAGATCTATTTCGGGATAGTTATAATTAAGGCAAATTGTGCAAAGGATGCTGGATGCACTCCTCTCTCGAGCATGAAGAAATGTCTAAAAAAATTGGAATTCTCAAATGCGGATAAAAAAGCTTTAGGTGCTAATTCATGGGTTGCATGATGGTTATGTTGGTTGGTAATGAACAAGATAACTCATTAGCTACTTTTGTTATTAATACCAACCAACACGGTGGCTGAGCTTCTGTGATTTTATTCCCTTAGAAATGATTGCAACCCATGAATAGCAAAGTGTGTTCCATAACCACGGTCATCCCTTCATTTAGGCAAACATGAATTGCTACCAAATTGTATTACGTATTGCATTCTATTGTATTGCGTATTGTGTTGAATTCTATTGTATTCTGATAGCAATTCATGTGTGCCTACATGAAGGATCACCCATAACCACAACCGATGTAAACTAGTCATTGGGTGAGTTGGGTGTCATTGTTTGATATCGTAGCTCGGTAGTCATTGGGTGAGATGGGTGTCATTGTTTGATATCATAGCTCGGTAATCATTGGGTGAGTTGGGTGTCATTGTTTGATATCGTAGCTTGGTAGTCATTGGGTGTCATTGTTTGATATCGTACCTCGGTAATCATTGGGTTAGTTGGGTGTCACTGTTTGATATCATAGCTCGGTAATCATTGGGTGAGTTGGGTGTCATTGTTTGATATCATAGCTCGGTAATCATTGGGTTAGTTGGGTGTCATCGTTTGATATCGTAGATCGGTAATCATTGGGTGAGTTGGGTGTCATTGTTTGATATCATAGCTCGGTAATCATTGGGTTAGTTGGGTGTCATCGTTTGATATCGTAGATCGGTAATCATTGGGTGAGTTGGGTGTCATTGTTTGATATCATAGCTCGGTAATCATTGGGTTAGTTGGGTGTCATCGTTTGATATCGTAGATCGGTAATCATTGGGTGAGTTGGGTGTCATTGTTTGATATCATAGCTCGGTAATCATTGGGTGAGTTGGGTGTCATTGTTTGATATCATAGCTCGGTAATCATTGGGTGAGTTGTGTGTCATTGTTTGATATCGTAGATCGGTAATCATTGGGTGTGAGTTGGTGTCATTGTTTGATATCGTAGCTTGGTAATCATTGGGTTGATTTGCTATCACTTTGACTACTGTTTGGGAGTTAAAAAGTAACATTATTTAACAAATGGAAGATGGTTCTCTGTGTTCTATAAACAATTATAAAATAGTTTCGATAGTACGCGCGCTCTGATTGGCTGTAAGCCGTGTTTCTATAACTCTATAGAAACATAGACAGCTGAGTGCGCGCTTGAGCTAGTTGTGAGAATTTACGTTTTGGTTATCAAATTAAGCGAACGTTTCCGTGCTTTTATTCGTTTATTTTATGAAGGAAATAGGAAATATTTTCCCCTTGTTTCTATACAGTTACAGAAACACGGGAAATGTTTTCTATTTCTTAAATAATGTATGTGCAAGGTCTTGAAAGCTGGGAGTGGATGTACAGTTATTCAACCTTGGTGCTCCCATAATTTATATTATAATGTTTGTGGAGGAATGGATAGTGCATTTCTAATTGTAATCCTAGTCTTGAGAAAGGCACTTTTACCAAGAGAGGTAAAGTTCTCGACTTAATGCTAATCAGGTTTCAAACAACTGAGGACAGATCCCTCATTTAAATCTGAGGTCAGATCCCTCAGTACTCCTCACCTCTGTGCATATTGAATCCCTGTGTCATTGCCGTATGTGCTGTAGAGTAAGTCGGATTCTTCTTTGCTGATCGTAGCTCGAGACGAGTCATAACTCGGTGCAAATGATCCGAATGGTCCGTACATGAGATAGGACACTGGTAGTCAAGAGACAGACAGTACATGAGACTGGACAATAGTAGTCAAGGGATAGACAATACTCAAGACAGGCCACTAGCAATCAAGAGACATACATGTAGAGTACATGAGGTAGGACACTGTAGCATGCAGTTAAGAGACAGACAGTACATGAGACAGGACACTAGCAGTCAAGAAACAAACAGTACATAAGACAGGACACTAGCAGTCAAGAAACAAACAGTACATAAGACAGGACACTAGCAGTCAAGAAACAAACAGTACATAAGACAGGACACTAGCAGTCAAGAAACAAACAGTTAAATAAGACAGGACACTAGCAGTCAAGAAACAAACAGTACAGAAGACAGGACACTATATAGCAGTCAAGAAACAAACAGTACAGAAGACAGGACACTAGCAGTCAAGAAACAAACAGTACATACATGTAAGACAGGGCACTAGCAGTTCAGAGACACACAGTACATAGGACAGGACACTAGAAGTCAAGAGATGCATGTAGACAGTCCACGAGACATATTGAAACAATTGTAAGATTGTTAACAAATGTTAACAAGGTTTGGAGACTGTACTCGTACCAGGAGTGGCTTTGTTCCTCTTGTCCTCTTTAAAGCCAGCAGTGATGTGAGACCCAGAGGTTACCTTGCCAGCCACAGTACCAAGATTAACGGGCAGGGACTCTGAAACACGTTCAATGAGAAAATGACTGCTACATGTAACTCGGTTCTTGAGCTGCAATCACAAATTCAAATGAAAAACTGCCATGCCAGTTGAAGGAACAAGAGAAGCTAAATATATTTTTTAGCTGCAGGCAACTACATTTAACATGGTATTGGCACCCAACCTGCTTACATTCAAGGAGAAACTTGCTGCACTGGGGCATTAATCATTACAATTGGCTGCCCTGACCATTGTTATTAACAACTTATTATTTGTTTTATTATTAATTATTATTTACATGTATACCAATCGTGAAATAAGGGTTGTATCAATTGGGCTTAATGCCAACATTCTTGGTAATTAACTCTTACTTTATGCAATAAACTATCTTTAGTTAGTAGTACACATACCTTGTGTGCTGTCAGGGTTTAACACTGCTAAGGAAGTAGACCCATCTTTATCACGCCGGAGGAAACCAATCTACAGCAAATGGGCCAACAATGATTCACTTTTGTGTTTGAAATAAATTATCTTTGTAAATTGATTTAACCCTTTCCCTACTGGACATATTTGGCTCAGTTGGTGAAATCCTGAGTGCTAACTCAACCCTCCCCCCTTAGTTCAAGTTTGGCTAGCCCGGGTCAGTTAAATACTGCTGACTTTTTAAGCTGAGGGCTCAAACTTTTCCCACAATGCCATTTGTGAGAATTCTGTTCACTCGTTGATGGTAGGTACATGTATGGCTGCTTCGGTAGGGTTTCTAATGAAATGAGCTCTAATTTTGGATAAATATGCCACTGTCAGAGAGCTTGAAGACATCATTAAGTCTGAGGATGGCTGAAAAGTACTTGGTTTGCTTCTAGTAGGCTTTGTGAGGGGATTTCACAGGGTTTTTCCGTTGTGTTTGTGCTTTGAGACACAGGAAAAAAATATTCAATGAAATCGTTGGAATCCTGCAGTTGGCAGTCTTTTACCCCTGCCCAACCTATTAGGATGTGTTTTTGTCACTTTAAAGCAACGGCTTGAGTCCAAATCACCGCTCTTGGTTGTAAGGGGTAAAAGACTTATAAAAAAAACCTGCCGGAGTTCCAGAGGGGGAGACCCCTTGTGATTTTTTTTGTTGATTACCCAGCGTGCAATTGGAGGTGGGAGCAGGTAAATGTGGTCGAGTGAAATGCAGTGTAAACATCGGCGTGGTTCACAGTCGTTTGGTGCGTTTTGTGCAAACAAACCTGCTGGTTGGAAAGATTAAACAAGGTACTGTAACGACTGAGTGGTGATTTTGTGTTTGCTTTTGATTTCAAGTGTGAATGGGAAGGTTTTTTTTGAGCCAATTTTCAGCTCCTCAAAATTCGCGAAAATCGAAGAAACGAACAACGATGTCCAAAACAAATGCGTTTTTCTCCAAAGTGGGAGAGTCAAACGATCCCTGTTATAGCTCTGACTTTGAAGTCATTCATTCCTTGAAATAATATCACAACATCGTATTTCCAGCATGTCTAGGTTTGATGCAATAATTTTCTCCAAGTACATGCTTCATATTGGGCGGTTACGGGCGGCACAGGAGGGAAAGGGTTAAAGTGTACACCAGGTCAAACATTTGTATTACTATTATCAAACTCATTAATAATTCATGAAGCAAAAACAAGGAAATCACCGACCGATAAGTGATCTTTAAATCTGATACAGATTTTGTCTTGATTTACATAAACTTTGGCTTAGATTTTCTCAGCCAAAATAAGTCGTATCACCAAAACAACTGAAAACATGACTCCCTACATCTAGACGTTTGATAAGTATAAGATAAAGAATTTGTGTCCGATATTTATCCAATTTACAAACTCTTGCTTTCGACTCGATTTTGTAAATCGGATAAAGGTCATTCTTTAGCTACATGTACATGTATTACATATCGATTCTACATCAAGTGAATAGTTGAATAGTAGAATACTTCTCGATTTGAGTGTTGCATCCATGAGTTATAGAGGTTTATATTTATAATATATTAAAGCTGGTGATGTAAAACTGGTCTTCATTTATTATACAAAAACATACTGGTAGAGATAAATGACCTTTTGTAAACATCTGTTATATTTGAAGGTTATATCAGTGATTTTACCAAATATTTTGTCAAAATCAGAAAACCGCTTCATTCGCAAGGAAAAAGAAATGACAGTAAATTCCCGAATTTACGTCACACATTAGCATATTGGAAGTAGAAACCTCATAGATGCAACACTCAAATCAAGAAATATTCTACTATTCAACTATTTATTTGATACAGAATCAATATTAATGATAAAAAGTTTAACTGATATACACTTTAAGTTGACCTTGATAGAGAACTGATCAAATAGTTTGAGTTACATGATAAAAGGATCTATGTATGTCACAGGATTGATTTTTCTGATTTGTTTTCTTCAAAACAGTGATACATGTAGATTAAAGTACATGTAATTAACGAAGCTAAGCTGCCGATGGGAGGATACTGATTGAGTTCCACCCCAGTTCCACCGAACGAGGTCCATTCACACCCCAAAACAAGACAAACAGAACTCTTGGCCAATAAAACCAATAAATGAAGCATTGCAATGAAACACTTCACTGAACCTAGATGTTTTGCCATCTGGGAATCCCACAAAAATGTTTCTTTCAACATGGTGAAATTATCAGTTAAGAGGTAAAAATGTATATTCCCTCATCCAGACTGGTGCGAACAACCTTGGCAATAAAAATAATATTTATACATTATTTTTCTTAACATTTTCAGAAAGTTTTCTTTTGCTTAATTTCAACAATGATAAAATATACCATTGTAGTGGTTTTCTTCACATAAATTATTACAATAACTCTTAATGGTCAACTGCAATGCAAAAATAATGCACAATGCAGCTCTGGGTGGAGAATACCTAATAAAATTATGGACAATGTAGGAACTCACCTTGCTTTTGGGGTATTTCTCTTTCAACTGAGCAGATACTCTCTTTGCTGCCTCTTGAACTTGAGCCAGGATTTTCCTACCAACTGCTGAGGGCTTTGTTTGATCACTTCTAAATGAAAAGAAACCACATACATTGTATGGTAATTAATACTACTACTAATGCAAGAATGCTTATAGTCCTTGGAGTGATACACGAGAGTGATACATGTATACAGTAATATACTAATACTAATGCAAGAATGATCTTATACACACCCTGTAGTCATTAGATGCCTGAGTGATACATGTACATGTATACAGTAATTAATACTACTACTAATGCAAGAATGATCTTATACACACACACTGTAGTCCTTAGATGCCTGAGAGTGATACATGTACAGGTATACAGTAATATACTACTACTAATGCAAGAATGATCTCATATACACCCTGTAGTCATGATTAGATGCCTGAGAGTGATACATGTATACAGTAATATACTACTACTTAAATGCCAGAATGATCTTATACACACCCTGTAGTCATTAGATGCCTGAGAGTGATACATGTACAGGTATACAGTAATATACTACTTCTACTAATGCAAGAATGATCTTATACACACCCTGTAGTCCTTAGATGCCTGAGAGTGATACATGTATACAGTAATATACTACTACATGTACTAATGCAAGAATGATCTTATACACACACTGTAGTCCTTAGATGCCTGAGAGTGATACATGTACATGATCATGTATCAGTGCTTGAAGCTAACTGTTTTAGTAGAAACCAACTAGTGCTCTATTGTGAATCTTGCAATCTAGTTAACCATTAACTATCTAGTAATTAACAATTCTAAAATACATAAATAATTCATGAGGAAAAACTAAAGAAATGAATGCTTAATGAGTGTTTATAAATGTGATATGAACTCAGGTCTCATGCATTTACATAAACTTTAACTTTTGATTTTCTCGGCCAAAATAAGTCGTGTCACCAAAATAACTGAACAACATGACTCTACACCTACAATGTAGAAGTTTTAGAAGTAATTTATAAAATTCAAGTCCGTGTTGTATCGGATCAGATCTATGTCTACCAATACAACATGTCCTCCCATTTTATAATCAGTACATAAAAGATGGTTCTTCATGTTCAATTTAACAAATATATGTCATTATGTTTGCCATGCAACTCTCCTCATACAAGTCATGTAGATGCAGAAAATGTAAAAATGTGAAGAGAACAAAGAAGTAATTGAGTGCCATAACTGATGTTCTTTTCATATTTCCACGTCATCTATGCATCTAATTAGAGGACAAACCCATGGCAAAATGACATCTGTCAGTTAGATACAATAATTACCGTTTTTCACATTTTTATACCATACTTTAGCAGCTTATATACATGTATGTACTGTACTAGAATCACCTTCTATTTATTTTATAATATAAAACTCGATATACACAGAAAGAAATTCTCAAGTGTGCATTATAAGAAAATCAAGCACACTGAGCAACCAATGAAATCATGCGTTCTTAGGATGCTACCGTAATTTATTTATAATGAGCAATAAATAGTTAGTAGTGAAAAAGACAGTTTTCAAAAACAAAACAATGGCAGCCAATTCATCAAACTACTAAAAAGTATTCTTGCTTCAGCTTAAGCTACATTTGTACATTGTACATGTAGATTGAACAAATGTAGACTACTGGCTCTGTGTTTCTATGGCTGGTAGTTGATGAGGAGCATACATCTTGGAGCTTGTGGTCTAATTGTTATTAATAGAGCATACATTGTAGATTGTAGAGTAGGAGCACACATCATGAACTACATACCGTAAAGACCGGTGTAAGAAAAGGTATCACATATTTGCATAAATTACCATTTGTTTAAATCATAGGGAAAAAATGACAGATGTATAACCGGTGTATAAGCCACACCTTTTCCCACCAAATTTTTGTTCAAAATCGGGGGTGCCGCTTTATATCTACGGGAACACCAAGAAAAGGTATCACATATTTGCATAAATTCACATTTGTTTAAATCATAGGAAAAAAAATCCAAAATTGCTGGATTACACGTACCCTGGGTACCAGAGGTTCTACTGTCTCCATTCGCGAAAGTTAGGTGCCTAACTAACTAAAGGAGCGAAGCGACGAGAACCTCTGGTGGCACGGCTTGCCAGTCTCACTTCCATATTCGAACTAGTATCACATTTCTCGAATAACTGGTTTTGCAGTCATGACATCTGTTAGCTGTCAAATACATGTTTCACTTTTTCCGCACCACTGACTACTTGTGTGTTCGAAATTCAGATAATGCAAAACACTCCACTGAAACCCGGACTGAAACCTGCTTTATACCAGGGTAGGTTGCACGTAACATCATCACCACCATCTTGGTTAACATTAACAAAAGATTCCTCGTTCGATCAACCATGAAACCAAAAGATCTATTTGTTTGATTCAACCAACATGGCCGCCACATCTTTATTATTTGAATCTCTGGGGATTGATTGCAAACCAGCAATAGAACCAAAAACAACAGTTCTCAGATTCGCTCTGTGTCAAACTCGTTGTTGACTGCCTTGTCGTTGTAAATCAAATTGATTTCTACTCAAGCTCCTCTCCTTCGCTTTCCAGAGAAGACTAATGTAGCTGTCCAGTTGCTTGTCATCTTCTCTGTAAAACCTTGAATGGTGTCGAAAATCTGGGTGTGGCTTATCTACGGGTGAGGCTTATACACAGGTCTTTACAGTATGTACATGTAGTTCCTGGGTTAGTGATTGATTAAAACTACTACCAAAAGGGCCACAGTAAGTGTTTTTTTAAGATTGAATATACAGTCCCTGTCAAAAGTTTTTCACACCGTACGAACCACATGTGGTAGCATGTGGCACATGTGCCACATGTGTTTACCACTTTCGGTAAAATGAATGTGGCGAAATGTGGCGAAGCAAAATCGGTAACTGAACCACTTTCGTTAAAACACAATCGGTGACCGAAACACTTTCGTTAAAACACAATCGGTGACCGAACCACTTTCGTTAAAACACAATCGGTGACCGAACCACTTTCAGTAAAACGAAATCGGTGACTCTACCACCTTCGGTAAAACGAATTCGGTGATTCGACCACCTTCGTTAAAATGAATTCGGATAGTCATCATGTTATGTAAATATGGCGCTACGTACGTGATCAATTCTAGTTTAGTTGTAGCAAAGTTCGGCGTTTTTATTCATCTGATAAACTTTACAGACTTCTGTTCTTTCATACTTTAATCTATCCCTCAATCCCTTCACGATTCTTTAAAAGTCGTTGCGTACGCTGTATGTTTTCAATTCAACAGATTCAAGAGCTTTTCGGTGCTTACAATGTGCTTTCAGCCGTGGAAACTAATTGTCTGGTTTTTGACACAACAAGAATGTTGCAAACTTCGCGGAACATGTGATCTTATTGCAGAATGCAGAGTTAAATAATGCGGGAAAGTTTCTCAGCTTTTAATACTGGCAAGTGATAAACGTCTACCAAATAGAATATTCTGGAATTCTTTTTATTTAACGTGGGATCCGTCATTTTGCTCAAATTGCTCGAACAGAAGTGTGACATTTTTGAATAATCAATGAGCTCTGACAGCAGTGTTTGTTTTGCTTTGAGATCACACCAAAAATTATCTTGATATCTTCCTACTGAATCAAATGCTTTCAAAGTTTTGTATTTTATTTGCGGTCTGAACAGTTTTCACCTAATGCGAAAACTGGTTTGAGTCCATTCTGTCAAATAAAAACACCCAGGTGAATACATTTTGGATATTTTAATTCGTTATTGGTTATTTTGCCGTGAGATCGCACCGAATCTTCTTGATTTCAATTTCAGCGTTTTTACTTCATCGCTTCGTCAATTTGTGATTGGCATTGCGGTTTATAATTGCTGTGAGACCGGACTGCAGCGATTGGTCTGATGTCAGATGTGAAACAAACAAGTCTCAGGTCCTTGATCGATCAAACATAGGACCTGTCAAAACTCAGACTGACAGGTTCACGCGTGACTGATTGCAATTGCACAATCGTGATATTTTAATTTCGAAAACATGCCTTTCCAGAATCCGCAAACATTTGCAATGCTTTTGGTCGGAACCTTGAACAACGCAGGAATCTCTCGTAAATGTTAAACTACGGAAGCTAAAGTTCGTTTGTTGATTATTGCTTACTGGCGGGGCCCGCTTTAAAAGTTTGCCGCTAGATTATGAACGAACGGCGGTTGTTAGTTTGTGGCGTAAGTTTAAGGTTATATATTCACAGCAGTTCCTTTTTTTCAGTACGGTTTATCAGTGAGGTTATAAGAAGAAATAGGAAGGAGAGAAATGCTCTTAGCCACTTCGCGGCTTTCTCGGTACAAATCACGATCAAAACAAATAAGTTTTTCGATGATCGCACCAGGTCACCGACAATTTGATATATCGTTTCAAAGAAGACAAAACGAGATCTAAACTTCAGCATTTTCAGTTTTAACGTTGTAAAAATCACTTTAGTCGCAAGCAGTGAACTACATGTACAAGTAACAACTTGTAGACTGTCTTGACCTGCAATGTTTGGTGAAGCGAAATCGGTGACTGAACCACTTTCGGTAAACGAAATCGGTGACTGAACCACTTTCGTTAAAACACAATCGGTGACCGAACCACTTTCGTTAAAACACAATCGGTGACCGAACCACTTTCGTTAAAACACAATCGGTGACCGAACCACTTTCAGTAAAACGAAATCGGTGACTCTACCACTTTCAGTAAAACGAATTCGGTCTTAAAACGAATGGAGTTTACCGAACGAAATCTACCACATGTGGTTACCGAATCTTCGTTTTACCGAAGCACATACGGTACCGTATACGGTTGAAAAACTTTTGACAGGGACTGTAAGTGCATTTAAACCAACTACAATATAAATTATTGGCAGTCCTTGGCCAGTGGACTACCACTAGTTTTGAGCAAGTTGTGATGCCAGCGTTTGCATACTAATTGGTCTTAGCACTTCATAAATGCAATTAAAACTTGTTTCTGGTATTGTAATCACATGTACATGTACATGTATTTCACCTTAATTAGAGCATTTCCATTGATTGCATGATAGAGACTAAAGTAATAAACATTAACCAGTTGAGATAAACATGTACCTGGACTTGGATCTTTTCTTTGCAGATTGAAATATCATGCTAACTTCACAATCCACTGTGTCCACATCAATTGGCTCGTCCGACATTCCACCCCTGCCACCATCGTCCATATCAGGCACAGAGAAACCTATGCTGCGGTACATGTTACGTATCTTGTCCTGAAAATAAGTCACATTTTCAATGTAAGTTTTTCTTCCTTTTTACCATCAACACTTAAACATTCCAGGAATTAAACAGTGCTGCAAAGGCAAACTCGTGGATGCAAAGTGTATTTTAGTGTGTTCTCAAGGGTAAACATATCGAAATGTCCAAAGTTTAAGTTATTATTAATAATTGCTGTACTTTGTGATAGCCTGCATAGCCTGTAAAACCACATGACAGATGATGTCATTGTTACAACATCACCACTAAGTGAATCATGTGGATCCAATACCATGTCTGTCAAAGTTTGAGCTGCCTGGCATTAGAATTGAGGGAGCTACGGGCATGTACTTAAAAGCATGTGATCTATGTCATTGTAACATTTACAACATCACCGCTAAGTGAGCTATGGGGACCCAATACCACGTCTGTCAAAGTTTGAGCCACCTGCCATTAAGGGAGTTAGCTAAGAAATTATCACTCCGAAATCCAGCAGTCTATTCCAAATTCCATTCCAGATTCTTAGTTTTCCAGTTAAGGGTACAGTCACATGGTGTCAACTAGTTAATATATATCTAATAATTAATAAGCGAGTGAAAACGTACAAGGATTTTATATCACCAATGGTACAGCTGAATGATAAAACAAATATCCCACACGGTTAACTCAGCTGCTTGCCAGCATATAAATATATTTTGTATTTTTGAGTTAACTTTACAGATACATGTAGTAGCAAGAGGGGAACCCGCAATAATG
Organism: Actinernus sp. WN-2022; assembly: GCA_030867875.1. Taxonomy (NCBI): domain Eukaryota; kingdom Metazoa; phylum Cnidaria; class Anthozoa; order Actiniaria; family Actinernidae; genus Actinernus; species Actinernus sp. WN-2022. The sequence goes on along the minus strand of JAOWCC010000861.1, from coordinate 19,545 downwards.
ACATGAGCAACATCAATTCCAACAGCAATTAATGTTCAACATCGATCTTCAATTAATGAATTCAAATTTGCATTCCAAACATTCCATTCTGCTCACATCTTAGTGAGTGAGTGAGTGAGTGAGCAATCATCCTGATAATTTGTTCCTGTGCTTGCATGCATAAACTACTAAAAGCATCAACAGGGACAAATTGAATCCTTGTATACTCCTTTCTTCCATCATATCTTTTTTACAGCAACCATCCATTTTCTCGCTCTCTGATTGGCTAATTTTAGTTGTCAATAAGAAGACAGACAATAATGCTGACACAAGGTGTGCACGTGACCATATAAAGTTTGTTGTAAAAAGCTTTAGTCGCTTTGATAACATTTCTCCTAACAGTCATTTTACCTGGCTCATCATCTTGACACCTATCTGCAGGATTCTCTTGGCTGCCTTGTAATAGATAGTCTCAGAAGCATTATACACCATAGCATTGTTACACATCAGATAGAAGTCATCCTAGAAAGAAAGAAGGACATTTAGGAATTAATAACCCAGTTTTTAACATCATACATGTACATTGAAAAGCCATGGGCACTTGCGTTTGGCCTTAAAGGGACACTATCAATCAATTTGGCCTTAAAGGGACACTATCAATCAATTTGGCCTTAAAGGGACACTATCAATCAATTCGGCCTTAAAGGGACACTATCAATCAATTTGGCCTTAAAGGGACACTATCAATCAATTTGGCCTTAAAGGGACACTATCAATCAATTTGGCCTTAAAGGGACACTATCAATCAATTTGGCCTTAAAGGGACACTATCAATCAATTGAACCTTCAAGTACTACAAAAATCAGCATGGAAATGTCCTGATCAATTTGCTTTTCAAACATTTTCAATAGACTAATGGCAAAGATTAAAGTGGATTACAAAAGCCCAATCTTGAAACTTATCATTAAAGTTACTGGATGCCTTCAGGGTACAGATTTTAATCTAAAACATTATTGTGTACATTGTATTGAACAAAATAGGGGCTGCACATGGGCAACATTGTCTGTAAGAAAACTGGATATTTCAAGGGGAGAAACAAAAAAATTGGTGATGCAACTGCTGGGAATCGAACCTGGGGTCAATGGCTTGGGCACCATGATAACTCCTGAGAGAAAAGACGCATTTAAAAAATCTTGATTATCAGCATTTTAACATAAAGAATCGTCACAATCTATGTAAAATTTAACTTCATAAAATGAAAAGCAAACGTAAATATATGTAACAGAAGAGTGTCACTCCTTCAAATTGTCACTAAATAATACGCCCATTTTACAAACAGCCTTCGACTGATTATATATATATACAGTATAAATTATACATGTAGATCATGCAAAATGCCTCTATACAGACTCTTAACAAGTACATGTACCATGTCTATGTGTACCCACCCTGAATGTCTCTATTTTTGTGTAGAAGCTGTTGTCTATCTTGTTCTTTATTGAACTGAAGTCTATGGGATGGCCAATGACCCGAGAGTAGCCTGGCGCTATAGCATCATTCACAGGATATGCAAAGAAACCCTGGATATCTTTCCTGAAAAACAATTTGAAAAAATAAAATAATTATTATACATGTAAAAGAAATCAATTTTGATGGCTTGTCCACTGATTTTGTTGCCTCAGTCTGCATTCTGCATTATTGTTATATGTATGCATATTTATTTTTCAACATGCATCCCCAAGGACGTAAAGCAACCAAATTTTATGTGGCTAACTGCAATGCACATGTAGGCTACGTGTACATGTACATGTAGATAAATACCCTCCATAGGGCAGACAGAATGGGTTGTGAAATCTTCTTCCTCCTTAGTACTTTCACATTTTTCTCAGAGTTCCAAAGGAGAGGAATCGCTCACTTAATTAATTCATGAAATGACCATATAAACTAACATAAATTAGCAGTGGTTTTAACATGTACAAATTTGACAGCAATTGAGCGACGATGGTTGTTTAGTGTAGTGGTTGCAACGTTTGCCTTACGAGTACACGAGAAGGTTTTCTTGAGAACCCTAGCTCTAGGTGGGTAAGATCTTGTTTACTGACTGGTTAGGGTTTTTTAATTTTTCAGGGTAGGATTTTAGTTATTTTATATTGTCATTTCATGAATTAATTAAGTGAGCGATTCCTCTCCTTAGGAGCTCGTAATTTTTCTCCCTCCTCACTGGCGAGTTTTAAAGTGCATAATTATGAGCCCAAATTTGTTATCATTAAAATCGATTTGCCATCAAGTAAATAGTTGAACTTTTGATATATATTTTTAAATTTGAGTGTGGCATCTATGAGTTATAGAGGTTTATATTTCCAATATGCTAATCATGTGATGACATGTGAGGCCAACAAAAGGTCACTTCTTTCTCCTTGTGAATGAAACTGTTTCTGATTTATACAAAATATTTGGTAAAATCACTGATATAAGGCCCAAATATTACATGAATGTTTCGAAAAATATGTATATTTCTGCCAGCACGTTTTTGTATAATAAATGAGTCTGTCACATAATTAGTATATTGGAAATACATGTAGAAACCTCTATAACTTATAGACACAGTACTCAAATTAAGAAATATTTTACAATTCAACTATTTACTTGATGGAGAATAGATTTTCATGATAAAAAATTTGGGCTCATATGCACTTTAAACATTTCTCCCTTATAGAGCATGAATGTAATTCCACTTTCTCCCTCCTCCCTGTATACTACATTCACCCACATACTTAGTTTTTCAAAACCTTTCTCCTTTATTTTTAGCCATTCCTCCCTCCTCCCTAAACCATTCCTATCCACTCTCCATATACATGTAATTTGTTACATCATGTGTCATAGTAGACAATGCAAGATAGAAGGAGATTGATCACAATGTGATAGTAAGACCTGCCAAACTGATCGTGTAGCTGATGACACTATTACAGACACTAACTAAAATATTTTTATGAGAAAGTTTGTTTTGCTTCTTGTTCAGAGGCTCAATATTGTTTGCCGTAGGATAAAACGGTAAAGGTATTCATTTGTATAGCACAAATTCTATATGAATATATCCAAATGCGCTTCACAGGGTTATTTTTGTGATACAGACTGCTATTGTGGCGCAATGTGCTGCCGTGCAATTTACAATCATGAGTGATTGTTTAAGTACCTCAGAATACATGGCTGTTGTGTGGGGAGACAATCCCCTACTCTTTCTCAAAATAACACAACAGGCTCTTTCATGTCCCCCTCATATACATGTAGATTAAGGAGGAAGGAGGAAGGAGGAAGGATCGCGCGAGACAGGGCCAATGGCTTATACATCCCTGCATGCCCAAGGATTCGGTCGGGATTTGAACCCGACCTCTCGCAGTCTAGACCGTGCTCTACCAACTGAGCTAACCAGTGAGGCAGTCTCATTCTTTTTGGGCTGGGACTACATGTATGTTTTTGATGGAATATATCCTAAGGACTCAATCATCACATGCAATTTGTAACAAAATCACTGCTTATTTTGAATAAAGCCCCAACAACATGGCATATAACTTCACGTCAATGCTGTGGGGATGGGGATATACATGTAGGTGACATGTACATGTACTTGTGTTGATGCTTGCCGCCCGCATACAGTACCAACCCCTGACACCTGTCACACTGAATATCAGTGGAACAATACTTACCAGCTTCGACTCTCCTCTGGGTCCATGCAACAAACACCAGGGTTGGGTCGGGAGGGCAATTCAGCAACCACCCAAGCAACTCTCACGAGGAGGCAAGCAGCTGTATTACATCAGTGCCACATTGAGCAAACATGCATGCATACTAGCAACTGCTGGCCAGCCAGTTGCATGCAGTTAACTTCGATTATGTTAATCTCATTTGTTTCTACACATACACTTAATTTGTAAACATTAATTTTTGTGTTGCAGTGCTATTTTAATATACATTATTTCAAACTTAAGGTATAGGGGGAAATGCATGTAAAATAAGGGGAAAATAATTAGCCACTGTGAGAAAGAATAATACCTACACTATTTTGTAAATACACATGTACATGTATGATTTAACCAAAGAAAGAAAATAAAAAAATTGGCCAAGGCTCTCATATGCCATGCATGCATGTATTTCTTTATTGTTTGTTTTGTCGATTAACCATGTGTTTTGTTGAAAAAAAAAAGAATTATTGTAAAAAAATTTATAACTTTTCATGATTTTGTCATTAGCTTCCAATACCTTTTTTTTAAATAGTTTGGTTGTTCAGAAACTCTGTCACACATGGGTAGCATGCTACAGTTGCATGTAGCTCTCCCTTGTGACATCTAAACATTCAAAAACCCAGAGCCAAATTGCCTCACTACAGGTAGCCCAAGTAAAACATATATGTTACAGGTCAAATTTAGTTTCAGGTCAAATTTATTATAACCTACATGTAGGTCATTTTTTTTCAACCTACATTGTACAGTACTGCCTGGAACTATAGGTACATTTGATCGCGATCGAGTCGCAATGCTCGCGATCTGCTCGCACCTTGCTCGCGATCTGCTCGCACCTTGCTCGCGATCTGCTCGCACCTTGCTCACGATCTGCTCTCACCTTGCTCGCGATCTGACCGCAATCACTAATGATGATCGCGATCATCAGTCGCAGTCTACAGCCGGGAAACAGAATGCCTGCTTTTGAGCATTTCCACAAACCTCTTGGGTCTATAAAATTTACGTGTACGTTCCACTTGAACACGGGCTAAACTTTTATTAGTGAAAGTGTAAATCCAGGATCCAAAACCCAAGGCAGGGGAACAAGTATTAATTCGAGATAGAGAGGTTATCATACGATGAACGGCAAAAATCCGGCCAAGCGGCAGGGTGTCTCGATCACGCCATTACGTACAATGTACATGTAGCAATTAAATGAAGCTTTTGAAGCTACAGTCTTCAAATCCACAATGAATGTTCCTTTGTGGTCTTGACTATCTAATGGTTCATCAAAACATTCAAACGGATGGTCTTGACCAACTCTCTGATGGTTAGCCAAAATATTCCAATTCCAATTCGATCTAAACTGCAGATTATTTGATCAATTCAACAAAAAAAAACGACAATTCCGGTTAGAAATCAAATGGAACAGTAAAATTTCCGGTTCAAAGTTTCCGACTTGTGAGGTGGTCCTCTTTTTCCGAAAATTCCGGTTTGACCGAAATTTTCTGTTCCATTCAAAATTCCCGGTTTAGATTTGCCAGTTTTGAGAATTGAAATCGAGGCTACTAATAACTGGGTAGTTTCTGCGAATGGAACGCATATTTTTCCGACTGGTTTGTCTAATTCGAAAAATCCCGTTCCATTCGACATTCGAAATTTTCGAAACTTCTAACCGGTCGTTTTGGTTGAATGGAAAGTGCCCCTGGTTTGAGTCCATTCTGTCAAATAAAAACACCCAGGTGAATACATTTTGGATATTTTAATTCGTTATTGGTTAATTTGCCGTGAGATCGCACCGAATCTTCTGGAGTTTCAATTTCAGCTTTTTTACTTCATCACTTCGTCAGTTTGTGATTGGCATTGCGGTATATAATTGCTGTGAGACCGGTCTGCAGCGATTGGTCTGATGTCAGATGTGAAACAAACACGTCTCAGTGCTCGTGTTTGTTTTCATATATGTGATGCGTCCTCGATCGACCAAAACATAGGAATGATCGTCAACTTTTATGATCCGTTCTAACCAGCGACAGTTTACTCTCAAGTACTTCTTCACATAAATTGTAATATTGAGCTTTTCGTTTTTACCTTAATGCACTTTTTTGTCAAGGGAAGAAATGTAAAACGTTTCTCAAGGGCTCGGGTAAATGTATACGTAAAATCTAATGTCCGATGAACGTAACTGCGATCATTTCCATCTTGAACACAATTGATCGCGGTCACATCGCAAGCAAGGTGCGAGCAAATCGCGAGCAAGGTGCATTCAGATCGCAAGTAAGGTGCGAGCAGATCGCGAGCAAGGTGCGAGCAGACCGCGGTCATTGATCGCGATCTCATCGCGATTTGCTCGCGATAAATGTACCTATAGTTCCAGGCAGTACTGTAGGTCAAATTGATTCAACCTACATGTACAGGTCAAATTGATTCAACTTAGGTCAAATCAAACTCAACCTTTCAAAATTCCTAAACAAGTATAACTTTTTCATAGTTCCTTCTGTTTAGGTTGAGGATGGCATTGCAGTAATTTAAGAAGATATCAAGTTCTACTGTCAGAAATATTTTGCAATAAAAGTACATGTACAAAATGTACCTTACCTTGTGTTGTTCATTTCTTTAGTGGTTTGGTTTGGCTTACACGGGAACTTATGTTTACTGATGGTTAGGGTATTTTTAAAATGTTGGGTTAGGATTTGGATAAATTCACAGGACCATTGCAGAATCAATATTTTTCTGTGTTGTTGCTCTAGTGATTATATAACACCCTAAATTAGTGAGCAACCGTTGATGGTGTGTTTTTAAATGTAGGGTAGGATTTGTATTAGACGTTCTCATGCAGGACAATCAAACAAGGATTACAGTCTGTTATTTAGTGACTAGCTCTAAACACCCTAAATTAGTGACCACCCATTGTTGACAGTTAAAATGTACTGTTAGTATTAGTTCTCAGGACCATGCATTGAACAAGGATTACACATGCTGACTATTGAAGAAACATTATAGTCTGTGTTGTTTTATTTAGTGACTTAGCTAATAACTCTAAATTAGTGACTATACATGTACATGTACATTGTAGCTCTAAACACCACTGAAGAAGATTACAGTATATACATGTATGTTGTCTAGTGACTAGCTCTAAACACCCTAAATTACAATGTAGCAAGCACTCATTGTTGAAGGGTAGGGTGTTTTTAAATGTAGTTGTAGGGTTTGTATCAGTTCACAGGACAATTGAAGTAGTGCTTGCATAGGGTATTCAGCTGCAGTTGCCCCAAAATTTTTGTTACTTTTGACTTTATTGTACTTAATGAAAAATAAGTCTTGTGCAGGGAAATCATTGTGTAGTAGGTGTACAGTTCACTCAAAATCCAAACCCCTTTTTTTGAATCCGAAAAAAAATAAAAATCGCTTTTTAGAATGATTGATAGGTACCTTAAAAATCACCTGCAATAATATTATACAAAAAAAGGACCTAGGTTGAAAAAAATGACCTGGTGTTAATTTTGAACTGTACGTAACACATACATGTACATGTACCATAAATACCAGCATACATGTATAATGTCTACAGGGCCGGCACACTTTTTAGGACAAAATAAGGGCCAAAGTTAGGGGTGCTGCTTATATGCATGCAGGTACAAACATACATACATGTATCAGCCGTGTCAGGCAAAAAGGGCCCGGACAACATTCAAGTTAAATAATTCCTACAACAGTGTTCCTAATAACAGGTTAAAGATTGTATTGTATTCTTGACGAGAAGCGCTACATTTCATTCCTAACAATAAATGTCAGTTTCAAGAAATTGACAACAAAAATCTGGGGTGAAATTTACGTGATTTTGATGCATGGGTCTGATTACAAATATGTCCACAGAAATTAGGAATCCTGTCAGAGGGGACGATTTTGATGTATGACATTCATTTATACCTGCTGGCATTAAAGAGTAAACAATAAATAACATGAGCAAGATGATCACTTTTTGGCCACAAAAATGTCTTTGCTGCAGTCATTCTGCTCCCCGTACATGTAGCTCGTAATATGATATTAGCAATAGTACAAGTTACACCTTGAAACAATCAGCTGATGATAGGGAATGATTTGCACCTGCTAAAATTGTAATCAAACCCTTGTGTAAAAATATCATAAATTTCGTCTTCAATTTCACTTGTCGATTTCATGAAATCAACAGTACTTGTAAGTAGTACAATGTGGCGCTCGCGATGCATATTGTAATCGCACCACAAGTACAAAAAACATGGTACAAATTCAAAATATTTTTTTGCCTGACACGGCCCATATCGTAATTTAACATGAACACAAACACTAGCACTGAAGGCCCCTCCTTCGAAACCAAGATGGAAGACCTCAGACTTGTGCTTCAATTAGGTATGAATCTTCTGACTTAAAAAAAAGATGTCTAAGTTTTGGGGTGTGGCCAATATGCAGGTGGTACACAAAATTAGTTCATAAAATGATCATAACAAGGCAACATAATAATTATTGTTTCAGCTCACATTTGTATATGTTTCAATATTTAAATTCAAATCAATACTAACAATACCTCTGTAAGGTACAGTGAAGATTCTCAAGACACAGTTGTAGTGGAGAAGGTTCTTTGTGCTTTTTCTTGACTAAAGGAAATCATTAATTTATTACATATTAATATTAAAAGTAAAATACATGCACATGTAACTACTCTACCAGTAACACAGAATGTTGAGTGAGTGCATACTACAATAGGCCTTTGGCAGCTAACAGTCACGTGCTGATATAATACTTCGTTAACGAATGAACAAGCTTGTGATCCCCATGGGAAAGACGTTGCCATGGATGCTGGATAGCAAGCCATTTTTAAAAACGCTGTTTTAGAAAGATTGACAATCGATTGGAGGTGAAAAATAGCATTTACAAACAGGTTTTGCTAATAACAATACCTATCTCATACAAGGCTTCTAAATTAATGAAGTCAAATATGTTTTGCCATCACAGTAGATTCCTGTACAATCACGTGAATGCCCAGCTGCAAAAGGGCCATTGACAGGCACTCATCGACTGATCGAGTTATAAAATTATTGTAGGTTGGGCCAGATGCATGCATAATACACGTACATGTACATTGTATATGGGAAAATATTTGGCTAGCAAGGTCACAACAATTAAATATTTTATACTGACCAAGTGTAGACCTCAAACAGTCCAGCCCACTCATGTCAAACATGTACAGACCCCATCCCATAACTTTTCTAAATGGTTTTGCAAGGAAAGCATATGCAGGATGGTATTGGGTTATATGATAATAACTTCAATGTGGAAATCCTTCTGACCCATTTCTTCTTTTTTTTACATGTACAACTTTACAAAATCACAAAATCAGCACCTACAGTGCTGCTCGAAAGTAAGTGTGCAGACGCCCGCGGGCAGTCCGCGGGCAGTCCGCGGGCAGTCCGCGGGCAGTCCGCGGGCAGTCCGCGGGCAATCCGCGGGCAGTCCGCGGGCAATCCGCGGGCAGTCCGCGGGCAGACTTCGGGCAGTCCGCGGGCAAGATTCAGGCAGACTGCCCAAATTCAAGTTTCTTCCAGCTTCTATCGCACATCTACGATGTTCGAACGCAAACAAAACCTTACGCGTGTAAAATTTGTACCTGTGTATCAGGGTTAAGAATACTGGCTCGATAATATTTTCAACCAAAATACGCTTCATAGCTTCCAAAGTTTCCAACGTTGTGACAACGATAAACCCCTTCGATACAGTGCGATCTCACGGCAAATTAACAGATAACTACAGTATTGTGCTAAAGTCATGCAAACATATTACGACGAATTTCGCTCTTAATGTTCCTACGAATGCCAACGCGAATTCTAATTCATGACACAGTTTTACAAACGTACAGTAAGATGGTTTTGGTAAATACCCTGCGTGCCAGAGGCGTCAAAAAGTCAGGATTCTAAAATAATAGATTTGCCGTAGTTTGACGCAGTTTGACGCAGTTAAAGAACACGTGATATCACGTGGGCATCCAAGAGTTGTCCCGGTGAGTTATTTACATTTATTAAAAGTGCTTGTCTTACTCAGTTTACGGATCACGAAAGCCAGTGTTCTAAAATAGAACACACTCTTGAAGTGAGAGAATGTTTTGCCGCGTATGAGCGAGTCTATAGTCGTGAGTATTTTCATTTAAAGCGGCCTCAGTCAGTTTACAAACACGAACGCCAGTGTTCAAAAATAGAACACAACTCTTGAAGTGAGAAGAATGTTTTGCCGCGTATGAGCGAGTCTATAGTCGTGAGTCTTCATTTAAAGCGGCCTTAGTTTACAAACACGAACGGCGGTGTTCGAAAATAGAACACAACTCTTGAAGTGAGACAATAATAAACTTTTGCCGCGTATGAGCGAGTCTTAATAGTCGTGACTATTTTCATTTAAAGCTCCGCTTGCCTTACTCAGTTTACAAACACGAACGGCGGTGTTCAAAAATAGAACACAACTCTCGAAGAGACACAAGAATAAACTTGTGTCAGCAGTCTAGTCGCGAGTATTTTTATTTTCAATAGTCAGTTTACAAACACGAACGCCAATGTCTGGCTTCTTTGCTTTAAAATAAAAATGCTTTCGCAAAGAAACAACGTACGTATTAATTCAAAACTCGGTAACTTTTAAACGGGTAATCGAACACGAAACTCGTTACAAATGTAGGTGTATTGCCCGAATTCTGCCCGCGGACTGCCCGAAGTCTGCCCGCGGACTGCCCGCGGATTTGCCCGCGTGTCTGCACCCTTACTTTCGAGCGGCACTGTACAGTACCACCTGGAATTATTGAAGCATCGGGTCGCGGTCAAACCGCGGTATTACTGCGGTCATTGGATGCGGTATTACCGCACTATGGACGAGGTTTTACTGAATGAAGCGAAAATAAAAGATTCTAACCTGTCGTTAGAGTTCTGAATGAAGCGAAAATAAAAGATTCTAAAGTATTCGTTTCACCGATGAGTGCTTCTCTACCCATCGTTAGAGTTCTGAATGAAGCAAAAATAAAAGATTCTAAAGTTAACAGCGGTGTTGAATAAAGAATGAAAAGAATGCAGAGTCATTGCGCCAAACTCGCACATTTGTGATACTGCTACATGAACATCTTATCTTCACACTAAAGTCAATGATTTCGGCATGATAAAAATCTCAGCAGCCGTGACCACATCCAACTAATTACCACAGTTGACCGCAGTCTGCGGTCGTTCTGAGGTCAAACCGCGGTAATACCGCGGTCATTGGATGCGGTAAAACTGCGGTATATGCTTCAATAATTCCAGGCGGTACTGTACATGTATTTTTCTCTTACCTTTCTGTTTAGCAGCTGCCACATCTCTGAAAAACAACAAGTAGCATTCACAATTTAGTAAAATAAAATAAAAGTAAAAGTTAGAGTATCAAAAAACGTTTTAGACACTTTCAATCTGTTTTGTTCTTAGCACCTGGGAGGCTCCAGTGGCTTGATGTGAATTTTCTTTATTGGCCGTTCAACATCTACACTATTCGCTCCCTCCATTTCCATCTCATGTCTGTCTCTCTTTCTCCTTGACTTGTCATGGCCCAACACTGATGCTGGTGAAGGGCAAGCCTATAGGAGATATTAACACACTTACAATGTATGACAGCAGATATATTCACATGAATCCAGTCTTTTATAAAACCTTAAAAAACTCATGAATAATTAATGAAGCAAAAAGGAAATCACTGAGCGTGGAGGGATCTTTAAATATGATAAAGATTTCCTCCTAATTTACATAGACTTTAACTTGGATTTTCTCGACCAAAATAGGTTGTATCGCCAAAATAACTGAATTACATGACTCTATAAATCTAGACATTTTTTAAGCCGTTTAAAAAACTTGCAGCACATGTTTTATCAGGTCTAAAACTCTTGGGCTGCACCCTCGAGTTTTAAACCTGATAAAACACTGCTGCTTGTTTATTAAACAGTACTTACTAAAACACTCAGGCTGTGCTGTTGAGTTTTAAATCTGATAAGCACTGCTGCTTGTTATTAAACAGTACATATTCTAAAATTATAGCAATAACGTACATGTACATCCAACGTTCATAGCTCAATATCAACATGAAGACAGCAAAACTTAGAGCTCAGCACTAATGTTTTCATGTGGTATTATAGTCTGTGGCTAGTGTAGTGTAAGTTCTTACTTGCCAAAGTTTTATTTTCATTAGGCCAAACAAAATAAATGTTGTGATTCTGGTAATTAACAAGCTGGAAAAAAAATCCAGTTACTGTAGGTACATTTTTGTGAATTTTTGTTCGCTTTTTTATACATGTGTGCATGCATATTAATTTTTGCGAGTTATCGCTGTTTACATTGTCATGTTCATGCAATCGCACTGAAGACACACTGTAGCGAGAAGTCATTGTTTATACATCCAAGTTTCTCATTGTTTTGATGTTTATAATTTTGTTTATTTTACAAGGTATATGTTTCAAGTCTTAGAAAATAGCAATAATGTTTGAGGTTGGCATGGAAAATCCAGGTTGGTCGGGTTACCAGAAACACAACATTAATTTTGTTTGGCCTTAATTAGCCAAGAATTATATTTCAAATATGCAAATGTCATGATATATACATGTAGCTGAGCATGTACAATATATTTTCATTATTCTAAGCCTTGATACAATACAGGAGTAATTAAGTAATGAAATGAGTTTTCTTTAACATTAATTTTGATAAAATTTTGCATTTTACAACCAAGGTTACAACATAAGTAAAATTTGATTTGAAGGCCACAGCAAGGGTTTCATTACTTATTGATGAATGGGTTGAAAAAATGTAAGATACGGGTTGAGATATTGAAGTACATGTATATTTATTGTAGCCATCAAATCTTACAATGTACAACAATAGCCAACACTTATGTGAACCACAGCCAGTATTTCCAACCCCACCAGCTTCTAATGAAACATTGTCACAATGCATGGTGTGACAAAAATATTCAACCTAATTACATTTGTACCAATATCATGGATTCCCTTTTCCCACAGCAGTTATACATTGTACTAGTGAAGCCCATATTATGACAAACAACGTTTTGGAATCAGGGATTTCAATAGAAGGCCACTACTGGCGATAAACCACTGGTTACTTTGCTTCTTACTGCCAGCTACTTCACACGATTGTTGCGTTTTTGTTGTTGTGTTGAGTAAAGTTTACTAGGTAAACCACCGCCTCTAACGTCACGACCGCCAGTTGCCTAAAATGTTATTGAAACTCCTGAGAAGCCCAGCATTTATACAAGTAAAATACAGACCTGTACACTACAAGACGTTTCAGTGTTCATTAATCCAATCAGAATTGGAGTTTTGAATTGAGGCTTTTAAATTTTGCAAATTTGTTTTCATAAGTGAATGAACTTTGAAACGAAGAATGAAATCAACTTTCCAATAATGAACTTCATTTCTCTAGGGAGGAATGCTTGACCTGTTTTGACTGTAAATAAAACTATCAAACCTACACTTGATCCTGTGTCTAATTTGAGTTTCTTCCTCTCCTTCGATGCTGATCTCTTTTTCTTCTTCTTTTTTGAGTGTTCCTTAGTCCTGAGTTTCTCACTACTGCTGGATGACTTGGGTGTTTTGTCACGATGCCCTTTCCTCTCCTTGCTAACAATCGTCTCTTGGCTGCCACTAACTTTAAGTACAAGTTTAATTGGTTTTTCAGCTTTGCCGAGGCCTCTTGATCTCCCTAAAAAGTCAACAGAAAAAAGGTATTGAAGCAATTATGGAATTCTATGCTCTTATGAGCAGACAGTACAAAAATGTTGAATCCCGAACCCTTGCCTGCCCCCTCGGGATTAACATTGATAGGTGCATAAACATAAAAGGTTATGTATGTACATGATCGTATTGTTTTTAACTAAATAGAATAAGAATGAGTCAGAGGGTACTCTGATATTTAATCGCTATGGTACTTACTTTAATAAAATAATGAAAAAATAGCAATGTCTACTCTTATAATACCAGAAGAAAATACGACTTTTGTCTTCCAAGAGTAAAGCAGAATTACGGCAAGCAATTACACCTTTTATATCTTGGCCTCGACGAATGTAATCAGGTACATAAATCGCTATGGAAATTGAATCCTTGTTACATGTATATTTTAAGGTCAATGTTAAGAAACTTGTTTTTAACTAATAACAACTGTATACATGTATGTAAATATAGCTCTTAATTTTCTTTTGTATTTTTACATGTTCTTAAGTAATAGATAAAGAATGAGTGGCTGATCTTTATCCGATTTACAAACTCGAGCTGAAAGCGAGAGTTTGTAAATCCCATAAAGATCGAACACAAATTCTTTATCTTACTTATCAAACGTCTAGATGTAGAGTCATGTGTTCAGTTATTTTGGCGATACAACTTATTTTGGCCGAGAAAATTGAAGCCAAAGTTTATATAAATCAGGACAAACTCTCTAGTAGAATTAAAGACACTGTTTTATTAATTTCCTTTGTTTTTCCTTCATGAATTATTAATGAGTTTGACAACTGTTGTTATTATTTGCTATAATTATTTTTATTTAACTTATTATTTGCAGGGCCTCGCTGAATAACACTCCGGTAATGTGAGCTCCTTGGATAAATAACATTATTGTTGTTGTTGTTATACATTGTACGTCTAGTCATTTAGCGAGTCCCTTGTATTCTGCTAATTACCAAATAAACATGGCTAAACATGGTTCAATATGGCTAAACATGGTTCAATCAACATGGCTGGGTTTAAAGTGGTAAGTAGGGACTGCCAACTCTTTTGTAAGTTTTGAATTTCCCATCAATCTAGACAGGGTTTCAGCCATTGGGGAGTTGAAACCCCCATGGCTGAAAACTGATCCTTCTGTCATCCAAGCAACGGGAAATACCATTGTTCAGTTTTTACAGATCTGTCAATGCCTTGTAAAAATGACTCATGACATTTGGCAGAACTCAGTAACTCACACCAAAATCACAGCTGTGTGAAGTAAATTCATGTTGCTAAATATAAACAAAGACTCATAACAGATATGATGTCCATGAAAGTAAAACAGTTAATAGAGATTGCTGGCAGCCTTCAAATGAGCTTCTAGCTTGCCCAACTTAAACACTAAATTTGCTAGTGCTATGTGCGAAAGATTTTGCCAAGCAATCAGTTCGGATTTTGCAGGTTTGTCCACTACTTCAATGTTGCAAATACCATTATTGTTGTTTAAGTTAGCTGCACCTTCTGACAGTGTGAAGGAGAGTGATCTGCAACTTTGCTTTGGTTTTTGATCTTGAATAATATCACAAAGAGTTCTGTTTCTCTACTCCTTTCTTCTCAGGCAAGTGTTCCAATTGCTATCCTAAACAGTGATTCACAAAGTCTATAAATAATCAGACACTGTATTCTTTGGTTTACATCCTCTTTTACATGTATTTCAAACTAGTTTTAGGAATAATAAAAGTGACTGGAGATTTCAATTCTCCACAGTGAAAACTGACAAACGATGAGGCTCACACATCCCTAGAGATTATTAGGGGGTGGAGTTGTCACAAAAGCAACTTTCTCTTAATCATTTTAGACCTTAACATATTCTATTTTGTCGTTCTTTTAAAAATGTTTTTTTTTTTTGCACTATCTCAGATTTTAGAATTTCTCTGGGTGGGGAGGTGGAGACTAGGGGGCTTAGCTTATTTACATTATTGCAAGGGTGGGGAGTGGGGGGAGGGGGGTGGGTGGGTGCTGACTTAGGTGTTTACATCGTATCTGTTATAGTTACAATGTAGCTTATATATTTATTAAATAGCTCATATGTATAGCATTACTAGTATAAGCATTTTGTATAATTGTATTGTTATTGTAATGAGGGCTACAGGTTTCTTAGTGTTGTACACTATTATGTGATACCCTCTTTAAATAAAGACATTATTATTATTGTTATTACTTTTGCAGCATGGTCGATACAAAACTTACAAAAGAGTTGGCATCCCTACTTACCGCTCTAAACACACCATGTTTAGCCATCTTGAACCATGTTTAACCATGCTTATTAAAAAAAACTCTGAATTTCTAACGAGACCTGAAACAACCATGGGGGCCGATCAAAGCCAGGTCCCGGCTAATCGACAGATGGAATTGGAATTCAGCATGTTGGTTTTTGCAGAGGAAGGAAAACTGGAGACCCCAGAGAAAAACCCTTGGAGCAAGGGCAAGACACCAACAAACTCAACTCACATATGGTGCTACATCCGGGAATCGAACCTGGGCCACAGAAGTGAGAGGCAAAGTGCTTAACCACTGCGCCACCATGGCTCCCCTTATATACAGAAATTAGCAGAAATAATATACAGGGAGTTGTTAGCAGTCTGTTACGTTTGATACTAAATACTTGTGATACATGTAAGTATCAGTATCAAGCAGACCAAGCATGGTATAGAGCGGCTTTCAGTTGAGTGTAGTAAAACCAAATGCAAATTACCCACAGCCAGCCAATCATAGGAGTGAGTAATCACAAGTAACTCATAAATGGCTTCCCTGTGAGCCAATGACAAACCAAAGCAATTAAACCCAAACCAATTTGCATTTGGTTTTACTTTGGATTCTGATTGGTTGGTTTACTTTCTCAGCCAATAGGAGAGCTTAGTAAACGCAAAGCCAAAACACTTCCGACACTCAATTGAAATCCGCTCTATTATACATACATGTAACCCTAACCATTTGAAAAAGAAGTTCCCTTATCATTATCACTATCAGTTCATGATACGTACATACTTAAGTTCTATAATTTTTACGTATCACAGTTAGTAAACCCTGTAATTTGCACGTGAAGTTTCATCACATTTAAAAAGACGTTACTTCAAGTACAGGGTGGTGTAGTTTAGGCGACCTCAGTTTGACATATTTGAATTTTCATGTCGTGACAGACGTGATCATGCGACCATACGAATGTCATATTTGTTGGTAATTTTCTTGGTAATCTACCTTCTATTTCGCCAGACTTCTTGTGGTGCTTCTTGCTTTTGTGCTTTCCCATGCTTTAATGGCTAAACTTACGTACATAAGATAAGGTTATCGCAAGTTTTAGCGATTTTCGCGTGTCTCTTTTTGTCAAACAAAACACACGCCGGCAACCGCCATTTTCTATCAAGCAAGGTGAGCCCACGATGATGGTGCGGTAGCTCTCTTAACTCGCCTCAGTCTCCTTTCAAAATCAATGTGTATAACCACAGGCAGCCCAATCTCGTGATTTGTGTATTATATCGCTTGAATAGTTCATATTATAACATTGTAGGGTGAAGTCGTGTATTTATTTGACTAACATACATGTTTTGGAAGGATTTATAATATGAACTATTCAAGCGATATTTTAAGCGCATAAATACACAAATCACGAGAAAGGGCTACCTGTGTGCTATCATTGAAAAGTGGAATTCCTACTTTTCTTCTTTTTTCTTTTTTTTTTGGAGGTGGGGGGAGGGGGGGGGGGGGGAGGGGGGGAGTCGCTTCAGTCGGCTCAGGTGTATTAAGGCCTGGGTCTCAAAATGGCCGACGACAAATAATAATAATAATAATAACACTTTATTTAATGAGGATATGCAGATAAAGTTTACACTTGTTTCCAATCTGGTCCTCCTCACCATTATATACCAAGATATAAACATGTGGACCTAACCAGCAAAAATATAAAATTATGACAACAATAACAAGTCCGAAGACTATAGCAAAGTTGATACGGTGTGATACTCTAACACTTCGGACTTGTTATTGTTGTCATAATTATATTATTACATTGTAAGACATAATAGATAATTCTTTAACTACTAAAATAATAAGTATTATACATTATTGGCAGGAGCCCAAAACTAGGAGCGTCCATATCTCCTCTATAACTGTCACAGCGTTTTCACAAGTTGGGCTATTTTTAGATCATTGTACTCATCAATCAGTGTTGTACAAACAACATGGCTGCTATGCTTTTGTGATTTTATTCCCTTTAGAATGACTGTAACCCAAGTTTTGTAAGATCTACCTGAAGAAGGCTGGTTTGGTCAGCCGAAATATCGTAGAATTCTCAATATACACGTTGTTCGATCAGCTTTTCTGTAGTCCTTGGAATTGTTTACCGTAGTAACCCAAGAATAGCGGGAATCCGTTCTAAAAATAGCCTAACTTGTGAAAACGCTGTGACATATAGGCCTGTTATTGGGAAGATATGAGAAAGATTCAATAAAATATAAACACTATTAGACAATTAAAAACATATATATATATAAACGTTAGCATGAGTGACATGTGGCGTGAAGGAGCGTAGTTTAAACACTTATTGTACTAGTGTATATTGCGGAGCCGTAGAAAACTTGGAAGGAATCAACTCCCTGGAAGAGGAGTTAGAGAACATAACCGAACGGTGAGTCATTGTTCTTTTTGTTGATTATAGTTGAGTAAGCCTTTTCTATTGTTACGCCTTTGTATTACATATTTGGCTCTCTCGTGACTTCTACGGAGAAATATTACAACGTGCAGAATCACGCTTCAATGCCGCATAGATAATGGTCATGGAAATCGTTATTACCTTGCTTATTCTTAGTTATCATCTTAACTCTAGTTATTTTAAATGTTGCTTACAGCGTGTGAAATAAACCGTTCAAAACTGGAACATTGTGTACTTCTTGGTCTATAATATATACAGTCCCAACATAAGAAGGCGTGTTTAGTTCGTTCGACCTTAATAAGTAACGAGGACTATTCGCGAGAACATTAATTACAGGTATTAAAAAAGAGATGTAGGAACATGGTTAGACGTCACAGTTAGTAAAGATAGATAAATAGATAGATAGATAGATAGATCGTTTATTACAAATATTTCTCACTTACAGCAAAAACTGAATTACGCAGATTTACATTAATATGGTTCTAGATAAGTTAACTAAGTTTTAAGAAGGATATACTATATACTGCTCTAATTAAACTAATGCTATATTACAATTAAAAAATTCTAAATACATCGATTGTAGTTACTTACAATTGTTATTGTAATCATTTGCGCCCGATATTATAAAGGTGTTTCTATATCTATTAGTTCTATATGATGGTATACACATAGGATTTCTACTCCTTAAGGTAACAGTTGGGCGCGTTGCATTAAACGGTAGGAGGCCATATAGATTTCCCTCTGGATGCGACAGTATCCTCCGAAATAAACTCTGGCAGAGTTGTGACCTACGGTCCGCAAGGCTACATAGACCAGAAAGGTTAAGCTGGTCAGAGTACGAAAGATCGTATCCATATATAATGCGTAGGGCTCGTTTTTGTATTCGTTCAAGTGAACAGTTAAGATAATCTGGGAGACTATAATGAAATACCGGGCTGGCATATAACAACACAGATTGAATACAGGCAGTATAAAATTGGACAAGTTCGTCTGCAGAAACATTAGCGCGCTTAAGCTGAACTAGGAAGTATAGTCTCTTTGACGCTTTTTTGATGGTGTCCGCAATATGAGAGTTCCATTTAAGATTATTCTGTAATGTTACACCTAGAATTTTAATTTCGTCCACTTCACCAAGAGTTGCCTCCCCTACCGTAACGGTGTCATAAATTCTCGGTGTTCTAGAGAACGAGATTTTGAGTTCTTTACATTTCTTAGTGCCTAGTGCTCTTTAACTCATTAGCAAGAGGGGTAGTCTCTCTTTCTCGTTGTAATCTGTTTTCAGCCTTAAAACTTTGAGAACAGTATGTTGTTACGCCCTTAACAATTACACATGACAGTTTCCATGGAAACATGGAATGTGACCTTTGAACTCAATTTTTTTAAACTATTTAAAACCATCCTGCATTATG
>JAOWCC010000860.1:0-47263 GCA_030867875.1 Actinernus sp. WN-2022 | reverse complement strand
GTTTTTAAGATTAGCTCGCGGTCAGGAATCTATGAATTGGCTGGAAAGATGGAATCTCTCCGTTTGAGAATTTTACGGCACATTGAACGTTTTTAAGATTAGCTCGCGGTCAGGAATCTATGAATTGGCTGGAAAGATGGAATCTCTCCGTTTGAGAATTTTACGGCACATTGAACGTTTTTAAGATTAGCTCGCGGTCAGGAATCTATGAATTGGCTGGAAAGATGGAATCTCTCCGTTTGAGAATTTTACGGCACATTGAACGTTTTTAAGATTAGCTCGCGGTCAGGAATCTATGAATTGGCTGGAAAGATGGAATCTCTCCGTTTGAGAATTTTACGGCACATTGAACGTTTTTAAGATGAGCTCGCGGTCAGGAATCTATGAATTGGCTGGAAAGATGGAATCTCTCCGTTTGAGAATTTTACGGCACATTGAACGTTTTAAGATTAGCTCGCGGTCAGGAATCTATGAATTGGCCTGGAAAGATGGAATCTCTCCGTTTGAGAATTTTACGGCACATTGAACGTTTTTAAGATGAGCTCGCGGTCAGGAATCTATGAATTGGCTGGAAAGATGGAATCTCTCCGTTTGAGAATTTTACGGCACATTGAACTTTTAGATGAGCTCGCGGTCAGGAGATCTATGAATTGGCTGGAAAGATGGAATCTCTCCGTTTGAGAATTTTACGGCACATTGAACGTTTTTAAGATTAGCTCGCGGTCAGGAATCTATGAATTGGCCTGAAAGATGGAATCTCTCCGTTTGAGAATTTTACGGCACATTGAACGTTTTTTAGATTAGCTCGCGGTCAGGAATCTATGAATTGGCTGGAAAGATGGAATCTCTCCGTTTGAGAATTTTACGGCCATTGAATGAATCAGGAATGAGGAATGATGAATCAGGAATGATGAATGACGTATCAGGAATGATGAATCAGGAATCAGGAATGATGAATCAGGAATGGTGAATGAGGAATCAGGAATCAGGAATGATGAATCAGGAATCAGGAATGATGAATCAGGAATGAGGAATGATGAATCAGGAATCAGGAATGATGAATCAGGAATCAGGAATGATGAATCAGGAATCAGTAATGATGAATCAGGAATGAGGAATGATGAATCAGGAATCAGGAATGACGAATCAGGAATCAGGAATGATGAATCAGGAATGATAAATCAGGAATCAGGAATGATGAATCAGGAATGATGAATGATGAATCAGGAATGATGAATGATGTAACAGGAATCAGGAATGATGAATCAGGAAAGAGGAATGATGAATCAGGAATCAGGAATGGTGAATCATGAATCAGGAATGATGAATCAGGAATCAGGAATGATGAATCAGGAATCAGGAATGATGAATCGGGAATAAGGAATGATCAATCAGGAATCAGGAATGATGAATCAGGAATCAGGAATGATGAATCAGGAATAATGAATCAGGATTCAGGAATGATGAATCAGGAATGACGAATGATGAATCAGGAATGATGAATGATGAATCAGGAATGATGAATGATGAATCAGGAATCAGGAATCAGGAATCAGGAATGATGAATCAGGAATGAGGATTGATGAATCAGGAATGAGGAATCATGAATCAGGAATGAGGAATGATGAATCAGGAATCAGGAATGATGAATCAGGAATGATGAATGATGAATCAGGAATCCGGAATGATGAATCAGGAATGATGAATGATGTAACAGGAATCAGGAATGATGAATCAGGAATGAGTAATGATGAATCAGGAATGAGAATGATGAATCAGGAATGAGGAATGATGAATCAGGAATCAGGAATGATGAATCAGGAATCAGGAATGATGAATCAGGAATAATGAATCAGGAATCAGGAATGATGAATCAGGAATCAGGAATGATGAATCAGGAATGATGAATGATGAATCAGGAATGATGAATCAGGAATGATGAATCAGGAATGATGAATCAGGAATCAGGAATCAGGAGTAATTAATCAGGAATCAGAATGATGAATCAGGAATCAAGAATGATGAATCAGGAATGATGAATGATCAATCAGGAATCAGGAATGATCAATCAGGAATCAGGAATGATGAATCAGGAATAATGAATCAGGAATCAGGAATGATGAATCAGGAATCAGGAATGATGAATCAGGAATGATGAATGATGAATCAGGAATGATGAATCAGGAATGATGAATCAGGAATGATGAATCAGGAATCAGGAATCAGGAGTGATTAATCAGGAATCAGGAATGATGAATCAGGAACCAGGAATGATGAATCAGGAATCAGGAGTGATTAATCAGGAATCAGGAATGATGAATCAGGAATCAGGAATGAGGAATGATCAATCAGGAATGAGGAATGATCAATCAGGAATCAGGAATGATGAATCAGGAATGAGGATTGATGAATCAGGAATCAGGAATGATGAATCAGGAATCAGGAATGATGAATCAGGAATGATGAATCAGGAATCAGGAATGATGAATCAGGAATGATGAATGATGTATCAGGAATCAGGAATGGTGAATCATGAATCAGGAATGATGAATCAGGAATGAGGATTGATGAATCAGGAATGAGGAATCATGAATCAGGAATGAGGAATGATGAATCAGGAATCAGGAATGATGAATCAGGAATGACGAATGATGAATCAGGAATGATGAATGATGAATCAGGAATGATGAATGATGAATCAGGAATCAGGAATCAGGAATCAGGAATGATGAATCAGGAATGAGGATTGATGAATCAGGAATGAGTAATCATGAATCAGGAATGAGGAATGATGAATCAGGAATCAGGAATGATGAATCAGGAATGATGAATGATGAATCAGGAATCAGGAATGATGAATCAGGAATGATGAATGATGTAACAGGAATCAGGAATGATGAATGATGTATCAGGAATCAGGAATGGTGAATCATGAATCAGGAATGAGGAATCAGGAATGAGGAATGATTAATCAGGAATGAAGAATGATGAATCAGGAATGAGGAATGATGAATCAGGAATGATGAATCAGGAATGATGAATCAGGACTCAGGAATCAGGAATGATGAATCAGGAATCAGGAATGATGAATCAGGAATGAGGAATGATCAATCAGGAATCAGCAATGATGAATCAGGAATCAGGAATGATGAATCAGGAATGATGAATCAGGAATGAGTAATGATGAATCAGGAATCAGGAATGATGAATCAGGAATGAGGAATGATGAATCAGGAATCAGGAATGATGAATCAGGAATGATAAATCAGAAATCAGAATGATGAATCAGGAATGATGAATGATGAATCAGGAATGATGAATGACGTATCATGAATCAGGAATGATGAATTAGGAATCAGGAATGATGAATCAGGAATGATAAATCAGGAATCAGGAATGATGAATCAGGAATGATGAATGATGAATCAGGAATGATGAATGATGTATCAGGAATCAGGAATGATGAATCAGGAAGAGGAATGATGAATCAGGAATCAGGATTGGTGAATCATGAATCAGGACTGATGAATCTGGAATCAGGAATGATGAATCAGGAATCAGGAATGATGAATCAGGAATGATGAATGATGAATCAGGAATCAGGAATGATGAATCAGGAATCAGGAATGATGAATCGGGAATAAGGAATGATCAATCAGGAATGATAAATGATGAATCAGGAATCAGCAATGATGAATCAGGAATCAGGAATGATGAATGATGAATCAGGAATCAGGAATGATGAATCAGGAATCAGGAATGATGAATCAGGAATCAAGAATGATGAATCAGGAATGATGAATGATGAATCAGGAATCAGGAATGATCAATCAGGAATAAGGAATGATCAATCAGGAATGATGAATGATGAATCAGGAATCAGGAATGATGAATCAGGAATCAGGAATGATGAATCAGGAATAATGAATCAGGATTCAGGAATGATGAATCAGGAATGACGAATGATGAATCAGGAATGATGAATGATGAATCAGGAATGATGAATGATGAATCAGGAATCAGGAATCAGGAATCAGGAATGATGAATCAGGAATGAGGATTGATGAATCAGGAATGAGGAATCATGAATCAGGAATGAGGAATGATGAATCAGGAATCAGGAATGATGAATCAGGAATGATGAATGATGAATCAGGAATCAGGAATGATGAATCAGGAATGATGAATGATGTAACAGGAATCAGGAATGATGAATCAGGAATGAGTAATGATGAATCAGGAATGAGGAATGATGAATCAGGAATGAGGAATGATGAATCAGGAATCAGGAATGATCAATCAGGAATCAGGAATGATGAATCGGAATAATGAATCAGGAATCAGGAATGATGAATCAGGAATCAGGAATGATGAATCAGGAATGATGAATGATGAATCAGGAATGATGAATCAGGAATGATGAATCAGGAATGATGAATCAGGAATCAGGAATCAGGAGTAATTAATCAGGAATCAGGAATGATGAATCAGGAATCAAGAATGATGAATCAGGAATGATGAATGATCAATCAGGAATCAGGATGATCAATCAGGAATCAGGAATGATGAATCAGGAATAATGAATCAGGAATCAGGAATGATGAATCAGGAATCAGGAATGATGAATCAGGAATGATGAATGATGAATCAGGAATGATGAATCAGGAATGATGAATCAGGAATGATGAATCAGGAATCAGGAATCAGGAGTGATTAATCAGGAATCAGGAATGATGAATCAGGAACCAGGAATGATGAATCAGGAATCAGGAGTGATTAATCAGGAATCAGGAATGATGAATCAGGAATCAGGAATGAGGAATGATCAATCAGGAATGAGGAATGATCAATCAGGAATCAGGAATGATCAATCAGGAATGAGGATTGATGAATCAGGAATCAGGAATGATGAATCAGGAATCAGGAATGATGAATCAGGAATGATGAATCAGGAATCAGGAATGATGAATCAGGAATGATGAATGATGTATCAGGAATCAGGAATGGTGAATCATGAATCAGGAATGATGAATCAGGAATGAGGAATGATTAATCAGGAATGAAGAATGATGAATCAGGAATGAGGAATGATGAATCAGGAATGATGAATCAGGAATGATGAATCAGGAATCAGGAATCAGGAATGATGACTCAGGAATCAGGAATGATGAATCAGGAATGAGGAATGATCAATCAGAATCAGGAATGATGAATCAGGAATCAGAAATGATGAATCAGGAATGAGGAATGATGAATCAGGAATGAGGAATGATGAATCAGGAATCAGGAATGATGAATCAGGAATCAGGAATGATGAATCAGGAATGATAAATCAGGAATCAGGAATGATGAATCAGGAATGATGAATGATGAATCAGGAATGATGAATGATGTATCAGGAATCAGGAATGATGAATCAGGAATCAGGATTGGTGAAACATGAATCAGGACTGATGAATCAGGAATCAGGAATGATGAATCAGGAATCAGGAATGATGAATCAGGAATGATGAATGATGTATCAGGAATCAGGAATGATGAATCAGGAAACAGGAATGATGAATCAGGAATCAGGAATGGTGAATCATGAGGTCGCGGTCAGGACTCTATGAATTGGCTGGAAAGATGGAATCTCTCCGTTGAGAATTTTACGGCACATTGAACGTTTTTAAGATTAGCTCGCGGTCAGGAATCTATGAATTGGCTGGAAAGATGGAATCTCTCCGTTTGAGAATTTTACGGCACATTGAACGTTTTTAAGATTAGCTCGCGGTCAGGAATCTATGAATTGGCTGGAAAGATGGAATCTCTCCGTTTGAGAATTTTACGGCACATTGAACGTTTTTAAGATTAGCTCGCGGTCAGGAATCTATGAATTGGCTGGAAAGATGGAATCTCTCCGTTTGAGAATTTTACGGCACATTGAACGTTTTTAAGATTAGCTCGCGGTCAGGAATCTATGAATTGGCTGGAAAGATGGAATCTCTCCGTTTGAGAATTTTACGGCACATTGAACGTTTTTAAGATTAGCTCGCGGTCAGGAATCTATGAATTGGCTGGAAAGATGGAATCTCTCCGTTTGAGAATTTTACGGCACATTGAACGTTTTTAAGATGAGCTCGCGGTCAGGAATCTATGAATTGGCTGGAAAGATGGAATCTCTCCGTTTGAGAATTTTACGGCACATTGAACGTTTTTAAGATTAGCTCGCGGTCAGGAATCTATGAATTGGCTGGAAAGATGGAATCTCTCCGTTTGAGAATTTTACGGCACATTGAACGTTTTAAGATTAGCTCGCGGTCAGGAATCTATGAATTGGCTGGAAAGATGGAATCTCTCCGTTTGAGAATTTTACGGCACATTGAACGTTTTTAAGATTAGCTCGCGGTCAGGAATCTATGAATTGGCTGGAAAGATGGAATCTCTCCGTTTGAGAATTTTACGGCACATTGAACGTTTTTAAGATTAGCTCGCGGTCAGGAATCTATGAATTGGCTGGAAAGATGGAATCTCTCCGTTTGAGAATTTTACGGCACATTGAACGTTTTTAAGATGAGCTCGCGGTCAGGAATCTATGAATTGGCTGGAAAGATGAATCTCTCCGTTTGAGAATTTTACGGCACATTGAACGTTTTTAAGATGAGCTCGCGGTCAGGAATCTATGAATTGGCTGGAAAGATGGAATCTCTCCGTTTGAGAATTTTACGGCACATTGAACGTTTTTAAGATGAGCTCGCGGTCAGGAATCTATGAATTGGCTGGAAAGATGGAATCTCTCCGTTTGAGAATTTTACGGCACATTGAACGTTTTTAAGATGAGCTCGCGGTCAGGAATCTATGAATTGGCTGGAAAGATGGAATCTCTCCGTTTGAGAATTTTACGGCACATTGAATGAATCAGGAATGAGGAATGATGAATCAGGAATGATGAATGACGTATCAGGAATGATGAATCAGGAATCAGGAATGATGAATCAGGAATGGTGAATGAGGAATCAGGAATCAGGAATGATGAATCAGGAATCAGGAATGATGAATCAGGAATGAGGAATGATGAATCAGGAATCAGGAATGATGAATCAGGAATCAGGAATGATGAATCAGGAATCAGTAATGATGAATCAGGAATGAGGAATGATGAATCAGGAATCAGGAATGACGAATCAGGAATCAGGAATGATGAATCAGGAATGATAAATCAGGAATCAGGAATGATGAATCAGGAATGATGAATGATGAATCAGGAATGATGAATGATGTAACAGGAATCAGGAATGATGAATCAGGAAAGAGGAATGATGAATCAGGAATCAGGAATGGTGAATCATGAATCAGGAATGATGAATCAGAATCAGGAATGATGAATCAGGAATCAGGAATGATGAATCGGGAATAAGGAATGATCAATCAGGAATCAGGAATGATGAATCAGGAATCAGGAATGATGAATCAGGAATAATGAATCAGGATTCAGGAATGATGAATCAGGAATGACGAATGATGAATCAGGAATGATGAATGATGAATCAGGAATGATGAATGATGAATCAGGAATAAGGAATCAGGAATCAGGAATGATGAATCAGGAATGAGGATTGATGAATCAGGAATGAGGAATCATGAATCAGGAATGAGGAATGATGAATCAGGAATCAGGAATGATGAATCAGGAATGATGAATGATGAATCAGGAATCAGGAATGATGAATCAGGAATGATGAATGATGTAACAGGAATCAGGAATGATGAATCAGGAATGAGTAATGATGAATCAGGAATGAGAATGATGAATCAGGAATGAGGAATGATGAATCAGGAATCAGGAATGATGAATCAGGAATCAGGAATGATGAATCAGGAATAATGAATCAGGAATCAGGAATGATGAATCAGGAATCAGGAATGATGAATCAGGAATGATGAATGATGAATCAGGAATGATGAATCAGGAATGATGAATCAGGAATGATGAATCAGGAATCAGGAATCAGGAGTAATTAATCAGGAATCAGGAATGATGAATCAGGAATCAAGAATGATGAATCAGGAATGATGAATGATCAATCAGGAATCAGGAATGATCAATCAGGAATCAGGAATGATGAATCAGGAATAATGAATCAGGAATCAGGAATGATGAATCAGGAATCAGGAATGATGAATCAGGAATGATGAATGATGAATCAGGAATGATGAATCAGGAATGATGAATCAGGAATGATGAATCAGGAATCAGGAATCAGGAGTGATTAATCAGGAATCAGGAATGATGAATCAGGAACCAGGAATGATGAATCAGGAATCAGGAGTGATTAATCAGGAATCAGGAATGATGAATCAGGAATCAGGAATGAGGAATGATCAATCAGGAATGAGGAATGATCAATCAGGAATCAGGAATGATGAATCAGGAATGAGGATTGATGAATCAGGAATCAGGAATGATGAATCAGGAATCAGGAATGATGAATCAGGAATGATGAATCAGGAATCAGGAATGATGAATCAGGAATGATGAATGATGTATCAGGAATCAGGAATGGTGAATCATGAATCAGGAATGATGAATCAGGAATGAGGATTGATGAATCAGGAATGAGGAATCATGAATCAGGAATGAGGAATGATGAATCAGGAATCAGGAATGATGAATCAGGAATGACGAATGATGAATCAGGAATGATGAATGATGAATCAGGAATGATGAATGATGAATCAGGAATCAGGAATCAGGAATCAGGAATGATGAATCAGGAATGAGGATTGATGAATCAGGAATGAGTAATCATGAATCAGGAATGAGGAATGATGAATCAGGAATCAGGAATGATGAATCAGGAATGATGAATGATGAATCAGGAATCAGGAATGATGAATCAGGAATGATGAATGATGTAACAGGAATCAGGAATGATGAATGATGTATCAGGAATCAGGAATGGTGAATCATGAATCAGGAATGAGGAATCAGGAATGAGGAATGATTAATCAGGATGAAGAATGATGAATCAGGAATGAGGAATGATGAATCAGGAATGATGAATCAGGAATGATGAATCAGGACTCAGGTATCAGGAATGATGAATCAGGAATCAGGAATGATGAATCAGGAATGAGGAATGATCAATCAGGAATCAGCAATGATGAATCAGGAATCAGGAATGATGAATCAGGAATGATGAATCAGGAATGAGTAATGATGAATCAGGAATCAGGAATGATGAATCAGGAATGAGGAATGATGAATCAGGAATCAGGAATGATGAATCAGGAATGATAAATCAGAAATCAGGAATGATGAATCAGGAATGATGAATGATGAATCAGGAATGATGAATGATGTATCATGAATCAGGAATGATGAATTAGGAATCAGGAATGATGAATCAGGAATGATAAATCAGGAATCAGGAATGATGAATCAGGAATGATGAATGATGAATCAGGAATGATGAATGATGTATCAGGAATCAGGAATGATGAATCAGGAAAGAGGAATGATGAATCAGGAATCAGGATTGGTGAATCATGAATCAGGACTGATGAATCTGGAATCAGGAATGATGAATCAGGAATCAGGAATGATGAATCAGGAATGATGAATGATGAATCAGGAATCAGGAATGATGAATCAGGAATCAGGAATGATGAATCGGGAATAAGGAATGATCAATCAGGAATGATAAATGATGAATCAGGAATCAGCAATGATGAATCAGGAATCAGGAATGATGAATGATGAATCAGGAATCAGGAATGATGAATCAGGAATCAGGAATGATGAATCAGGAATCAAGAATGATGAATCAGGAATGATGAATGATGAATCAGAATCAGGAATGATCAATCAGGAATAAGGAATGATCAATCAGGAATGATGAATGATGAATCAGGAATCAGGAATGATGAATCAGGAATCAGGAATGATGAATCAGGAATAATGAATCAGGATTCAGGAATGATGAATCAGGAATGACGAATGATGAATCAGGAATGATGAATGATGAATCAGGAATGATGAATGATGAATCAGGAATCAGGAATCAGGAATCAGGAATGATGAATCAGGAATGAGGATTGATGAATCAGGAATGAGGAATCATGAATCAGGAATGAGGAATGATGAATCAGGAATCAGGAATGATGAATCAGGAATGATGAATGATGAATCAGGAATCAGGAATGATGAATCAGGAATGATGAATGATGTAACAGGAATCAGGAATGATGAATCAGGAATGAGTAATGATGAATCAGGAATGAGGAATGATGAATCAGGAATGAGGAATGATGAATCAGGAATCAGGAATGATCAATCAGGAATCAGGAATGATGAATCAGGAATAATGAATCAGGAATCAGGAATGATGAATCAGGAATCAGGAATGATGAATCAGGAATGATGAATGATGAATCAGGAATGATGAATCAGGAATGATGAATCAGGAATGATGAATCAGGAATCAGGAATCAGGAGTAATTAATCAGGAATCAGGAATGATGAATCAGGAATCAAGAATGATGAATCAGGAATGATGAATGATCAATCAGGAATCAGGAATGATCAATCAGGAATCAGGAATGATGAATCAGGAATAATGAATCAGGAATCAGGAATGATGAATCAGGAATCAGGAATGATGAATCAGGAATGATGAATGATGAATCAGGAATGATGAATCAGGAATGATGAATCAGGAATGATGAATCAGGAATCAGGAATCAGGAGTGATTAATCAGGAATCAGGAATGATGAATCAGGAACCAGGAATGATGAATCAGGAATCAGGAGTGATTAATCAGGAATCAGGAATGATGAATCAGGAATCAGGAATGAGGAATGATCAATCAGGAATGAGGAATGATCAATCAGGAATCAGGAATGATCAATCAGGAATGAGGATTGATGAATCAGGAATCAGGAATGATGAATCAGGAATCAGGAATGATGAATCAGGAATGATGAATCAGGAATCAGGAATGATGAATCAGGAATGATGAATGATGTATCAGGAATCAGGAATGGTGAATCATGAATCAGGAATGATGAATCAGGAATGAGGAATGATTAATCAGGAATGAAGAATGATGAATCAGGAATGAGGAATGATGAATCAGGAATGATGAATCAGGAATGATGAATCAGGAATCAGGAATCAGGAATGATGACTCAGGAATCAGGAATGATGAATCAGGAATGAGGAATGATCAATCAGGAATCAGGAATGATGAATCAGGAATCAGGAATGATGAATCAGGAATGAGGAATGATGAATCAGGAATGAGGAATGATGAATCAGGAATCAGGAATGATGAATCAGGAATCAGGAATGATGAATCAGGAATGATAAATCAGGAATCAGGAATGATGAATCAGGAATGATGAATGATGAATCAGGAATGATGAATGATGTATCAGGAATCAGGAATGATGAATCAGGAATCAGGATTGGTGAAACATGAATCAGGACTGATGAATCAGGAATCAGGAATGATGAATCAGGAATCAGGAATGATGAATCAGGAATGATGAATGATGTATCAGGAATCAGGAATGATGAATCAGGAAACAGAATGATGAATCAGAATCAGGAATGGTGAATCATGAGGTCGCGGTCAGGACTCTATGAATTGGCTGGAAAGATGGAATCTCTCCGTTTGAGAATTTTACGGCACATTGAACGTTTTTAAGATTAGCTCGCGGTCAGGAATCTATGAATTGGCTGGAAAGATGGAATCTCTCCGTTTGAGAATTTTACGGCACATTGAACGTTTTTAAGATTAGCTCGCGGTCAGGAATCTATGAATTGGCTGGAAAGATGGAATCTCACCGTTTGAGAATTTTACGGCACATTGAACGTTTTTAAGATTAGCTCGCGGTCAGGAATCTATGATTGCTGGAAAGATGGAATCTCTCCGTTTGAGAATTTTACGGCACATTGAACGTTTTTAAGATTAGCTCGCGGTCAGGAATCTATGAATTGGCTGGAAAGATGGAATCTCTCCGTTTGAGAATTTTACGGCACATTGAACGTTTTAAGATTAGTTCGCGGTCAGGAATCTATGAATTGGCTGGAAAGATGGAATCTCTCCGTTTGAGAATTTTACGGCACATTGAACGTTTTTAAGATGAGCTCGCGGTCAGGAATCTATGAATTGGCTGGAAAGATGGAATCTCTCCGTTTGAGAATTTTACGGCACATTGAACGTTTTTAAGATTAGCTCGCGGTCAGGAATCTATGAATTGGCTGGAAAGATGGAATCTCTCCGTTTGAGAATTTTACGGCACATTGAACGTTTTTAAGATTAGCTCGCGGTCAGGAATCTATGAATTGGCTGGGAAGATGGAATCTCTCCGTTTGAGAATTTTACGGCACATTGAACGTTTTTAAGATTAGCTCGCGGTCAGGAATCTATGAATTGGCCTGAAAGATGGAATCTCTCCGTTTGAGAATTTTACGGCACATTGAACGTTTTTAAGATTAGCTCGCGGTCAGGAATCTATGAATTGGCTGGAAAGATGGAATCTCTCCGTTTGAGAATTTTACGGCACATTGAACGTTTTTAAGATTAGCTCGCGGTCAGGAATCTATGAATTGGCTGGAAAGATGGAATCTCTCCGTTTGAGAATTTTACGGCACATTGAACGTTTTTAAGATTAGCTCGCGGTCAGGAATCTATGAATTGGCTGGAAAGATGGAATCTCTCCGTTTGAGAATTTTACGGCACATTGAACGTTTTTAAGATTAGCTCGCGGTCAGGAATCTATGAATTGGCTGGAAAGATGGAATCTCTCCGTTGAGAATTTTACGGCACATTGAACGTTTTAAGATTAGCTCGCGGTCAGGAATCTATGAATTGGCTGGAAAGATGGAATCTCTCCGTTTGAGAATTTTACGGCACATTGAATGAATCAGGAATGAGGAATGATGAATCAGGAATGATGAATGACGTATCAGGAATGATGAATCAGGAATCAGGAATGATGAATCAGGAATGGTGAATGAGGAATCAGGAATCAGGAATGATGAATCAGGAATGAGGAATGATGAATCAGGAATGAGGAATGATGAATCAGGAATCAGGAATGATGAATCAGGAATCAGGAATGATGAATCAGGAATCAGTAATGATGAATCAGGAATGAGGAATGATGAATCAGAATCAGGAATGACGAATCAGGAATCAGGAATGATGAATCAGGAATGATAAATCAGGAATCAGGAATGATGAATCAGGAATGATGAATGATGAATCAGGAATGATGAATGATGTAACAGGAATCAGGAATGATGAATCAGGAAAGAGGAATGATGAATCAGGAATCAGGAATGGTGAATCATGAATCAGGAATGATGAATCAGGAATCAGGAATGATGAATCAGGAATCAGGAATGATGAATCGGGAATAAGGAATGATCAATCAGGAATCAGGAATGATGAATCAGGAATCAGGAATGATGAATCAGGAATAATGAATCAGGATTCAGGAATGATGAATCAGGAATGACGAATGATGAATCAGGAATGATGAATGATGAATCAGGAATGATGAATGATGAATCAGGAATCAGGAATCAGGAATCAGGAATGATGAATCAGGAATGAGGATTGATGAATCAGGAATGAGGAATCATGAATCAGGAATGAGGAATGATGAATCAGGAATCAGGAATGATGAATCAGGAATGATGAATGATGAATCAGGAATCAGGAATGATGAATCAGGAATGATGAATGATGTAACAGGAATCAGGAATGATGAATCAGGAATGAGTAATGATGAATCAGGAATGAGGAATGATGAATCAGGAATGAGGAATGATGAATCAGGAATCAGGAATGATGAATCAGGAATCAGGAATGATGAATCAGGAATAATGAATCAGGAATCAGGAATGATGAATCAGGAATCAGGAATGATGAATCAGTAATGATGAATGATGAATCAGGAATGATGAATCAGGAATGATGAATCAGGAATGATGAATCAGGAATCAGGAATCAGGAGTGATTAATCAGGAATCAGGAATGATGAATCAGGAACCAGGAATGATGAATCAGGAATCAGGAATGATGAATCAGGAATGATGAATCAGGAATCAGGAATGATGAATCAGGAATGATGAATGATGTATCAGGAATCAGGAATGGTGAATCATGAATCAGGAATGATGAATCAGGAATGAGGATTGATGAATTAGGAATGAGGAATCATGAATCAGGAATGAGGAATGATGAATCAGGAATCAGGAATGATGAATCAGGAATGACGAATGATGAATCAGGAATGATGAATGATGAATCAGGAATGATGAATGATGAATCAGGAATCAGGAATCAGGAATCAGGAATGATGAATCAGGAATGAGGATTGATGAATCAGGAATGAGTAATCATGAATCAGGAATGAGGAATGATGAATCAGGAATCAGGAATGATGAATCAGGAATGATGAATGATGAATCAGGAATCAGGAATGATGAATCAGGAATGATGAATGATGTAACAGGAATCAGGAATGATGAATGATGTATCAGGAATCAGGAATGGTGAATCATGAATCAGGAATGAGGAATCAGGAATGAGGAATGATTAATCAGGAATGAAGAATGATGAATCAGGAATGAGGAATGATGAATCAGGAATGATGAATCAGGAATGATGAATCAGGACTCAGGAATCAGCAATGATGAATCAGGAATCAGGAATGATGAATCAGGAATGATGAATCAGGAATGAGTAATGATGAATCAGGAATCAGGAATGATGAATCAGGAATGAGGAATGATGAATCAGGAATCAGGAATGATGAATCAGGAATGATAAATCAGAAATCAGGAATGATGAATCAGGAATGATGAATGATGAATCAGGAATGATGAATGATGTATCATGAATCAGGAATGATGAATCAGGAATCAGGAATGATGAATCAGGAATGATAAATCAGGAATCAGGAATGATGAATCAGGAATGATGAATGATGAATCAGGAATGATGAATGATGTATCAGGAATCAGGAATGATGAATCAGGAAAGAGGAATGATGAATCAGGAATCAGGATTGGTGAATCATGAATCAGGACTGATGAATCTGGAATCAGGAATGATGAATCAGGAATCAGGAATGATGAATCAGGAATGATGAATGATGAATCAGGAATCAGGAATGATGAATCAGGAATCAGGAATGATGAATCGGGAATAAGGAATGATCAATCAGGAATGATAAATGATGAATCAGGAATCAGCAATGATGAATCAGGAATCAGGAATGATGAATGATGAATCAGGAATCAGGAATGATGAATCAGGAATCAGGAATGATGAATCAGGAATCAAGAATGATGAATCAGGAATGATGAATGATGAATCAGGAATCAGGAATGATCAATCAGGAATAAGGAATGATCAATCAGGAATGATGAATGATGAATCAGGAATCAGGAATGATGAATCAGGAATCAGGAATGATGAATCAGGAATAATGAATCAGGATTCAGGAATGATGAATCAGGAATGACGAATGATGAATCAGGAATGATGAATGATGAATCAGGAATGATGAATGATGAATCAGGAATCAGGAATCAGGAATCAGGAATGATGAATCAGGAATGAGGATTGATGAATCAGGAATGAGGAATCATGAATCAGGAATGAGGAATGATGAATCAGGAATCAGGAATGATGAATCAGGAATGATGAATGATGAATCAGGAATCAGGAATGATGAATCAGGAATGATGAATGATGTAACAGGAATCAGGAATGATGAATCAGGAATGAGTAATGATGAATCAGGAATGAGGAATGATGAATCAGGAATGAGGAATGATGAATCAGGAATCAGGAATGATCAATCAGGAATCAGGAATGATGAATCAGGAATAATGAATCAGGAATCAGGAATGATGAATCAGGAATCAGGAATGATGAATCAGGAATGATGAATGATGAATCAGGAATGATGAATCAGGAATGATGAATCAGGAATGATGAATCAGGAATCAGGAATCAGGAGTAATTAATCAGGAATCAGGAATGATGAATCAGGAATCAAGAATGATGAATCAGGAATGATGAATGATCAATCAGGAATCAGGAATGATCAATCAGGAATCAGGAATGATGAATCAGGAATAATGAATCAGGAATCAGGAATGATGAATCAGGAATCAGGAATGATGAATCAGGAATGATGAATGATGAATCAGGAATGATGAATCAGGAATGATGAATCAGGAATGATGAATCAGGAATGATGAATCAGGAATCAGGAATCAGGAGTGATTAATCAGGAATCAGGAATGATGAATCAGGAACCAGGAATGATGAATCAGGAATCAGGAGTGATTAATCAGGAATCAGGAATGATGAATCAGGAATCAGGAATGAGGAATGATCAATCAGGAATGAGGAATGATCAATCAGGAATCAGGAATGATCAATCAGGAATGAGGATTGATGAATCAGGAATCAGGAATGATGAATCAGGAATCAGGAATGATGAATCAGGAATGATGAATCAGGAATCAGGAATGATGAATCAGGAATGATGAATGATGTATCAGGAATCAGGAATGGTGAATCATGAATCAGGAATGATGAATCAGGAATGAGGAATGATTAATCAGGAATGAAGAATGATGAATCAGGAATGAGGAATGATGAATCAGGAATGATGAATCAGGAATGATGAATCAGGAATCAGGAATCAGGAATGATGACTCAGGAATCAGGAATGATGAATCAGGAATGAGGAATGATCAATCAGGAATCAGGAATGATGAATCAGGAATCAGGAATGATGAATCAGGAATGAGGAATGATGAATCAGGAATGAGGAATGATGAATCAGGAATCAGGAATGATGAATCAGGAATCAGGAATGATGAATCAGGAATGATAAATCAGGAATCAGGAATGATGAATCAGGAATGATGAATGATGAATCAGGAATGATGAATGATGTATCAGGAATCAGGAATGATGAATCAGGAATCAGGATTGGTGAAACATGAATCAGGACTGATGAATCAGGAATCAGGAATGATGAATCAGGAATCAGGAATGATGAATCAGGAATGATGAATGATGTATTAGGAATCAGGAATGATGAATCAGGAAACAGGAATGATGAATCAGGAATCAGGAATGGTGAATCATGAGGTCGCGGTCAGGACTCTATGAATTGGCTGGAAAGATGGAATCTCTCCGTTTGAGAATTTTACGGCACATTGAACGTTTTTAAGATTAGCTCGCGGTCAGGAATCTATGAATTGGCTGGAAAGATGGAATCTCTCCGTTGGAGAATTTTACGGCACATTGAACGTTTTTAAGATTAGCTCGCGGTCAGGAATCTATGAATTGGCTGGAAAGATGGAATCTCTCCGTTTGAGAATTTTACGGCACATTGAACGTTTTTAAGATTAGCTCGCGGTCAGGAATCTATGAATTGGCTGGAAAGATGGAATCTCTCCGTTTGAGAATTTTACGGCACATTGAACGTTTTTAAGATTAGCTCGCGGTCAGGAATCTATGAATTGGCTGGAAAGATGGAATCTCTCCGTTTGAGAATTTTACGGCACATTGAACGTTTTTAAGATTAGCTCGCGGTCAGGAATCTATGAATTGGCTGGAAAGATGGAATCTCTCCGTTTGAGAATTTTACGGCACATTGAACGTTTTTAAGATGAGCTCGCGGTCAGGAATCTATGAATTGGCTGGAAAGATGGAATCTCTCCGTTTGAGAATTTTACGGCACATTGAACGTTTTTAAGATGAGCTCGCGGTCAGGAATCTATGAATTGGCTGGAAAGATGGAATCTCTCCGTTTGAGAATTTTACGGCACATTGAACGTTTTTAAGATGAGCTCGCGGTCAGGAATCTATGAATTGGCTGGAAAGATGGAATCTCTCCGTTTGAGAATTTTACGGCACATTGAACGTTTTTAAGATTAGCTCGCGGTCAGGAATCTATGAATTGGCTGGAAAGATGGAATCTCTCCGTTTGAGAATTTTAGGGCACATTGAACGTTTTTAAGATTAGCTCGCGGTCAGGAATCTATGAATTGGCTGGAAAGATGGAATCTCTCCGTTTGAGAATTTTACGGCACATTGAACGTTTTTAAGATTAGCTCGCGGTCAGGAATCTATGAATTGGCTGGAAAGATGGAATCTCTCCGTTTGAGAATTTTACGGCACATTGAACGTTTTTAAGATTAGCTCGCGGTCAGGAATCTATGAATTGGCTGGAAAGATGGAATCTCTCCGTTTGAGAATTTTACGGCACATTGAACGTTTTTAAGATTAGCTCGCGGTCAGGAATCTATGAATTGGCTGGAAAGATGGAATCTCTCCGTTTGAGAATTTTAGGGCACATTGAACGTTTTTAAGATTAGCTCGCGGTCAGGAATCTATGAATTGGCTGGAAAGATGGAATCTCTCCGTTTGAGAATTTTACGGCACATTGAACGTTTTTAAGATTAGCTCGCGGTCAGGAATCTATGAATTGGCTGGAAAGATGGAATCTCTCCGTTTGAGAATTTTACGGCACATTGAACGTTTTTAAGATTAGCTCGCGGTCAGGAATCTATGAATTGGCTGGAAAGATGGAATCTCTCCGTTTGAGAATTTTACGGCACATTGAACGTTTTTAAGATTAGCTCGCGGTCAGGAATCTATGAATTGGCTGGAAAGATGGAATCTCTCCGTTTGAGAATTTTACGGCACATTGAACGTTTTTAAGATTAGCTCGCGGTCAGGAATCTATGAATTGGCTGGAAAGATGGAATCTCTCCGTTTGAGAATTTTACGGCACATTGAACGTTTTTAAGATGAGCTCGCGGTCAGGAATCTATGAATTGGCTGGAAAGATGGAATCTCTCCGTTTGAGAATTTTACGGCACATTGAACGTTTTTAAGATGAGCTCGCGGTCAGGAATCTATGAATTGGCTGGAAAGATGGAATCTCTCCGTTTGAGAATTTTACGGCACATTGAACGTTTTTAAGATGAGCTCGCGGTCAGGAATCTATGAATTGGCTGGAAAGATGGAATCTCTCCGTTTGAGAATTTTACGGCACATTGAACGTTTTTAAGATTAGCTCGCGGTCAGGAATCTATGAATTGGCTGGAAAGATGGAATCTCTCCGTTTGAGAATTTTACGGCACATTGAATGAATCAGGAATGAGGAATGATGAATCAGGAATGATGAATGACGTATCAGGAATGATGAATCAGGAATCAGGAATGATGAATCAGGAATGGTGAATGAGGAATCAGGAATCAGGAATGATGAATCAGGAATGAGGAATGATGAATCAGGAATGAGGAATGATGAATCAGGAATCAGGAATGATGAATCAGGAATCAGGAATGATGAATCAGGAATCAGTAATGATGAATCAGGAATGAGGAATGATGAATCAGGAATCAGGAATGACGAATCAGGAATCAGGAATGATGAATCAGGAATGATAAATCAGGAATCAGGAATGATGAATCAGGAATGATGAATGATGAATCAGGAATGATGAATGATGTAACAGGAATCAGGAATGATGAATCAGGAAAGAGGAATGATGAATCAGGAATCAGGAATGGTGAATCATGAATCAGGAATGATGAATCAGGAATCAGGAATGATGAATCAGGAATCAGGAATGATGAATCGGGAATAAGGAATGATCAATCAGGAATCAGGAATGATGAATCAGGAATCAGGAATGATGAATCAGGAATAATGAATCAGGATTCAGGAATGATGAATCAGGAATGACGAATGATGAATCAGGAATGATGAATGATGAATCAGGAATGATGAATGATGAATCAGGAATCAGGAATGATGAATCAGGAATGAGGAATGATGAATCAGGAATGAGGAATGATGAATCAGGAATCAGGAATGATGAATCAGGAATCAGGAATGATGAATCAGGAATCAGTAATGATGAATCAGGAATGAGGAATGATGAATCAGGAATCAGGAATGACGAATCAGGAATCAGGAATGATGAATCAGGAATGATAAATCAGGAATCAGGAATGATGAATCAGGAATGATGAATGATGAATCAGGAATGATGAATGATGTAACAGGAATCAGGAATGATGAATCAGGAAAGAGGAATGATGAATCAGGAATCAGGAATGGTGAATCATGAATCAGGAATGATGAATCAGGAATCAGGAATGATGAATCAGGAATCAGGAATGATGAATCGGGAATAAGGAATGATCAATCAGGAATCAGGAATGATGAATCAGGAATCAGGAATGATGAATCAGGAATAATGAATCAGGATTCAGGAATGATGAATCAGGAATGACGAATGATGAATCAGGAATGATGAATGATGAATCAGGAATGATGAATGATGAATCAGGAATCAGGAATCAGGAATCAGGAATGATGAATCAGGAATGAGGATTGATGAATCAGGAATGAGGAATCATGAATCAGGAATGAGGAATGATGAATCAGGAATCAGGAATGATGAATCAGGAATGATGAATGATGAATCAGGAATCAGGAATGATGAATCAGGAATGATGAATGATGTAACAGGAATCAGGAATG
Organism: Actinernus sp. WN-2022; assembly: GCA_030867875.1. Classification (NCBI taxonomy): domain Eukaryota; kingdom Metazoa; phylum Cnidaria; class Anthozoa; order Actiniaria; family Actinernidae; genus Actinernus; species Actinernus sp. WN-2022. Next base: position 26,673 of record JAOWCC010000860.1, on the reverse strand, counting down.
ATGAATCAGGAATGAGTAATGATGAATCAGGAATGAGGAATGATGAATCAGGAATGAGGAATGATGAATCAGGAATCAGGAATGATGAATCAGGAATCAGGAATGATGAATCAGGAATAATGAATCAGGAATCAGGAATGATGAATCAGGAATCAGGAATGATGAATCAGTAATGATGAATGATGAATCAGGAATGATGAATCAGGAATGATGAATCAGGAATGATGAATCAGGAATCAGGAATCAGGAGTGATTAATCAGGAATCAGGAATGATGAATCAGGAACCAGGAATGATGAATCAGGAATCAGGAGTGATTAATCGGGAATCAGGAATGATGAATCAGGAATCAGGAATGAGGAATGATCAATCAGGAATGAGGAATGATCAATCAGGAATCAGGAATGATGAATCAGGAATGAGGATTGATGAATCAGGAATCAGGAATGATGAATCAGGAATCAGGAATGATGAATCAGGAATGATGAATCAGGAATCAGGAATGATGAATCAGGAATGATGAATGATGTATCAGGAATCAGGAATGGTGAATCATGAATCAGGAATGATGAATCAGGAATGAGGATTGATGAATCAGGAATGAGGAATCATGAATCAGGAATGAGGAATGATGAATCAGGAATCAGGAATGATGAATCAGGAATGACGAATGATGAATCAGGAATGATGAATGATGAATCAGGAATGATGAATGATGAATCAGGAATCAGGAATCAGGAATCAGGAATGATGAATCAGGAATGAGGATTGATGAATCAGGAATGAGTAATCATGAATCAGGAATGAGGAATGATGAATCAGGAATCAGGAATGATGAATCAGGAATGATGAATGATGAATCAGGAATCAGGAATGATGAATCAGGAATGATGAATGATGTAACAGGAATCAGGAATGATGAATGATGTATCAGGAATCAGGAATGGTGAATCATGAATCAGGAATGAGGAATCAGGAATGAGGAATGATTAATCAGGAATGAAGAATGATGAATCAGGAATGAGGAATGATGAATCAGGAATGATGAATCAGGAATGATGAATCAGGACTCAGGAATCAGCAATGATGAATCAGGAATCAGGAATGATGAATCAGGAATGATGAATCAGGAATGAGTAATGATGAATCAGGAATCAGGAATGATGAATCAGGAATGAGGAATGATGAATCAGGAATCAGGAATGATGAATCAGGAATGATAAATCAGAAATCAGGAATGATGAATCAGGAATGATGAATGATGAATCAGGAATGATGAATGATGTATCATGAATCAGGAATGATGAATCAGGAATCAGGAATGATGAATCAGGAATGATAAATCAGGAATCAGGAATAATGAATCAGGAATGATGAATGATGAATCAGGAATGATGAATGATGTATCAGGAATTAGGAATGATGAATCAGGAAAGAGGAATGATGAATCAGGAATCAGGATTGGTGAATCATGAATCAGGACTGATGAATCTGGAATCAGGAATGATGAATCAGGAATCAGGAATGATGAATCAGGAATGATGAATGATGAATCAGGAATCAGGAATGATGAATCAGGAATCAGGAATGATGAATCGGGAATAAGGAATGATCAATCAGGAATGATAAATGATGAATCAGGAATCAGCAATGATGAATCAGGAATCAGGAATGATGAATGATGAATCAGGAATCAGGAATGATGAATCAGGAATCAGGAATGATGAATCAGGAATCAAGAATGATGAATCAGGAATGATGAATGATGAATCAGGAATCAGGAATGATCAATCAGGAATAAGGAATGATCAATCAGGAATGATGAATGATGAATCAGGAATCAGGAATGATGAATCAGGAATCAGGAATGATGAATCAGGAATAATGAATCAGGATTCAGGAATGATGAATCAGGAATGACGAATGATGAATCAGGAATGATGAATGATGAATCAGGAATGATGAATGATGAATCAGGAATCAGGAATCAGGAATCAGGAATGATGAATCAGGAATGAGGATTGATGAATCAGGAATGAGGAATCATGAATCAGGAATGAGGAATGATGAATCAGGAATCAGGAATGATGAATCAGGAATGATGAATGATGAATCAGGAATCAGGAATGATGAATCAGGAATGATGAATGATGTAACAGGAATCAGGAATGATGAATCAGGAATGAGTAATGATGAATCAGGAATGAGGAATGATGAATCAGGAATGAGGAATGATGAATCAGGAATCAGGAATGATCAATCAGGAATCAGGAATGATGAATCAGGAATAATGAATCAGGAATCAGGAATGATGAATCAGGAATCAGGAATGATGAATCAGGAATGATGAATGATGAATCAGGAATGATGAATCAGGAATGATGAATCAGGAATGATGAATCAGGAATCAGGAATCAGGAGTAATTAATCAGGAATCAGGAATGATGAATCAGGAATCAAGAATGATGAATCAGGAATGATGAATGATCAATCAGGAATCAGGAATGATCAATCAGGAATCAGGAATGATGAATCAGGAATAATGAATCAGGAATCAGGAATGATGAATCAGGAATCAGGAATGATGAATCAGGAATGATGAATGATGAATCAGGAATGATGAATCAGGAATGATGAATCAGGAATGATGAATCAGGAATCAGGAATCAGGAGTGATTAATCAGGAATCAGGAATGATGAATCAGGAACCAGGAATGATGAATCAGGAATCAGGAGTGATTAATCAGGAATCAGGAATGATGAATCAGGAATCAGGAATGAGGAATGATCAATCAGGAATGAGGAATGATCAATCAGGAATCAGGAATGATCAATCAGGAATGAGGATTGATGAATCAGGAATCAGGAATGATGAATCAGGAATCAGGAATGATGAATCAGGAATGATGAATCAGGAATCAGGAATGATGAATCAGGAATGATGAATGATGTATCAGGAATCAGGAATGGTGAATCATGAATCAGGAATGATGAATCAGGAATGAGGAATGATTAATCAGGAATGAAGAATGATGAATCAGGAATGAGGAATGATGAATCAGGAATGATGAATCAGGAATGATGAATCAGGAATCAGGAATCAGGAATGATGACTCAGGAATCAGGAATGATGAATCAGGAATGAGGAATGATCAATCAGGAATCAGGAATGATGAATCAGGAATCAGGAATGATGAATCAGGAATGAGGAATGATGAATCAGGAATGAGGAATGATGAATCAGGAATCAGGAATGATGAATCAGGAATCAGGAATGATGAATCAGGAATGATAAATCAGGAATCAGGAATGATGAATCAGGAATGATGAATGATGAATCAGGAATGATGAATGATGTATCAGGAATCAGGAATGATGAATCAGGAATCAGGATTGGTGAAACATGAATCAGGACTGATGAATCAGGAATCAGGAATGATGAATCAGGAATCAGGAATGATGAATCAGGAATGATGAATGATGTATTAGGAATCAGGAATGATGAATCAGGAAACAGGAATGATGAATCAGGAATCAGGAATGGTGAATCATGAGGTCGCGGTCAGGAATCTATGAATTGGCTGGAAAGATGGAATCTCTCCGTTTGAGAATTTTACGGCACATTGAACGTTTTTAAGATTAGCTCGCGGTCAGGAATCTATGAATTGGCTGGAAAGATGGAATCTCTCCGTTTGAGAATTTTACGGCACATTGAACGTTTTTAAGATTAGCTCGCGGTCAGGAATCTTTGAATTGGCTGGAAAGATGGAATCTCTCCGTTTGAGAATTTTACGGCACATTGAACGTTTTTAAGATTAGCTCGCGGTCAGGAATCTATGAATTGGCTGGAAAGATGGAATCTCTCCGTTTGAGAATTTTACGGCACATTGAACGTTTTTAAGATTAGCTCGCGGTCAGGAATCTATGAATTGGCTGGAAAGATGGAATCTCTCCGTTTGAGAATTTTACGGCACATTGAACGTTTTTAAGATGAGCTCGCGGTCAGGAATCTATGAATTGGCTGGAAAGATGGAATCTCTCCGTTTGAGAATTTTACGGCACATTGAACGTTTTTAAGATGAGCTCGCGGTCAGGAATCTATGAATTGGCTGGAAAGATGGAATCTCTCCGTTTGAGAATTTTACGGCACATTGAACGTTTTTAAGATGAGCTCGCGGTCAGGAATCTATGAATTGGCTGGAAAGATGGAATCTCTCCGTTTGAGAATTTTACGGCACATTGAACGTTTTTAAGATTAGCTCGCGGTCAGGAATCTATGAATTGGCTGGAAAGATGGAATCTCTCCGTTTGAGAATTTTAGGGCACATTGAACGTTTTTAAGATTAGCTCGCGGTCAGGAATCTATGAATTGGCTGGAAAGATGGAATCTCTCCGTTTGAGAATTTTACGGCACATTGAACGTTTTTAAGATTAGCTCGCGGTCAGGAATCTATGAATTGGCTGGAAAGATGGAATCTCTCCGTTTGAGAATTTTACGGCACATTGAACGTTTTTAAGATTAGCTCGCGGTCAGGAATCTATGAATTGGCTGGAAAGATGGAATCTCTCCGTTTGAGAATTTTACGGCACATTGAACGTTTTTAAGATTAGCTCGCGGTCAGGAATCTATGAATTGGCTGGAAAGATGGAATCTCTCCGTTTGAGAATTTTAGGGCACATTGAACGTTTTTAAGATTAGCTCGCGGTCAGGAATCTATGAATTGGCTGGAAAGATGGAATCTCTCCGTTTGAGAATTTTACGGCACATTGAACGTTTTTAAGATTAGCTCGCGGTCAGGAATCTATGAATTGGCTGGAAAGATGGAATCTCTCCGTTTGAGAATTTTACGGCACATTGAACGTTTTTAAGATTAGCTCGCGGTCAGGAATCTATGAATTGGCTGGAAAGATGGAATCTCTCCGTTTGAGAATTTTACGGCACATTGAACGTTTTTAAGATTAGCTCGCGGTCAGGAATCTATGAATTGGCTGGAAAGATGGAATCTCTCCGTTTGAGAATTTTACGGCACATTGAACGTTTTTAAGATTAGCTCGCGGTCAGGAATCTATGAATTGGCTGGAAAGATGGAATCTCTCCGTTTGAGAATTTTACGGCACATTGAACGTTTTTAAGATGAGCTCGCGGTCAGGAATCTATGAATTGGCTGGAAAGATGGAATCTCTCCGTTTGAGAATTTTACGGCACATTGAACGTTTTTAAGATGAGCTCGCGGTCAGGAATCTATGAATTGGCTGGAAAGATGGAATCTCTCCGTTTGAGAATTTTACGGCACATTGAACGTTTTTAAGATGAGCTCGCGGTCAGGAATCTATGAATTGGCTGGAAAGATGGAATCTCTCCGTTTGAGAATTTTACGGCACATTGAACGTTTTTAAGATTAGCTCGCGGTCAGGAATCTATGAATTGGCTGGAAAGATGGAATCTCTCCGTTTGAGAATTTTACGGCACATTGAACGTTTTTAAGATTAGCTCGCGGTCAGGAATCTATGAATTGGCTGGAAAGATGGAATCTCTCCGTTTGAGAATTTTACGGCACATTGAACGTTTTTAAGATTAGCTCGCGGTCAGGAATCTATGAATTGGGTGGAAAGATGGAATCTCTCCGTTTGAGAATTTTACGGCACATTGAACGTTTTTAAGATTAGCTCGCGGTCAGGAATCTATGAATTGGCTGGAAAGATGGAATCTCTCCGTTTGAGAATTTTACGGCACATTGAATGAATCAGGAATGAGGAATGATGAATCAGGAATGATGAATGACATATCAGGAATGATGAATCAGGAATCAGGAATGATGAATCAGGAATGGTGAATGAGGAATCAGGAATCAGGAATGATGAATCAGGAATCAGGAATGATGAATCAGGAATGAGGAATGATGAATCAGGAATCAGGAATGATGAATCAGGAATCAGGAATGATGAATCAGGAATCAGTAATGATGAATCAGGAATGAGGAATGATGAATCAGGAATCAGGAATGACGAATCAGGAATCAGGAATGATGAATCAGGAATGATCAATCAGGAATCAGGAATGATGAATCAGGAATAATGAATCAGGAATCAGGAATGATGAATCAGGAATCAGGAATGATGAATCAGGAATGATGAATGATGAATCAGGAATGATGAATCAGGAATGATGAATGATGTAACAGGAATCAGGAATGATGAATCAGGAAAGAGGAATGATGAATCAGGAATCAGGAATGGTGAATCATGAATCAGGAATGATGAATCAGGAATCAGGAATGATGAATCAGGAATCAGGAATGATGAATCGGGAATAAGGAATGATCAATCAGGAATGATGAATGATGAATCAGGAATCAGCAATGATGAATCAGGAATCAGGAATGATGAATGATGAATCAGGAATCAGGAATGATGAATCAGGAATCAAGAATGATGAATCAGGAATGATGAATGATCAATCAGGAATGACGAATGATGAATCAGGAATCAGGAATGATGAATCAGGAATCAGGAATGATGAATCAGGAATAATGAATCAGGATTCAGGAATGATGAATCAGGAATGACGAATGATGAATCAGGAATGATGAATGATGAATCAGGAATGATGAATGATGAATCAGGAATCAGGAATCAGGAATCAGGAATGATGAATCAGGAATGAGGATTGATGAATCAGGAATGAGGAATCATGAATCAGGAATGAGGAATGATGAATCAGGAATCAGGAATGATGAATCAGGAATGACGAATGATGAATCAGGAATGATGAATGATGAATCAGGAATGATGAATGATGAATCAGGAATCAGGAATCAGGAATCAGGAATGATGAATCAGGAATGAGGATTGATGAATCAGGAATGAGGAATCATGAATCAGGAATGAGGAATGATGAATCAGGAATCAGGAATGATGAATCCGGAATGATGAATGATGAATCAGGAATCAGGAATGATGAATCAGGAATGATGAATGATGTAACAGGAATCAGGAATGATGAATTAGGAATGATGAATGATATATCAGGAATCAGGAATGGTGAATCATGAATCAGGAATGAGGAATCAGGAATGAGGAATGATTAATCAGGAATGAAGAATGATGAATCAGGAATGAGGAATGATGAATCAGGAATGATGAATCAGGAATGATGAATCAGGAATCAGGAATCAGGAATGATGAATCAGGAATCAGGAATGATGAATCAGGAATGAGGAATGATCAATCAGGAATCAGCAATGATGAATCAGGAATCAGGAATGATGAATCAGGAATGATGAATCAGGAATGAGTAATGATGAATCAGGAATGAGGAATGATGAATCAGGAATGAGGAATGATGAATCAGGAATCAGGAATCAGGAATGATGAATCAGGAATCAGGAATGATGAATCAGGAATGAGGAATGATCAATCAGGAATCAGCAATGATGAATCAGGAATCAGGAATGATGAATCAGGAATGATGAATCAGGAATGAGTAATGATGAATCAGGAATGAGGAATGATGAATCAGGAATGAGGAATGATGAATCAGGAATCAGGAATGATGAATCAGGAATGATAAATCAGAAATCAGGAATGATGAATCACGAATGATGAATGATGAATCAGGAATGATGAATGATGTATCATGAATCAAGAATGATGAATCAGGAAAGAGGAATGATGAATCAGGTATCAGGAATGGTGAATCAGGAATCAGGAATGATGAATCAGGAATCAGGAATGATGAATCAGGAATCAGGAATGATGAATCGGGAATAAGGAATGATGAATCAGGAATGAGGAATGATGAATCAGGAATCAGGAATGATGAATCAGGAATCAGGAATGATGAATCAGGAATCAGTAATGATGAATCAGGAATGAGGAATGATGAATCAGGAATCAGGAATGATGAATCAGGAATCAGGAATGATGAATCAGGAATGATAAATCAGGAATCAGGAATGATGAATCAGGAATGATGAATGATGAATCAGGAATGATGAATGATGTATCAGGAATCAGGAATGATGAATCAGGAAAGAGGAATGATGAATCAGGAATCAGGATTGGTGAATCATGAATCAGGACTGATGAATCTGGAATCAGGAATGATGAATCAGGAATCAGGAATGATGAATCAGGAATGATGAATGATGTAACAGGAATCAGGAATGATGAATCAGGAAAGAGGAATGATCAATCAGGATTCAGGAATGGTGAATCATGAATCAGGAAGGATGAATCAGGAATCAGGAATGATGAATCAGGAATCAGGAATGATGAATCGGGAATAAGGAACGATCAATCAGGAATGATGAATGATGAATCAGGAATCAGCAATGATGAATCAGGAATCAGGAATGATGAATGATGAATCAGGAATCAGGAATGATGAATCAGGAATCAGGAATGATGAATCAGGAATCAAGAATGATGAATCAGGAATGATGAATGATGAATCAGGAATCAGGAATGATCAATCAGGAATAAGGAATGATCAATCAGGAATGATGAATGATGAATCAGGAATCAGGAATGATGAATCAGGAATCAGGAATGATGAATCAGGAATAATGAATCAGGATTCAGGAATGATGAATCAGGAATGACGAATGATGAATCAGGAATGATGAATGATGAATCAGGAATGATGAATGATGAATCAGGAATCAGGAATCAGGAATCAGGAATCAGGAATGATGAATCAGGAATGAGGATTGATGAATCAGGAATGAGGAATCATGAATCAGGAATGAGGAATGATGAATCAGGAATCAGGAATGATGAATCAGGAATGATGAATGATGAATCAGGAATCAGGAATGATGAATCAGGAATGATGAATGATGTAACAGGAATCAGGAATGATGAATCAGGAATGAGTAATGATGAATCAGGAATGAGGAATGATGAATCAGGAATGAGGAATGATGAATCAGGAATCAGGAATGATCAATCAGGAATCAGGAATGATGACTCAGGAATAATGAATCAGGAATCAGGAATGATGAATCAGGAATCAGGAATGATGACTCAGGAATAATGAATCAGGAATCAGGAATGATGAATCAGGAATCAGGAATGATGAATCAGGAATGATGAATGATGAATCAGGAATGATGAATCAGGAATGATGAATCAGGAATGATGAATCAGGAATCAGGAATCAGGAGTAATTAATCAGGAATCAGGAATGATGAATCAGGAATCAAGAATGATGAATCAGGAATGATGAATGATCAATCAGGAATCAGGAATGATCAATCAGGAATCAGGAATGATGAATCAGGAATAATGAATCAGGAATCAGGAATGATGAATCAGGAATCAGGAATGATGAATCAGGAATGATGAATGATGAATCAGGAATGATGAATCAGGAATGATGAATCAGGAATGATGAATCAGGAATCAGGAATCAGGAATGATGAATCAGGAATCAGGAATGATGAATCAGGAATCAGGAATGATGAATCAGGAATCAAGAATGATGAATCAGGAATGATGAATGATGAATCAGGAATCAGGAATGATCAATCAGGAATAAGGAATGATCAATCAGGAATGATGAATGATGAATCAGGAATCAGGAATGATGAATCAGGAATCAGGAATGATGAATCAGGAATAATGAATCAGGATTCAGGAATGATGAATCAGGAATGACGAATGATGAATCAGGAATGATGAATGATGAATCAGGAATGATGAATGATGAATCAGGAATCATGAATCAGGAATGAGGAATGATGAATCAGGAATGAGGATTGATGAATCAGGAATGAGGAATCATGAATCAGGAATGAGGAATGATGAATCAGGAATCAGGAATGATGAATCAGGAATGATGAATGATGAATCAGGAATCAGGAATGATGAATCAGGAATGATGAATGATGTAACAGGAATCAGGAATGATGAATCAGGAATGAGTAATGATGAATCAGGAATGAGGAATGATGAATCAGGAATGAGGAATGATGAATCAGGAATCAGGAATGATCAATCAGGAATCAGGAATGATGAATCAGGAATAATGAATCAGGAATCAGGAATGATGAATCAGGAATCAGGAATGATGAATCAGGAATGATGAATGATGAATCAGGAATGATGAATCAGGAATGATGAATCAGGAATCAGGAATCAGGAGTAATTAATCAGGAATCAGGAATGATGAATCAGGAATCAAGAATGATGAATCAGGAATGATGAATGATCAATCAGGAATCAGGAATGATCAATCAGGAATCAGGAATGATGAATCAGGAATGAGGATTGATGAATCAGGAATGAGGAATCATGAATCAGGAATGAGGAATGATGAATCAGGAATCAGGAATGATGAATCAGGAATGATGAATGATGAATCAGGAATCAGGAATGATGAATCAGGAATGATGAATGATGTAACAGGAATCAGGAATGATGAATCAGGAATGAGTAATGATGAATCAGGAATGAGGAATGATGAATCAGGAATGAGGAATGATGAATCAGGAATCAGGAATGATCAATCAGGAATCAGGAATGATGAATCAGGAATAATGAATCAGGAATCAGGAATGATGAATCAGGAATCAGGAATGATGAATCAGGAATGATGAATGATGAATCAGGAATGATGAATCAGGAATGATGAATCAGGAATCAGGAATCAGGAGTAATTAATCAGGAATCAGGAATGATGAATCAGGAATCAAGAATGATGAATCAGGAATGATGAATGATCAATCAGGAATCAGGAATGATCAATCAGGAATCAGGAATGATGAATCAGGAATAATGAATCAGGAATCAGGAATGATGAATCAGGAATGATGAATGATGAATCAGGAATGATGAATCAGGAATGATGAATCAGGAATGATGAATCAGGAATCAGGAATCAGGAGTGATTAATCAGGAATCAGGAATGATGAATCAGGAACCAGGAATGATGAATCAGGAATCAGGAGTGATTAATCAGGAATCAGGAATGATGAATCAGGAATCAGGAATGAGGAATGATCAATCAGGAATGAGGAATGATCAATCAGGAATCAGGAATGATGAATCAGGAATGAGGATTGATGAATCAGGAATCAGGAATGATGAATCAGGAATCAGAAATGATGAATCAGGAATGATGAATCAGGAATCAGGAATGATGAATCAGGAATGATGAATGATGTATCAGGAATCAGGAATGGTGAATCATGAATCAGGAATGATGAATCAGGAATGAGGAATCATGAATCAGGAATGATGAATCAGGAATGATGAATCAGGAATCAGGAATCAGGAATGATGACTCAGGAATCAGGAATGATGAATCAGGAATGAGGAATGATCAATCAGGAATCAGGAATGATGAATCAGGAATCAGGAATGATGAATCAGGAATGAGGAATGATGAATCAGGAATGAGGAATGATGAATCAGGAATCAGGAATGATGAATCAGGAATCAGGAATGATGAATCAGGAATGATAAATCAGGAATCAGGAATGATGAATCAGGAATGATGAATGATGAATCAGGAATGATGAATGATGTATCAGGAATCAGGAATGATGAATCAGGAATCAGGATTGGTGAAACATGAATCAGGACTGATGAATCAGGAATCAGGAATGATGAATCAGGAATCAGGAATGATGAATCAGGAATGATGAATGATGTATCAGGAATCAGGAATGATGAATCAGGAAACAGGAATGATGAATCAGGAATCAGGAATGGTGAATCATGAGGTCGCGGTCAGGATTCTATGAATTGGCTGGAAAGATGGAATCTCTCCGTTTGAGAATTTTACGGCACATTGAACGTTTTTAAGATTAGCTCGCGGTCAGGACTCTATGAATTGGCTGGAAAGATGGAATCTCTCCGTTTGAGAATTTTACGGCACATTGAACGTTTTTAAGATTAGCTCGCGGTCAGGAATCTATGAATTGGCTGGAAAGATGGAATCTCTCCGTTTGAGAATTTTACGGCACATTGAACGTTTTTAAGATTAGCTCGCGGTCAGGAATCTATGAATTGGCTGGAAAGATGGAATCTCTCCGTTTGAGAATTTTACGGCACATTGAACGTTTTTAAGATTAGCTCGCGGTCAGGAATCTATGAATTGGCTGGAAAGATGGAATCTCTCCGTTTGAGAATTTTACGGCACATTGAACGTTTTTAAGATGAGCTCGCGGTCAGGAATCTATGAATTGGCTGGAAAGATGGAATCTCTCCGTTTGAGAATTTTACGGCACATTGAACGTTTTTAAGATGAGCTCGCGGTCAGGAATCTATGAATTGGCTGGAAAGATGGAATCTCTCCGTTTGAGAATTTTACGGCACATTGAACGTTTTTAAGATGAGCTCGCGGTCAGGAATCTATGAATTGGCTGGAAAGATGGAATCTCTCCGTTTGAGAATTTTACGGCACATTGAACGTTTTTAAGATGAGCTCGCGGTCAGGAATCTATGAATTGGCTGGAAAGATGGAATCTCTCCGTTTGAGAATTTTACGGCACATTGAACGTTTTTAAGATTAGCTCGCGGTCAGGAATCTATGAATTGGCTGGAAAGATGGAATCTCTCCGTTTGAGAATTTTACGGCACATTGAACGTTTTTAAGATTAGCTCGCGGTCAGGAATCTATGAATTGGCTGGAAAGATGGAATCTCTCCGTTTGAGAATTTTACGGCACATTGAACGTTTTTAAGATTAGCTCGCGGTCAGGAATCTATGAATTGGCTGGAAAGATGGAATCTCTCCGTTTGAGAATTTTACGGCACATTGAACGTTTTTAAGATGAGCTCGCGGTCAGGAATCTATGAATTGGCTGGAAAGATGGAATCTCTCCGTTTGAGAATTTTACGGCACATTGAACGTTTTTAAGATTAGCTCGCGGTCAGGAATCTATGAATTGGCTGGAAAGATGGAATCTCTCCGTTTGAGAATTTTACGGCACATTGAACGTTTTTAAGATTAGCTCGCGGTCAGGAATCTATGAATTGGCTGGGAAGATGGAATCTCTCCGTTTGAGAATTTTACGGCACATTGAACGTTTTTAAGATTAGCTCGCGGTCAGGAATCTATGAATTGGCCTGAAAGATGGAATCTCTCCGTTTGAGAATTTTACGGCACATTGAACGTTTTTAAGATTAGCTCGCGGTCAGGAATCTATGAATTGGCTGGAAAGATGGAATCTCTCCGTTTGAGAATTTTACGGCACATTGAACGTTTTTAAGATTAGCTCGCGGTCAGGAATCTATGAATTGGCTGGAAAGATGGAATCTCTCCGTTTGAGAATTTTACGGCACATTGAATGAATCAGGAATGAGGAATGATGAATCAGGAATGATGAATGACGTATCAGGAATGATGAATCAGGAATCAGGAATGATGAATCAGGAATGGTGAATGAGGAATCAGGAATCAGGAATGATGAATCAGGAATGAGGAATGATGAATCAGGAATGAGGAATGATGAATCAGGAATCAGGAATGATGAATCAGGAATCAGGAATGATGAATCAGGAATCAGTAATGATGAATCAGGAATGAGGAATGATGAATCAGGAATCAGGAATGACGAATCAGGAATCAGGAATGATGAATCAGGAATGATAAATCAGGAATCAGGAATGATGAATCAGGAATGATGAATGATGAATCAGGAATGATGAATGATGTAACAGGAATCAGGAATGATGAATCAGGAAAGAGGAATGATGAATCAGGAATCAGGAATGGTGAATCATGAATCAGGAATGATGAATCAGGAATCAGGAATGATGAATCAGGAATCAGGAATGATGAATCGGGAATAAGGAATGATCAATCAGGAATCAGGAATGATCAATCAGGAATCAGGAATGATGAATCAGGAATAATGAATCAGGATTCAGGAATGATGAATCAGGAATGACGAATGATGAATCAGGAATGATGAATGATGAATCAGGAATGATGAATGATGAATCAGGAATCAGGAATCAGGAATCAGGAATGATGAATCAGGAATGAGGATTGATGAATCAGGAATGAGGAATCATGAATCAGGAATGAGGAATGATGAATCAGGAATCAGGAATGATGAATCAGGAATGATGAATGATGAATCAGGAATCAGGAATGATGAATCAGGAATGATGAATGATGTAACAGGAATCAGGAATGATGAATCAGGAATGAGTAATGATGAATCAGGAATGAGGAATGATGAATCAGGAATGAGGAATGATGAATCAGGAATCAGGAATGATGAATCAGGAATCAGGAATGATGAATCAGGAATAATGAATCAGGAATCAGGAATGATGAATCAGGAATCAGGAATGATGAATCAGGAATGATGAATGATGAATCAGGAATGATGAATCAGGAATGATGAATCAGGAATGATGAATCAGGAATCAGGAATCAGGAGTAATTAATCAGGAATCAGGAATGATGAATCAGGAATCAAGAATGATGAATCAGGAATGATGAATGATCAATCAGGAATCAGGAATGATCAATCAGGAATCAGGAATGATGAATCAGGAATAATGAATCAGGAATCAGGAATGATGAATCAGGAATCAGGAATGATGAATCAGGAATGATGAATGATGAATCAGGAATGATGAATCAGGAATGATGAATCAGGAATGATGAATCAGGAATCAGGAATCAGGAGTGATTAATCAGGAATCAGGAATGATGAATCAGGAACCAGGAATGATGAATCAGGAATCAGGAGTGATTAATCGGGAATCAGGAATGATGAATCAGGAATCAGGAATGAGGAATGATCAATCAGGAATGAGGAATGATCAATCAGGAATCAGGAATGATGAATCAGGAATGAGGATTGATGAATCAGGAATCAGGAATGATGAATCAGGAATCAGGAATGATGAATCAGGAATGATGAATCAGGAATGATGAATCAGGAATCAGGAATGATGAATCAGGAATGATGAATGATGTATCAGGAATCAGGAATGGTGAATCATGAATCAGGAATGATGAATCAGGAATGAGGATTGATGAATCAGGAATGAGGAATCATGAATCAGGAATGAGGAATGATGAATCAGGAATCAGGAATGATGAATCAGGAATGACGAATGATGAATCAGGAATGATGAATGATGAATCAGGAATGATGAATGATGAATCAGGAATCAGGAATCAGGAATCAGGAATGATGAATCAGGAATGAGGATTGATGAATCAGGAATGAGTAATCATGAATCAGGAATGAGGAATGATGAATCAGGAATCAGGAATGATGAATCAGGAATGATGAATGATGAATCAGGAATCAGGAATGATGAATCAGGAATGATGAATGATGTAACAGGAATCAGGAATGATGAATGATGTATCAGGAATCAGGAATGGTGAATCATGAATCAGGAATGAGGAATCAGGAATGAGGAATGATTAATCAGGAATGAAGAATGATGAATCAGGAATGAGGAATGATGAATCAGGAATGATGAATCAGGAATGATGAATCAGGACTCAGGAATCAGGAATGATGAATCAGGAATCAGGAATGATGAATCAGGAATGAGGAATGATCAATCAGGAATCAGCAATGATGAATCAGGAATCAGGAATGATGAATCAGGAATGATGAATCAGGAATGAGTAATGATGAATCAGGAATCAGGAATGATGAATCAGGAATGAGGAATGATGAATCAGGAATCAGGAATGATGAATCAGGAATGATAAATCAGAAATCAGGAATGATGAATCAGGAATGATGAATGATGAATCAGGAATGATGAATGATGTATCATGAATCAGGAATGATGAATCAGGAATCAGGAATGATGAATCAGGAATGATAAATCAGGAATCAGGAATGATGAATCAGGAATGATGAATGATGAATCAGGAATGATGAATGATGTATCAGGAATCAGGAATGATGAATCAGGAAAGAGGAATGATGAATCAGGAATCAGGATTGGTGAATCATGAATCAGGACTGATGAATCTGGAATCAGGAATGATGAATCAGGAATCAGGAATGATGAATCAGGAATGATGAATGATGAATCAGGAATCAGGAATGATGAATCAGGAATCAGGAATGATGAATCGGGAATAAGGAATGATCAATCAGGAATGATAAATGATGAATCAGGAATCAGCAATGATGAATCAGGAATCAGGAATGATGAATGATGAATCAGGAATCAGGAATGATGAATCAGGAATCAGGAATGATGAATCAGGAATCAAGAATGATGAATCAGGAATGATGAATGATGAATCAGGAATCAGGAATGATCAATCAGGAATAAGGAATGATCAATCAGGAATGATGAATGATGAATCAGGAATCAGGAATGATGAATCAGGAATCAGGAATGATGAATCAGGAATAATGAATCAGGATTCAGGAATGATGAATCAGGAATGACGAATGATGAATCAGGAATGATGAATGATGAATCAGGAATGATGAATGATGAATCAGGAATCAGGAATCAGGAATCAGGAATGATGAATCAGGAATGAGGATTGATGAATCAGGAATGAGGAATCATGAATCAGGAATGAGGAATGATGAATCAGGAATGATGAATCAGGAATGATGAATGATGAATCAGGAATCAGGAATGATGAATCAGGAATGATGAATGATGTAACAGGAATCAGGAATGATGAATCAGGAATGAGTAATGATGAATCAGGAATGAGGAATGATGAATCAGGAATGAGGAATGATGAATCAGGAATCAGGAATGATCAATCAGGAATCAGGAATGATGAATCAGGAATAATGAATCAGGAATCAGGAATGATGAATCAGGAATCAGGAATGATGAATCAGGAATGATGAATGATGAATCAGGAATGATGAATCAGGAATGATGAATCAGGAATGATGAATCAGGAATCAGGAATCAGGAGTAATTAATCAGGAATCAGGAATGATGAATCAGGAATCAAGAATGATGAATCAGGAATGATGAATGATCAATCAGGAATCAGGAATGATCAATCAGGAATCAGGAATGATGAATCAGGAATAATGAATCAGGAATCAGGAATGATGAATCAGGAATCAGGAATGATGAATCAGGAATGATGAATGATGAATCAGGAATGATGAATCAGGAATGATGAATCAGGAATGATGAATCAGGAATCAGGAATCAGGAGTGATTAATCAGGAATCAGGAATGATGAATCAGGAACCAGGAATGATGAATCAGGAATCAGGAGTGATTAATCAGGAATCAGGAATGATGAATCAGGAATCAGGAATGAGGAATGATCAATCAGGAATGAGGAATGATCAATCAGGAATCAGGAATGATCAATCAGGAATGAGAATTGATGAATCAGGAATCAGGAATGATGAATCAGGAATCAGGAATGATGAATCAGGAATGATGAATCAGGAATCAGGAATGATGAATCAGGAATGATGAATGATGTATCAGGAATCAGGAATGGTGAATCATGAATCAGGAATGATGAATCAGGAATGAGGAATGATTAATCAGGAATGAAGAATGATGAATCAGGAATGAGGAATGATGAATCAGGAATGATGAATCAGGAATGATGAATCAGGAATCAGGAATCAGGAATGATGACTCAGGAATCAGGAATGATGAATCAGGAATGAGGAATGATCAATCAGGAATCAGGAATGATGAATCAGGAATCAGGAATGATGAATCAGGAATGAGGAATGATGAATCAGGAATGAGGAATGATGAATCAGGAATCAGGAATGATGAATCAGGAATCAGGAATGATGAATCAGGAATGATAAATCAGGAATCAGGAATGATGAATCAGGAATGATGAATGATGAATCAGGAATGATGAATGATGTATCAGGAATCAGGAATGATGAATCAGGAATCAGGATTGGTGAAACATGAATCAGGACTGATGAATCAGGAATCAGGAATGATGAATCAGGAATCAGGAATGATGAATCAGGAATGATGAATGATGTATCAGGAATCAGGAATGATGAATCAGGAAACAGGAATGATGAATCAGGAATCAGGAATGGTGAATCATGAGGTCGCGGTCAGGACTCTATGAATTGGCTGGAAAGATGGAATCTCTCCGTTTGAGAATTTTACGGCACATTGAACGTTTTTAAGATTAGCTCGCGGTCAGGAATCTATGAATTGGCTGGAAAGATGGAATCTCTCCGTTTGAGAATTTTACGGCACATTGAACGTTTTAAGATTAGCTCGCGGTCAGGAATCTATGAATTGGCTGGAAAGATGGAATCTCTCCGTTTGAGAATTTTACGGCACATTGAACGTTTTTAAGATTAGCTCGCGGTCAGGAATCTATGAATTGGCTGGAAAGATGGAATCTCTCCGTTTGAGAATTTTACGGCACATTGAACGTTTTTAAGATTAGCTCGCGGTCAGGAATCTATGAATTGGCTGGAAAGATGGAATCTCTCCGTTTGAGAATTTTACGGCACATTGAACGTTTTTAAGATTAGCTCGCGGTCAGGAATCTATGAATTGGCTGGAAAGATGGAATCTCTCCGTTTGAGAATTTTACGGCACATTGAACGTTTTAAGATTAGCTCGCGGTCAGGAATCTATGAATTGGCTGGAAAGATGGAATCTCTCCGTTTGAGAATTTTACGGCACATTGAACGTTTTTAAGATGAGCTCGCGGTCAGGAATCTATGAATTGGCTGGAAAGATGGAATCTCTCCGTTTGAGAATTTTACGGCACATTGAACGTTTTTAAGATGAGCTCGCGGTCAGGAATCTATGAATTGGCTGGAAAGATGGAATCTCTCCGTTTGAGAATTTTACGGCACATTGAACGTTTTTAAGATGAGCTCGCGGTCAGGAATCTATGAATTGGCTGGAAAGATGGAATCTCTCCGTTTGAGAATTTTACGGCACATTGAACGTTTTTAAGATTAGCTCGCGGTCAGGAATCTATGAATTGGCTGGAAAGATGGAATCTCTCCGTTTGAGAATTTTAGAGGGCACATTGAACGTTTTTAAGATTAGCTCGCGGTCAGGAATCTATGAATTGGCTGGAAAGATGGAATCTCTCCGTTTGAGAATTTTACGGCACATTGAACGTTTTTAAGATTAGCTCGCGGTCAGGAATCTATGAATTGGCTGGAAAGATGGAATCTCTCCGTTTGAGAATTTTACGGCACATTGAACGTTTTTAAGATTAGCTCGCGGTCAGGAATCTATGAATTGGCTGGAAAGATGGAATCTCTCCGTTTGAGAATTTTACGGCACATTGAACGTTTTTAAGATTAGCTCGCGGTCAGGAATCTATGAATTGGCTGGAAAGATGGAATCTCTCCGTTTGAGAATTTTAGGGCACATTGAACGTTTTTAAGATTAGCTCGCGGTCAGGAATCTATGAATTGGCTGGAAAGATGGAATCTCTCCGTTTGAGAATTTTACGGCACATTGAACGTTTTTAAGATTAGCTCGCGGTCAGGAATCTATGAATTGGCTGGAAAGATGGAATCTCTCCGTTTGAGAATTTTACGGCACATTGAACGTTTTTAAGATTAGCTCGCGGTCAGGAATCTATGAATTGGCTGGAAAGATGGAATCTCTCCGTTTGAGAATTTTACGGCACATTGAACGTTTTTAAGATTAGCTCGCGGTCAGGAATCTATGAATTGGCTGGAAAGATGGAATCTCTCCGTTTGAGAATTTTACGGCACATTGAACGTTTTTAAGATTAGCTCGCGGTCAGGAATCTATGAATTGGCTGGAAAGATGGAATCTCTCCGTTTGAGAATTTTACGGCACATTGAACGTTTTTAAGATGAGCTCGCGGTCAGGAATCTATGAATTGGCTGGAAAGATGGAATCTCTCCGTTTGAGAATTTTACGGCACATTGAACGTTTTTAAGATGAGCTCGCGGTCAGGAATCTATGAATTGGCTGGAAAGATGGAATCTCTCCGTTTGAGAATTTTACGGCACATTGAACGTTTTTAAGATGAGCTCGCGGTCAGGAATCTATGAATTGGCTGGAAAGATGGAATCTCTCCGTTTGAGAATTTTACGGCACATTGAACGTTTTTAAGATTAGCTCGCGGTCAGGAATCTATGAATTGGCTGGAAAGATGGAATCTCTCCGTTTGAGAATTTTACGGCACATTGAATGAATCAGGAATGAGGAATGATGAATCAGGAATGATGAATGACGTATCAGGAATGATGAATCAGGAATCAGGAATGATGAATCAGGAATGGTGAATGAGGAATCAGGAATCAGGAATGATGAATCAGGAATCAGGAATGATGAATCAGGAATGAGGAATGATGAATCAGGAATCAGGAATGATGAATCAGGAATCAGGAATGATGAATCAGGAATCAGTAATGATGAATCAGGAATGAGGAATGATGAATCAGGAATCAGGAATGACGAATCAGGAATCAGGAATGATGAATCAGGAATGTTCAATCAGGAATCAGGAATGATGAATCAGGAATAATGAATCAGGAATCAGGAATGATGAATCAGGAATCAGGAATGATGAATCAGGAATGATGAATGATGAATCAGGAATGATGAATCAGGAATGATGAATCAGGAATGATGAATCAGGAATCAGGAATCAGGAGTAATTAATCAGGAATCAGGAATGATGAATCAGGAATCAAGAATGATGAATCAGGAATGATGAATGATCAATCAGGAATCAGGAATGATCAATCATGAATCAGGAATGATGAATCAGGAATAATGAATCAGGAATCAGGAATGATGAATCAGGAATCAGGAATGATGAATCAGGAATGATGAATGATGAATCAGGAATGATGAATCAGGAATGATGAATCAGGAATGATGAATCAGGAATCAGGAATCAGGAGTGATTAATCAGGAATCAGGAATGATGAATCAGGAACCAGGAATGATGAATCAGGAATCAGGAGTGATTAATCGGGAATCAGGAATGATGAATCAGGAATCAGGAATGAGGAATGATCAATCAGGAATGAGGAATGATCAATCAGGAATCAGGAATGATGAATCAGGAATGAGGATTGATGAATCAGGAATCAGGAATGATGAATCAGGAATCAGGAATGATGAATCAGGAATGATGAATCAGGAATCAGGAATGATGAATCAGGAATGATGAATGATGTATCAGGAATCAGGAATGGTGAATCATGAATCAGGAATGATGAATCAGGAATGAGGATTGATGAATCAGGAATGAGGAATCATGAATCAGGAATGAGGAATGATGAATCAGGAATCAGGAATGATGAATCAAGAATGACGAATGATGAATCAGGAATGATGAATGATGAATCAGGAATGATGAATGATGAATCAGGAATCAGGAATCAGGAATCAGGAATGATGAATCAGGAATGAGGATTGATGAATCAGGAATGAGTAATCATGAATCAGGAATGAGGAATGATGAATCAGGAATCAGGAATGATGAATCAGGAATGATGAATGATGAATCAGGAATCAGGAATGATGAATCAGGAATGATGAATCAGGAATGATGAATGATGTAACAGGAATCAGGAATGATGAATGATGTATCAGGAATCAGGAATGGTGAATCATGAATCAGGAATGAGGAATCAGGAATGAGGAATGATTAATCAGGAATGAAGAATGATGAATCAGGAATGAGGAATGATGAATCAGGAATGATGAATCAGGAATGATGAATCAGGACTCAGGAATCAGGAATGATGAATCAGGAATCAGGAATGATGAATCAGGAATGAGGAATGATCAATCAGGAATCAGCAATGATGAATCAGGAATCAGGAATGATGAATCAGGAATGATGAATCAGGAATGAGTAATGATGAATCAGGAATCAGGAATGATGAATCAGGAATGAGGAATGATGAATCAGGAATCAGGAATGATGAATCAGGAATGATAAATCAGAAATCAGGAATGATGAATCAGGAATGATGAATGACGTATCAGGAATGATGAATCAGGAATCAGGAATGATGAATCAGGAATGGTGAATGAGGAATCAGGAATCAGGAATGATGAATCAGGAATCAGGAATGATGAATCAGGAATGAGGAATGATGAATCAGGAATCAGGAATGATGAATCAGGAATCAGGAATGATGAATCAGGAATCAGTAATGATGAATCAGGAATGAGGAATGATGAATCAGGAATCAGGAATGACGAATCAGGAATCAGGAATGATGAATCAGGAATGTTCAATCAGGAATCAGGAATGATGAATCAGGAATAATGAATCAGGAATCAGGAATGATGAATCAGGAATCAGGAATGATGAATCAGGAATGATGAATCAGGAATGATAAATCAGGAATCAGGAATGATGAATCAGGAATGATGAATGATGAATCAGGAATGATGAATGATGTATCAGGAATCAGGAATGATGAATCAGGAAAGAGGAATGATGAATCAGGAATCAGGATTGGTGAATCATGAATCAGGACTGATGAATCTGGAATCAGGAATGATGAATCAGGAATCAGGAATGATGAATCAGGAATGATGAATGATGAATCAGGAATCAGGAATGATGAATCAGGAATCAGGAATGATGAATCGGGAATAAGGAATGATCAATCAGGAATGATAAATGATGAATCAGGAATCAGCAATGATGAATCAGGAATCAGGAATGATGAATGATGAATCAGGAATCAGGAATGATGAATCAGGAATCAGGAATGATGAATCAGGAATCAAGAATGATGAATCAGGAATGATGAATGATGAATCAGGAATCAGGAATGATCAATCAGGAATAAGGAATGATCAATCAGGAATGATGAATGATGAATCAGGAATCAGGAATGATGAATCAGGAATCAGGAATGATGAATCAGGAATAATGAATCAGGATTCAGGAATGATGAATCAGGAATGACGAATGATGAATCAGGAATGATGAATGATGAATCAGGAATGATGAATGATGAATCAGGAATCAGGAATCAGGAATCAGGAATGATGAATCAGGAATGAGGATTGATGAATCAGGAATGAGGAATCATGAATCAGGAATGAGGAATGATGAATCAGGAATCAGGAATGATGAATCAGGAATGATGAATGATGAATCAGGAATCAGGAATGATGAATCAGGAATGATGAATGATGTAACAGGAATCAGGAATGATGAATCAGGAATCAGGAATCAGGAGTAATTAATCAGGAATCAGGAATGATGAATCAGGAATCAAGAATGATGAATCAGGAATGATGAATGATCAATCAGGAATCAGGAATGATCAATCAGGAATCAGGAATGATGAATCAGGAATAATGAATCAGGAATCAGGAATGATGAATCAGGAATCAGGAATGATGAATCAGGAATGATGAATGATGAATCAGGAATGATGAATCAGGAATGATGAATCAGGAATGATGAATCAGGAATCAGGAATCAGGAGTGATTAATCAGGAATCAGGAATGATGAATCAGGAACCAGGAATGATGAATCAGGAATCAGGAGTGATTAATCGGGAATCAGGAATGATGAATCAGGAATCAGGAATGAGGAATGATCAATCAGGAATGAGGAATGATCAATCAGAAGAAAAAAAAAAAAGGGAATGATGAATCAGGAATGAGGATTGATGAATCAGGAATCAGGAATGATGAATCAGGAATCAGGAATGATGAATCAGGAATGATGAATCAGGAATCAGGAATGATGAATCAGGAATGATGAATGATGTATCAGGAATCAGGAATGGTGAATCATGAATCAGGAATGATGAATCAGGAATGAGGATTGATGAATCAGGAATGAGGAATCATGAATCAGGAATGAGGAATGATGAATCAGGAATCAGGAATGATGAATCAAGAATGACGAATGATGAATCAGGAATGATGAATGATGAATCAGGAATGATGAATGATGAATCAGGAATCAGGAATCAGGAATCAGGAATGATGAATCAGGAATGAGGATTGATGAATCAGGAATGAGTAATCATGAATCAGGAATGAGGAATGATGAATCAGGAATCAGGAATGATGAATCAGGAATGATGAATGATGAATCAGGAATCAGGAATGATGAATCAGGAATGATGAATCAGGAATGATGAATGATGTAACAGGAATCAGGAATGATGAATGATGTATCAGGAATCAGGAATGGTGAATCATGAATCAGGAATGAGGAATCAGGAATGAGGAATGATTAATCAGGAATGAAGAATGATGAATCAGGAATGAGGAATGATGAATCAGGAATGATGAATCAGGAATGATGAATCAGGACTCAGGAATCAGGAATGATGAATCAGGAATCAGGAATGATGAATCAGGAATGAGGAATGATCAATCAGGAATCAGCAATGATGAATCAGGAATCAGGAATGATGAATCAGGAATGATGAATCAGGAATGAGTAATGATGAATCAGGAATCAGGAATGATGAATCAGGAATGAGGAATGATGAATCAGGAATCAGGAATGATGAATCAGGAATGATAAATCAGAAATCAGGAATGATGAATCAGGAATGATGAATGACGTATCAGGAATGATGAATCAGGAATCAGGAATGATGAATCAGGAATGGTGAATGAGGAATCAGGAATCAGGAATGATGAATCAGGAATCAGGAATGATGAATCAGGAATGAGGAATGATGAATCAGGAATCAGGAATGATGAATCAGGAATCAGGAATGATGAATCAGGAATCAGTAATGATGAATCAGGAATGAGGAATGATGAATCAGGAATCAGGAATGACGAATCAGGAATCAGGAATGATGAATCAGGAATGTTCAATCAGGAATCAGGAATGATGAATCAGGAATAATGAATCAGGAATCAGGAATGATGAATCAGGAATCAGGAATGATGAATCAGGAATGATGAATCAGGAATGATAAATCAGGAATCAGGAATGATGAATCAGGAATGATGAATGATGAATCAGGAATGATGAATGATGTATCAGGAATCAGGAATGATGAATCAGGAAAGAGGAATGATGAATCAGGAATCAGGATTGGTGAATCATGAATCAGGACTGATGAATCTGGAATCAGGAATGATGAATCAGGAATCAGGAATGATGAATCAGGAATGATGAATGATGAATCAGGAATCAGGAATGATGAATCAGGAATCAGGAATGATGAATCGGGAATAAGGAATGATCAATCAGGAATGATAAATGATGAATCAGGAATCAGCAATGATGAATCAGGAATCAGGAATGATGAATGATGAATCAGGAATCAGGAATGATGAATCAGGAATCAGGAATGATGAATCAGGAATCAAGAATGATGAATCAGGAATGATGAATGATGAATCAGGAATCAGGAATGATCAATCAGGAATAAGGAATGATCAATCAGGAATGATGAATGATGAATCAGGAATCAGGAATGATGAATCAGGAATCAGGAATGATGAATCAGGAATAATGAATCAGGATTCAGGAATGATGAATCAGGAATGACGAATGATGAATCAGGAATGATGAATGATGAATCAGGAATGATGAATGATGAATCAGGAATCAGGAATCAGGAATCAGGAATGATGAATCAGGAATGAGGATTGATGAATCAGGAATGAGGAATCATGAATCAGGAATGAGGAATGATGAATCAGGAATCAGGAATGATGAATCAGGAATGATGAATGATGAATCAGGAATCAGGAATGATGAATCAGGAATGATGAATGATGTAACAGGAATCAGGAATGATGAATCAGGAATGAGTAATGATGAATCAGGAATGAGGAATGATGAATCAGGAATGAGGAATGATGAATCAGGAATCAGGAATGATCAATCAGGAATCAGGAATGATGAATCAGGAATAATGAATCAGGAATCAGGAATGATGAATCAGGAATCAGGAATGATGAATCAGGAATGATGAATGATGAATCAGGAATGATGAATCAGGAATGATGAATCAGGAATGATGAATCAGGAATCAGGAATCAGGAGTAATTAATCAGGAATCAGGAATGATGAATCAGGAATCAAGAATGATGAATCAGGAATGATGAATGATCAATCAGGAATCAGGAATGATCAATCAGGAATCAGGAATGATGAATCAGGAATAATGAATCAGGAATCAGGAATGATGAATCAGGAATCAGGAATGATGAATCAGGAATGATGAATGATGAATCAGGAATGATGAATCAGGAATGATGAATCAGGAATGATGAATCAGGAATCAGGAATCAGGAGTGATTAATCAGGAATCAGGAATGATGAATCAGGAACCAGGAATGATGAATCAGGAATCAGGAGTGATTAATCGGGAATCAGGAATGATGAATCAGGAATCAGGAATGAGGAATGATCAATCAGGAATGAGGAATGATCAATCAGGAATCAGGAATGATGAATCAGGAATGAGGATTGATGAATCAGGAATCAGGAATGATGAATCAGGAATCAGGAATGATGAATCAGGAATGATCAATCAGGAATCAGGAATGATCAATCAGGAATCAGGAATGATGAATCAGGAATAATGAATCAGGAATCAGGAATGATGAATCAGGAATCAGGAATGATGAATCAGGAATGATGAATGATGAATCAGGAATGATGAATCAGGAATGATGAATCAGGAATGATGAATCAGGAATCAGGAATCAGGAGTGATTAATCAGGAATCAGGAATGATGAATCAGGAACCAGGAATGATGAATCAGG
>JAOWCC010000859.1:0-30279 GCA_030867875.1 Actinernus sp. WN-2022 | reverse complement strand
ATTCATGATTCACCAATCCTGATTCCTGATTCATCATTCTCTTTCCTGATTCATCATTCCTGATTCCTGATACATCATTCATCATTCTGATTCATCATTCATCATTCTGATTCATCATTCCTGATTCATGATTCACCATTCCTGATTCCTGATACATCATTCATCATTCCTGATTCATCATTCCTGATTCCTGATTCATCATTCCTGATTCATCATTCCTGATTCCTGATTCATCATTCCTGATTCCTGATTCATCAATCCTCATTCCTGATTCATCATTCCTGATTCCTGATTGATCATTCCTCATTCCTGATTGATCATTCCTCATTCCTGCTTCATCATTCCTGATTCCTGATTCATCATTCCTGATTCCTGATTAATCAGTCCTGATTCCTGATTCCTGATTCATCATTCCTGATTCTCATCATTCCTGATTCATCATTCCTGATTCATCATTCATCATTCCTGATTCATCATTCCTGATTCCTGATTCATCATTCCTGATTCCTGATTCATTATTCCTGATTCATCATTCCTGATTCCTGATTGATCATTCCTGATTCCTGATTGATCATTCATCATTCCTGATTCATCATTCTTGATTCCTGATTCATCATTCCTGATTCCTGATTAATTACTCCTGATTCCTGATTCCTGATTCATCATTCTGATTCATCATTCCTGATTCATCATTCCTGATTCATCATTCATCATTCCTGATTTCATCATTCCTGATTCCTGATTCATCATTCCTGATTCCTGATTCATTATTCCTGATTCATCATTCCTGATTCCTGATTGATCATTCCCTGATTCCTGATTGATCATTCATCATTCCTGAGTCATCATTCATCATTCCTGATTCATCATTCCTGATTCCTGATTTATCATTCCTGATTCATCATTCCTGATTCCTGATTCATCATTCCTGATTCCTGATTCCTGATTCATCATTCCTGATTCCTGATTCATCATTCCTCATTCCTGATTCATCATTACTGATTCCTGATTCATCATTCCTGATTCCTGATTCATCATTCCTGATTCCTGATTCATCATTCCTCATTCCTGATTCATCATTCCTGATTCCTGATTCATCATTCCTGATTCCTGATTCCTCATTCATCATTCCTGATTCATCATTCCTGATTTCCTCATTCATTCTCATCCTGATTCATCATTCCTGATTCCTGATTCATCATTCCTCATTCCTGATTCATTCAATGTGCCGTAAAATTCTCAAACGGAGAGATCCATCTTTCCAGCCAATTCATAGATTCCTGACCGCGAGCTAATCTTAAAAACGTTCAATGTGCCGTAAAATTCTCAAACGGAGAGATTCCATCTTTCCAGCCAATTCATAGATTCCTGACCGCGAGCTAATCTTAAAAACGTTCAATGTGCCGTAAAATTCTCAAACGGAGAGATTCCATCTTTCCAGCCAATTCATAGATTCCTGACCGCGAGCTAATCTTAAAAACGTTCAATGTGCCGTAAAATTCTCAAACGGAGAGATTCCATCTTTCCAGCCAATTCATAGATTCCTGACCGGCGAGCTAATCTTAAAAACGTTCAATGTGCCGTAAAATTCTCAAACGGAGAGATTCCATCTTTCCAGCCAATTCATAGATTCCTGACCGCGAGCTAATCTTAAAACGTTCAATGTGCCCGTAAAATTCTCAACGGAGAGATTCCATCTTTCCAGCCAATTCATAGATTCCTGACCGCGAGCTAATCTTAAAAACGTTCAATGTGCCGTAAAATTCTCAAACGGAGAGATTCCATCTTTTCCAGCCAATTCATAGATTCCTGACCGCGAGCTAATCTTAAAAACGTTCAATGTGCCGTAAAATTCTCAAACGGAGAGATTCCATCTTTCCAGCCAATTCATAGATTCCTGACCGCGAGCTAATCTTAAAAACGTTCAATGTGCCGTAAAATTCTCAAACGGAGAGATTCCATCTTTCCAGCCAATTGATAGATTCCTGACCGCGAGCTAATCTTAAAAACGTTCAATGTGCCGTAAAATTCTCAAACGGAGAGATTCCATCTTTCCAGCCAATTCATAGATTCCTGACCGCGAGCTAATCTTAAAACGTTCAATGTGCCGTAAAATTCTCAAACGGAGAGATTCCATCTTTCCAGCCAATTCATAGATTCCTGACCGCGAGCTAATCTTAAAAACGTTCAATGTGCCGTAAAATTCTCAACGGAGATGATTCCATCTTTCCAGCCAATTCATAGATTCCTGACCGCGAGCTAATCTTAAAACGTTCAATGTGCCGTAAAATTCTCAAACGGAGAGATTCCATCTTTCCAGCCAATTCATAGATTCCTGACCGCGAGCTCATGATTCACCATTCCTGATTCCTGATTCATCATTCCTCTTTCCTGATTCATCATTCCTGATTCCTGATTGATCATTCATCATTCCTGATTCATCTTCTTGATTCCTGATTCATCATTCTGATTCCTGATTAATTACTCCTGATTCCTGATTCCTGATTCATCATTCCTGATTCATGATACATCATTCATCATTCCTGATTCATCATTCCTGATTCATCATTCCTGATTCCTGAGTCATCATTCCTGATTCCTGATTGATCATTCCTCATTCCTGATTCATCATTCCTGATTCCTGATTCATCATTCCTGATTCCTGATTCCCTGATTCATCATTCCTGATTCATCATTCCTGATTCATCATTCTGATTCCTGATTCATCATTCTTCATTCCTGATTAATCATTCCTGATTCCTGATTCATCATTCCTGATTCATGATTCACCATTCCTGATTGATCAATCCTTATTCCTGATTGATCATTCCTGATTCCTGATTCATCATTCATCATTCCTGATTCATCATTCTTGATTCCTGATTCATCATTCCTCATTCCTGATTCATCATTCCTCATTCCTGATTCATCATTACTCATTCCTGATTCATCATTCCTGATTCATCATTCCTGATTCCTGAGTCATCATTCCTGATTCCTGATTGATCATTCCTCATTCCTGATTCATCATTCCTGATTCCTGATTCATCATTCCTGATTCCTGATTCCTGATTCATCATTCCTGATTCATCATTCCTGATTCATCATTCCTGATTCCTGATTCATCATTCTTCATTCCTGATTAATCATTCCTCATTCCTGATTCATCATTCCTGATTCATGATTCACCATTCCTGATTCCTGATACATCATTCATCATTCCTGATTCATCATTCCTGATTCCTGATTCATCATTCCTGATTCATCATTCCTGATTCCTGATTCATCATTCCTGATTCCTGAGTCATCATTCCTGATTCCTGATTGATCATTCCTCATTCCTGATTCATCATTCCTGATTCCTGATTCATCATTCCTGATTCTGATTCCTGATTCATCATTCCTGATTCATCATTCCTGATTCATCATTCCTGATTCCTGATTCATCATTCTTCATTCTGATTAATCATTCCTCATTCCTGATTCATCATTCCTGATTCATGATTCACCATTCCTGATTCCTGATACATCATTCATCATTCCTGATTCATCATTCCTGATTCCTGATTCATCATTCCTGATTCATCATTCATCATTCCTGATTCATCATTCGTCATTCCTGATTCATCATTCCTGAATCCTGATTCATTATTCCTGATTCATCATTCCTGATTCCTGATTCATCATTCCTGATTCCTGATTCATCATTCATCATTCCTGATTGATCAATCCTTATTCCTGATTGATCATTCCTGATTCCTGATTCATCATTCATCATTCCTGATTCATCATTCTTGATTCCTGATTCATCATTGCTGATTCCTGATTCATCATTCATCATTCCTGATTGATCATTCCTTAATCCCGATTCATCATTCCTGATTCCTGATTCATCATTCCTGATTCCTGATTCATCATTCCTGATTCCTGATTCACCATTCCTGATTCCTGATTCATCATTCCTCTTTCCTGATTCATCATTCCTTATTCATGATACATCATTCATCATTCCTGATTCATCATTCATCATTCCTGATTCATCATTCCTGATTTCTGATTTATCATTCCTGATTCATCATTCCTGATTCCTGATTCATCATTCCTCATTCCTGATTCATCATTCCTCATTCCTGATTCATCATTACTCATTCCTGATTCATCATTCCTGATTCATCATTCCTGATTCCTGAGTCATCATTCCTGATTCCTGATTGATCATTCCTCATTCCTGATTCATCATTCCTGATTCCTGATTCATCATCCTGATTCCTGATTCCTGATTCATCATTCCTGATTCATCATTCCTGATTCATCATTCCTGATTCCTGATTCATCATTCTTCATTCCTGATTAATCATTCCTCATTCCTGATTCATCATTCCTGATTCATGATTCACCATTCCTGATTCCTGATACATCATTCATCATTCCTGATTCATCATTCCTGATTCCTGATTCATCATTCCTGATTCATCATTCCTGATTCCTGATTCATCATTGCTCATTCCTGATTCATGATTCCTCATTCCTGAATCATCAATCCTCATTCCTGATTCATCATTCCTGATTCCGGAATCCTGATTCCTGATTCATCATTCCTGATTCATCATTCATCATTCCTGATTCATCATTCGTCATTCCTGATTCATCATTCCTGAATCCTGATTCATTATTCCTGATTCATCATTCCTGATTCCTGATTCATCATTCCTGATTCCTGATTCATCATTCATCATTCCTGATTGATCAATCCTTATTCCTGATTGATCATTCCTGATTCCTGATTCATCATTCATCATTCCTGATTCATCATTCTTGATTCCTGATTCATCATCCTGATTCCTGATTCATCATTCCTGATTCCTGATTCATCATTCATCATTCATCATTCCTGATTCCTGATTCATCATTGCTGATTCCTGATTCATCATTCATCATTCCTGATTGATCATTCCTTATTCCCGATTCATCATTCCTGATTCCTGATTCATCATTCCTGATTCCTGATTCATCATTCCTGATTCATGATTCACCATTCCTGATTCCTGATTCATCATTCCTCTTTCCTGATTCATCATTTCCTGATTCCTGTTACATCATTCATCATTCCTGATTCATCATTCCTGATTCCTGATTCATCATTCCCTGATTCCAGATTCATCAGTCCTGATTCATGATTCACCAATCCTGATTCCTGATTCATCATTCCTCTTTCCTGATTCATCATTCCTGATTCCTGATACATCATTCATCATTCCTGATTCATCATTCATCATTCCTGATTCATCATTCCTGATTCCTGATTTATCATTCCTGATTCATCATTCCTGATTCCTGATTTCATCATTCCTGATTCCTGATTCATCATTCCTCATTCCTGATTCATCATTACTGATTCCTGATTCATCATTCCTGATTCTGATTCATCATTCCTGATTCCTGATTCATCATTCCTCATTCCTGATTCTTCATTCCTGATTCCTGATTCATCATTCCTGATTCCTGATTCCTCATTCATCATTCCTGATTCATCATTCCTGATTCCTGATTCATCATTCCTGATTCATCATTCCTGATTCCTGATTCATCATTCCTCATTCCTGATTCATTCAATGTGCCGTAAAATTCTCAAACGGAGAGATTCCATCTTTCCAGCCAATTCATAGATTCCTGACGCGAGCTAATCTTTAAAACGTTCAATGTGCCGTAAATTCTCAAACGGAGAGATTCCATCTTTCCAGCCAATTCATAGATTCCTGACCGCGAGCTAATCTTAAAAACGTTCAATGTGCCGTAAAATTCTCAAACGGAGAGATTCCATCTTTCCAGCCAATTCATAGATTCCTGACCGCGAGCTAATCTTAAAAACGTTCAATGTGCCGTAAAATTCTCAAACGGAGAGGAGATTCCATCTTTCCAGCCAATTCATAGATTCCTGACCGCGAGCTAATCTTAAAAACGTTCAATGTGCCGTAAAATTCTCAAACGGAGAGATTCCATCTTTCCAGCCAATTCATAGATTCCTGACCGCGAGCTAATCTTAAAAACGTTCAATGTGCCGTAAAATTCTCAAACGGAGAGATTCCATCTTTCCAGCCAATTCATAGATTCCTGACCGCGAGCTAATCTTAAAAACGTTCAATGTGCCGTAAAATTCTCAAACGGAGAGATTCCATCTTTCCAGCCAATCATAGATTCCTGACCGCGAGCTAATCTTAAAAACGTTCAATGTGCCGTAAAATTCTCAAACGGAGAGATTCCATCTTTCCAGCCAATTCATAGATTCCTGACCGCGAGCTAATCTTAAAAACGTTCAATGTGCCGTAAATTCTCAAACGCAGAGATTCCATCTTTCCAGCCAATTCATAGATTCCTGACCGCGAGCTCATGATTCACCATTCCTGATTCCTGATTCATCATTCCTCTTTCTTGATTCATCATTCCTGATTCCTGATACATCATTCATCATTCCTGATTCATCATTCCTGATTCCTGATTCATCATTCCTGATTCCTGATTCATCAGTCCTGATTCATGATTCACCAATCCTGATTCCTGATTCATCATTCCTCTTTCCTGATTCATCATTCCTGATTCCTGATACATCATTCATCATTCCTGATTCATCATTCATCATTCCTGATTCATCATTCCTGAATCCTGATTTATCATTCCTGATTCATCATTCCTGATTCCTGATTCATCATTCCTGATTCCTGATTCATCATTCCTCATTCCTGATTCATCATTCCTCATTCCTGATTCATCATTCCTCATTCCTGATTCATCATTCCTGATTCCTGATTCATCATTCCTCATTCCTGATTCATCATTCCTGATTCCTGATTCATCATTCCTGATTCCTGATTCCTGATTCATCATTCCTGATTCATCATTCCTGATTCATCATTCCTGATTCATCATTCCTCATTCCTGATTCATCATTCTTCATTCCTGATTAATCATTCCTCATTCCTGATTCATCATTCCTGATTCATGATTCACCATTCCTGATTCCTGATACATCATTCATCATTCCTGATTCATCATTCCTGATTCCTGATTCATCATTCCTGATTCATCATTCCTGATTCCTGATTCATCATTCCTGATTCCTGATTCATCATTCCTCATTCCTGATTCATTCAATGTGCCGTAAAATTCTCAAACGGAGAGATTCCATCTTTCCAGCCAATTCATAGATTCCTGACCGCGAGCTAATCTTAAAAACGTTCAATGTGCCGTAAAATTCTCAAACGGAGAGATTCCATCTTTCCAGCCAATTCATAGATTCCTGACCGCGAGCTAATCTTAAAAACGTTCAATGTGCCGTAAAATTCTCAAACGGAGAGATTCCATCTTTCCAGCCAATTCATAGATTCCTGACCCCGAGCTAATCTTAAAAACGTTCAATGTGCCGTAAAATTCTCAAACGGAGAGATTCCATCTTTCCAGCCAATTCATAGATTCCTGACCGCGAGCTAATCTTAAAAACGTTCAATGTGCCGTAAAATTCTCAAACGGAGAGATTCCATCTTTCCAGCCAATTCATAGATTCCTGACCGCGAGCTAATCTTAAAAACGTTCAATGTGCCGTAAAATTCTCAAACGGAGAGATTCCATCTTTCCAGCCAATTCATAGATTCCTGACCGCGAGCTAATCTTAAAAACGTTCAATGTGCCGTAAAATTCTCAAACGGAGAGATTCCATCTTTCCAGCCAATTCATAGATTCCTGACCGCGAGCTAATCTTAAAAACGTTCAATGTGCCGTAAAATTCTCAAACGGAGAGATTCCATCTTTCCAGCCAATTCATAGATTCCTGACCGCGAGCTAATCTTAAAAACGTTCAATGTGCCGTAAAATTCTCAAACGGAGAGATTCCATCTTTCCAGCCAATTCATAGATTCCTGACCGCGAGCTAATCTTAAAAACGTTCAATGTGCCGTAAAATTCTCAAACGGAGAGATTCCATCTTTCCAGCCAATTCATAGATTCCTGACCGCGAGCTAATCTTAAAAACGTTCAATGTGCCGTAAAATTCTCAAACGGAGAGATTCCATCTTTCCAGCCAATTCATAGATTCCTGACCGCGAGCTAATCTTAAAAACGTTCAATGTGCCGTAAAATTCTCAAACGGAGAGATTCCATCTTTCCAGCCAATTCATAGATTCCTGACCGCGAGCTAATCTTAAAAACGTTCAATGTGCCGTAAAATTCTCAAACGCAGAGATTCCATCTTTCCAGCCAATTCATAGATTCCTGACCGCGAGCTCATGATTCACCATTCCTGATCCCTGATTCATCATTCCTCTTTCTTGATTCATCATTCCTGATTCCTGATACATCATTCATCATTCCTGATTCATCATTCCTGATTCCTGATTCATCATTCCTGATTCCTGATTCATCAGTCCTGATTCATGATTCACCAATCCTGATTCCTGATTCATCATTCCTCTTTCCTGATTCATCATTCCTGATTCCTGATACATCATTCATCATTCCTGATTCATCATTCATCATTCCTGATTCATCATTCCTGAATCCTGATTTATCATTCCTGATTCATCATTCCTGATTCCTGATTCATCATTCCTGATTCCTGATTCATCATTCCTCATTCCTGATTCATCATTCCTCATTCCTGATTCATCATTCCTCATTCCTGATTCATCATTCCTGATTCCTGATTCATCATTCCTCATTCCTGATTCATCATTCCTGATTCCTGATTCATCATTCCTGATTCCTGATTCCTGATTCATCATTCCTGATTCATCATTCCTGATTCATCATTCCTGATTCATCATTCCTCATTCCTGATTCATCATTCATCATTCCTGATTCCTGATTCATCATTCCTGATTCATCATTCCTGATTCCTGATTCATCATTCCTGATTCCTGATTCATCATTCCTCATTCCTGATTCATTCAATGTGCCGTAAAATTCTCAAACGGAGAGATTCCATCTTTCCAGCCAATTCATAGATTCCTGACCGCGAGCTAATCTTAAAAACGTTCAATGTGCCGTAAAATTCTCAAACGGAGAGATTCCATCTTTCCAGCCAATTCATAGATTCCTGACCGCGAGCTAATCTTAAAAACGTTCAATGTGCCGTAAAATTCTCAAACGGAGAGATTCCATCTTTCCAGCCAATTCATAGATTCCTGACCCCGAGCTAATCTTAAAAACGTTCAATGTGCCGTAAAATTCTCAAACGGAGAGATTCCATCTTTCCAGCCAATTCATAGATTCCTGACCGCGAGCTAATCTTAAAAACGTTCAATGTGCCGTAAAATTCTCAAACGGAGAGATTCCATCTTTCCAGCCAATTCATAGATTCCTGACCGCGAGCTAATCTTAAAAACGTTCAATGTGCCGTAAAATTCTCAAACGGAGAGATTCCATCTTTCCAGCCAATTCATAGATTCCTGACCGCGAGCTAATCTTAAAAACGTTCAATGTGCCGTAAAATTCTCAAACGGAGAGATTCCATCTTTCCAGCCAATTCATAGATTCCTGACCGCGAGCTCATGATTCACCATTCCTGATTCCTGATTCATCATTCCTCTTTCTTGATTCATCATTCCTGATTCCTGATACATCATTCATCATTCCTGATTCATCATTCCTGATTCCTGATTCATCATTCCTGATTCCTGATTCATCAGTCCTGATTCATGATTCACCAATCCTGATTCCTGATTCATCATTCCTCTTTCCTGATTCATCATTCCTGATTCCTGATACATCATTCATCATTCCTGATTCATCATTCATCATTCCTGATTCATCATTCCTGAATCCTGATTTATCATTCCTGATTCATCATTCCTGATTCCTGATTCATCATTCCTGATTCCTGATTCATCATTCCTCATTCCTGATTCATCATTCCTCATTCCTGATTCATCATTCCTCATTCCTGATTCATCATTCCTGATTCCTGATTCATCATTCCTCATTCCTGATTCATCATTCCTGATTCCTGATTCATCATTCCTGATTCCTGATTCCTGATTCATCATTCCTGATTCATCATTCCTGATTCATCATTCCTGATTCATCATTCCTCATTCCTGATTCATCATTCTTCATTCCTGATTAATCATTCCTCATTCCTGATTCATCATTCCTGATTCATGATTCACCATTCCTGATTCCTGATACATCATTCATCATTCCTGATTCATCATTCCTGATTCCTGATTCATCATTCCTGATTCATCATTCCTGATTCCTGATTCATCATTCCTGATTCCTGATTCATCATTCCTCATTCCTGATTCATTCAATGTGCCGTAAAATTCTCAAACGGAGATATTCCATCTTTCCAGCCAATTCATAGATTCCTGACCGCGAGCTAATCTTAAAAACGTTCAATGTGCCGTAAAATTCTCAAACGGAGAGATTCCATCTTTCCAGCCAATTCATAGATTCCTGACCGCGAGCTAATCTTAAAAACGTTCAATGTGCCGTAAAATTCTCAAACGGAGAGATTCCATCTTTCCAGCCAATTCATAGATTCCTGACCCCGAGCTAATCTTAAAAACGTTCAATGTGCCGTAAAATTCTCAAACGGAGAGATTCCATCTTTCCAGCCAATTCATAGATTCCTGACCGCGAGCTAATCTTAAAAACGTTCAATGTGCCGTAAAATTCTCAAACGGAGAGATTCCATCTTTCCAGCCAATTCATAGATTCCTGACCGCGAGCTAATCTTAAAAACGTTCAATGTGCCGTAAAATTCTCAAACGGAGAGATTCCATCTTTCCAGCCAATTCATAGATTCCTGACCGCGAGCTAATCTTAAAAACGTTCAATGTGCCGTAAAATTCTCAAACGGAGAGATTCCATCTTTCCAGCCAATTCATAGATTCCTGACCGCGAGCTAATCTTCAAAACGTTCAATGTGCCGTAAAATTCTCAAACGGAGAGATTCCATCTTTCCAGCCAATTCATAGATTCCTGACCGCGAGCTAATCTTAAAAACGTTCAATGTGCCGTAAAATTCTCAAACGGAGAGATTCCATCTTTCCAGCCAATTCATAGATTCCTGACCGCGAGCTAATCTTAAAAACGTTCAATGTGCCGTAAAATTCTCAAACGGAGAGATTCCATCTTTCCAGCCAATTCATAGATTCCTGACCGCGAGCTAATCTTAAAAACGTTCAATGTGCCGTAAAATTCTCAAACGGAGAGATTCCATCTTTCCAGCCAATTCATAGATTCCTGACCGCGAGCTAATCTTAAAAACGTTCAATGTGCCGTAAAATTCTCAAACGGAGAGATTCCATCTTTCCAGCCAATTCATAGATTCCTGACCGCGAGCTAATCTTAAAAACGTTCAATGTGCCGTAAAATTCTCAAACGGAGAGATTCCATCTTTCCAGCCAATTCATAGATTCCTGACCGCGAGCTAATCTTAAAAACGTTCAATGTGCCGTAAAATTCTCAAACGGAGAGATTCCATCTTTCCAGCCAATTCATAGATTCCTGACCGCGAGCTAATCTTAAAAACGTTCAATGTGCCGTAAAATTCTCAAACGGAGAGATTCCATCTTTCCAGCCAATTCATAGATTCCTGACCGCGAGCTAATCTTAAAAACGTTCAATGTGCCGTAAAATTCTCAAACGGAGAGATTCCATCTTTCCAGCCAATTCATAGATTCCTGACCGCGAGCTAATCTTAAAAACGTTCAATGTGCCGTAAAATTCTCAAACGGAGAGATTCCATCTTTCCAGCCAATTCATAGATTCCTGACCGCGAGCTAATCTTAAAAACGTTCAATGTGCCGTAAAATTCTCAAACGGAGAGATTCCATCTTTCCAGCCAATTCATAGATTCCTGACCGCGAGCTAATCTTAAAAACGTTCAATGTGCCGTAAAATTCTCAAACGCAGAGATTCCATCTTTCCAGCCAATTCATAGATTCCTGACCGCGAGCTCATGATTCACCATTCCTGATTCCTGATTCATCATTCCTGATTCATCATTCATCATTCCTGATTCATCATTCCTGATTCCTGATTGATCATTCCTGATTCCTGATTCATTATTCCTGATTCATCATTCCTGATTCCTGATTGATCATTCCTGATTCCTGATTCATCATTCATCATTCCTGATTCATCATTCTTGATTCCTGATTCATCATTCCTGATTCCTGATTCATCATTCATGATTCCTGATTCATCATTCCTGATTCCTGATTCATCATTGCTGATTCCTGATTCATCATTCATCATTCCTGATTGATCATTCCTTAATCCCGATTCATCATTCCTGATTCCTGATTCATCATTCCTGATTCCTGATTCATCATTCCTGATTCCTGATTCACCATTCCTGATTCCTGATTCATCATTCCTCTTTCCTGATTCATCATTCCTGATTCATGATACATCATTCATCATTCCTGATTCATCATTCATCATTCCTGATTCATCATTCCTGATTTCTGATTTATCATTCCTGATTCATCATTCCTGATTCCTGATTCATCATTCCTCATTCCTGATTCATCATTCCTCATTCCTGATTCATCATTACTCATTCCTGATTCATCATTCCTGATTCATCATTCCTGATTCCTGAGTCATCATTCCTGATTCCTGATTGATCATTCCTCATTCCTGATTCATCATTCCTGATTCCTGATTCATCATTCCTGATTCCTGATTCCTGATTCATCATTCCTGATTCATCATTCCTGATTCATCATTCCTGATTCCTGATTCATCATTCTTCATTCCTGATTAATCATTCCTCATTCCTGATTCATCATTCCTGATTCATGATTCACCATTCCTGATTCCTGATACATCATTCATCATTCCTGATTCATCATTCCTGATTCCTGATTCATCATTCCTGATTCATCATTCCTGATTCCTGATTTATCATTGCTCATTCCTGATTCATGATTCCTCATTCCTGAATCATCAATCCTCATTCCTGATTCATCATTCCTGATTCCGGATTCCTGATTCCTGATTCATCATTCCTGATTCATCATTCCTGATTCCGGATTCCTGATTCCTGATTCATCATTCCTGATTCATCATTCATCATTCCTGATTCATCATTCGTCATTCCTGATTCATCATTCCTGAATCCTGATTCATTATTCCTGATTCATCATTCCTGATTCCTGATTCATCATTCCTGATTCCTGATTCATCATTCATCATTCCTGATTGATCAATCCTTATTCCTGATTGATCATTCCTGATTCCTGATTCATCATTCATCATTCCTGATTCATCATTCTTGATTCCTGATTCATCATTCCTGATTCCTGATTCATCATTCCTGATTCCTGATTCATCATTCATCATTCCTCATTCCTGATTCCTGATTCATCATTGCTGATTCCTGATTCATCATTCATCATTCCTGATTGATCATTCCTTATTCCCGATTCATCATTCCTGATTCCTGATTCATCATTCCTGATTCCTGATTCATCATTCCTGATTCATGATTCACCATTCCTGATTCCTGATTCATCATTCCTCTTTCCTGATTCATCATTTCCTGATTCCTGTTACATCATTCATCATTCCTGATTCATCATTCCTGATTCCTGATTCATCATTCCTGATTCCAGATTCATCAGTCCTGATTCATGATTCACCAATCCTGATTCCTGATTCATCATTCCTCTTTCCTGATTCATCATTCCTGATTCCTGATACATCATTCATCATTCCTGATTCATCATTCATCATTCCTGATTCATCATTCCTGATTCCTGATTTATCATTCCTGATTCATCATTCCTGATTCCTGATTCATCATTCCTGATTCCTGATTCATCATTCCTCATTCCTGATTCATCATTACTGATTCCTGATTCATCATTCCTGATTCCTGATTCATCAATCCTCATTCCTGATTCATCATTCCTGATTCCTGATTGATCATTCCTCATTCCTGATTGATCATTCCTCATTCCTGCTTCATCATTCCTGATTCCTGATTCATCATTCCTGATTCCTGATTAATCACTCCTGATTCCTGATTCCTGATTCATCATTCCTGATTCATCATTCCTGATTCATCATTCCTGATTCATCATTCATCATTCCTGATTCATCATTCCTGATTCCTGATTCATCATTCCTGATTCCTGATTCATTATTCCTGATTCATCATTCCTGATTCCTGATTGATCATTCCTGATTCCTGATTGATCATTCATCATTCCTGATTCATCATTCTTGATTCCTGATTCATCATTCCTGATTCCTGATTAATTACTCCTGATTCCTGATTCCTGATTCATCATTCCTGATTCATCATTCCTGATTCATCATTCCTGATTCATCATTCATCATTCCTGATTCATCATTCCTGATTCCTGATTGATCATTCCTGATTCCTGATTCATTATTCCTGATTCATCATTCCTGATTCCTGATTGATCATTCCTGATTCCTGATTGATCATTCATCATTCCTGATTCATCATTCTTGATTCCTGATTCATCATTCCTGATTCCTGATTCATCATTCCTGATTCCTGATTCATCATTCCTGATTCCTGATTCATCATTGCTGATTCCTGATTCATCATTCATCATTCCTGATTCATCATTCCTGATTCCTGATTCACCATTCCTGATTCCTGATTCATCATTCCTCTTTCCTGATTCATCATTCCTGATTCATGATACATCATGCATCATTCCTGATTCATCATTCATCATTCCTGATTCATCATTCCTGATTTCTGATTTATCATTCCTGATTCATCATTCCTGATTCCTGATTCATCATTCCTCATTCCTGATTCATCATTCCTCATTCCTGATTCATCATTACTCATTCCTGATTCATCATTCCTGATTCATCATTCCTGATTCCTGATTCATCATTCCTGATTCCTGATTGATCATTCCTCATTCCTGATTCATCATTCCTGATTCCTGATTCATCAGTCCTGATTCCTGATTCCTGATTCATCATTCCTGATTCATCATTCCTGATTCATCATTCCTCATTCCTGATTCATCATTCTTCATTCCTGATTAATCATTCCTCATTCCTGATTCATCATTCCTGATTCATGATTCACCATTCCTGATTCCTGATACATCATTCATCATTCCTGATTCATCATTCCTGATTCCTGATTCATCATTCCTGATTCATCATTCCTGATTCCTGATTCATCATTCCTCATTCCTGATTCATGATTCCTCATTCCTGATTCATCAATCCTCATTCCTGATTCATCATTCCTGATTCCGGATTCCTGATTCCTGATTCATCATTCCTGATTCATCATTCCTGATTCCGGATTCCTGATTCCTGATTCATCATTCCTGATTCATCATTCATCATTCCTGATTCATC
Organism: Actinernus sp. WN-2022; assembly: GCA_030867875.1. Classification (NCBI taxonomy): domain Eukaryota; kingdom Metazoa; phylum Cnidaria; class Anthozoa; order Actiniaria; family Actinernidae; genus Actinernus; species Actinernus sp. WN-2022. The sequence goes on along the minus strand of JAOWCC010000859.1, from coordinate 14,910 downwards.
ATTCGTCATTCCTGATTCATCATTCCTGAATCCTGATTCATTATTCCTGATTCATCATTCCTGATTCCTGATTCATCATTCCTGATTCCTGATTCATCATTCATCATTCCTGATTGATCAATCCTTATTCCTGATTGATCATTCCTGATTCCTGATTCATCATTCATCATTCCTGATTCATCATTCTTGATTCCTGATTCATCATTCCTGATTCCTGATTCATCATTCCTGATTCCTGATTCATCATTCATCATTCCTCATTCCTGATTCCTGATTCATCATTGCTGATTCCTGATTCATCATTCATCATTCCTGATTGATCATTCCTTATTCCCGATTCATCATTCCTGATTCCTGATTCATCATTCCTGATTCCTGATTCATCATTCCTGATTCATGATTCACCATTCCTGATTCCTGATTCATCATTCCTCTTTCCTGATTCATCATTTCCTGATTCCTGTTACATCATTCATCATTCCTGATTCATCATTCCTGATTCCTGATTCATCATTCCTGATTCCAGATTCATCAGTCCTGATTCATGATTCACCAATCCTGATTCCTGATTCATCATTCCTCTTTCCTGATTCATCATTCCTGATTCCTGATACATCATTCATCATTCCTGATTCATCATTCATCATTCCTGATTCATCATTCCTGATTCCTGATTTATCATTCCTGATTCATCATTCCTGATTCCTGATTCATCATTCCTGATTCCTGATTCATCATTCCTCATTCCTGATTCATCATTACTGATTCCTGATTCATCATTCCTGATTCCTGATTCATCAATCCTCATTCCTGATTCATCATTCCTGATTCCTGATTGATCATTCCTCATTCCTGATTGATCATTCCTCATTCCTGCTTCATCATTCCTGATTCCTGATTCATCATTCCTGATTCCTGATTAATCACTCCTGATTCCTGATTCCTGATTCATCATTCCTGATTCATCATTCCTGATTCATCATTCCTGATTCATCATTCATCATTCCTGATTCATCATTCCTGATTCCTGATTCATCATTCCTGATTCCTGATTCATTATTCCTGATTCATCATTCCTGATTCCTGATTGATCATTCCTGATTCCTGATTGATCATTCATCATTCCTGATTCATCATTCTTGATTCCTGATTCATCATTCCTGATTCCTGATTAATTACTCCTGATTCCTGATTCCTGATTCATCATTCCTGATTCATCATTCCTGATTCATCATTCCTGATTCATCATTCATCATTCCTGATTCATCATTCCTGATTCCTGATTGATCATTCCTGATTCCTGATTCATTATTCCTGATTCATCATTCCTGATTCCTGATTGATCATTCCTGATTCCTGATTGATCATTCATCATTCCTGATTCATCATTCTTGATTCCTGATTCATCATTCCTGATTCCTGATTCATCATTCCTGATTCCTGATTCATCATTCCTGATTCCTGATTCATCATTGCTGATTCCTGATTCATCATTCATCATTCCTGATTCATCATTCCTGATTCCTGATTCACCATTCCTGATTCCTGATTCATCATTCCTCTTTCCTGATTCATCATTCCTGATTCATGATACATCATGCATCATTCCTGATTCATCATTCATCATTCCTGATTCATCATTCCTGATTTCTGATTTATCATTCCTGATTCATCATTCCTGATTCCTGATTCATCATTCCTCATTCCTGATTCATCATTCCTCATTCCTGATTCATCATTACTCATTCCTGATTCATCATTCCTGATTCATCATTCCTGATTCCTGATTCATCATTCCTGATTCCTGATTGATCATTCCTCATTCCTGATTCATCATTCCTGATTCCTGATTCATCAGTCCTGATTCCTGATTCCTGATTCATCATTCCTGATTCATCATTCCTGATTCATCATTCCTCATTCCTGATTCATCATTCTTCATTCCTGATTAATCATTCCTCATTCCTGATTCATCATTCCTGATTCATGATTCACCATTCCTGATTCCTGATACATCATTCATCATTCCTGATTCATCATTCCTGATTCCTGATTCATCATTCCTGATTCATCATTCCTGATTCCTGATTCATCATTCCTCATTCCTGATTCATGATTCCTCATTCCTGATTCATCAATCCTCATTCCTGATTCATCATTCCTGATTCCGGATTCCTGATTCCTGATTCATCATTCCTGATTCATCATTCCTGATTCCGGATTCCTGATTCCTGATTCATCATTCCTGATTCATCATTCATCATTCCTGATTCATCATTCGTCATTCCTGATTCATCATTCCTGAATCCTGATTCATTATTCCTGATTCATCATTCCTGATTCCTGATTCATCATTCCTGATTCCTGATTCATCATTCATCATTCCTGATTGATCAATCCTTATTCCTGATTGATCATTCCTGATTCCTGATTCATCATTCATCATTCCTGATTCATCATTCTTGATTCCTGATTCATCATTCCTGATTCCTGATTCATCATTCCTGATTCCTGATTCATCATTCATCATTCCTCATTCCTGATTCCTGATTCATCATTGCTGATTCCTGATTCATCATTCATCATTCCTGATTGATCATTCCTTATTCCCGATTCATCATTCCTGATTCCTGATTCATCATTCCTGATTCCTGATTCATCATTCCTGATTCATGATTCACCATTCCTGATTCCTGATTCATCATTCCTCTTTCCTGATTCATCATTTCCTGATTCCTGTTACATCATTCATCATTCCTGATTCATCATTCCTGATTCCTGATTCATCATTCCTGATTCCAGATTCATCAGTCCTGATTCATGATTCACCAATCCTGATTCCTGATTCATCATTCCTCTTTCCTGATTCATCATTCCTGATTCCTGATACATCATTCATCATTCCTGATTCATCATTCATCATTCCTGATTCATCATTCCTGATTCCTGATTTATCATTCCTGATTCATCATTCCTGATTCCTGATTCATCATTCCTGATTCCTGATTCATCATTCCTCATTCCTGATTCATCATTACTGATTCCTGATTCATCATTCCTGATTCCTGATTCATCAATCCTCATTCCTGATTCATCATTCCTGATTCCTGATTGATCATTCCTCATTCCTGATTGATCATTCCTCATTCCTGCTTCATCATTCCTGATTCCTGATTCATCATTCCTGATTCCTGATTAATCACTCCTGATTCCTGATTCCTGATTCATCATTCCTGATTCATCATTCCTGATTCATCATTCCTGATTCATCATTCATCATTCCTGATTCATCATTCCTGATTCCTGATTCATCATTCCTGATTCCTGATTCATTATTCCTGATTCATCATTCCTGATTCCTGATTGATCATTCCTGATTCCTGATTGATCATTCATCATTCCTGATTCATCATTCTTGATTCCTGATTCATCATTCCTGATTCCTGATTAATTACTCCTGATTCCTGATTCCTGATTCATCATTCCTGATTCATCATTCCTGATTCATCATTCCTGATTCATCATTCATCATTCCTGATTCATCATTCCTGATTCCTGATTGATCATTCCTGATTCCTGATTCATTATTCCTGATTCATCATTCCTGATTCCTGATTGATCATTCCTGATTCCTGATTGATCATTCATCATTCCTGATTCATCATTCTTGATTCCTGATTCATCATTCCTGATTCCTGATTCATCATTCCTGATTCCTGATTCATCATTCCTGATTCCTGATTCATCATTGCTGATTCCTGATTCATCATTCATCATTCCTGATTCATCATTCCTGATTCCTGATTCACCATTCCTGATTCCTGATTCATCATTCCTCTTTCCTGATTCATCATTCCTGATTCATGATACATCATGCATCATTCCTGATTCATCATTCATCATTCCTGATTCATCATTCCTGATTTCTGATTTATCATTCCTGATTCATCATTCCTGATTCCTGATTCATCATTCCTCATTCCTGATTCATCATTCCTCATTCCTGATTCATCATTACTCATTCCTGATTCATCATTCCTGATTCATCATTCCTGATTCCTGATTCATCATTCCTGATTCCTGATTGATCATTCCTCATTCCTGATTCATCATTCCTGATTCCTGATTCATCAGTCCTGATTCCTGATTCCTGATTCATCATTCCTGATTCATCATTCCTGATTCATCATTCCTCATTCCTGATTCATCATTCTTCATTCCTGATTAATCATTCCTCATTCCTGATTCATCATTCCTGATTCATGATTCACCATTCCTGATTCCTGATACATCATTCATCATTCCTGATTCATCATTCCTGATTCCTGATTCATCATTCCTGATTCATCATTCCTGATTCCTGATTCATCATTCCTCATTCCTGATTCATGATTCCTCATTCCTGATTCATCAATCCTCATTCCTGATTCATCATTCCTGATTCCTGATTCCTGATTCCTGATTCATCATTCATCATTCCTGATTCATCATTCATCATTCCTGATGCATCATTCGTCATTCCTGATTCATCATTCCTGAATCCTGATTCATTATTCCTGATTCATCATTCCTGATTCCTGATTCATCATTCCTGATTCCTGATTCATCATTCATCATTCCTGATTGATCATTCCTTATTCCTGATTGATCATTCCTGATTCCTGATTCATCATTCATCATTCCTGATTCATCATTCTTGATTCCTGATTCATCATTCCTGATTCCTGATTCATCATTCCTGATTCCTGATTCATCATTCATCATTCCTGATTCCTGATTCATCATATATCATTCCTGATTGATCATTCCTTATTCCCGATTCATCATTCCTGATTCCTGATTCATCATTCCTGATTCCTGATTCATCATTCCTGATTCCTGATTGATCATTCCTCATTCCTGATTCATCATTCCTGATTCCTGATTCATCATTCCTGATTCCTGATTCATCATTCTTGATTCCTGATTCATCATTCCTGATTCCTGATTCCTGATTCCTGATTCCTGATTCATTATTCCTGATTCATCATTCCTGATTCCTGATTGATCATTCCTGATTCCTGATTGATCATTCATCATTCCTGATTCATCATTCTTGATTCCTGATTCATCATTCCTGATTCCTGATTAATTACTCCTGATTCCTGATTCCTGATTCATCATTCCTGATTCATCATTCCTGATTCATCATTCCTGATTCATCATTCATCATTCCTGATTCATCATTCCTCATTTCTGATTTATCATTCCTGATTCATCATTCCTGATTCCTGATTCATCATTCCTCATTCCTGATTCATCATTCCTCATTCCTGATTCATCATTACTCATTCCTGATTCATCATTCCTGATTCCTGAGTCATCATTGCTGATTCCTGATTGATCATTCCTCATTCCTGATTCATCATTCCTGATTCCTGATTCATCATTCCTGATTCCTGATTCCTGATTCATCATTCCTGATTCATCATTCCTGAATCCTGATTCATTATTCCTGATTCATCATTCCTGATTCCTGATTCATTATTCCTGATTCCTGATTCATCATTCATCATTCCTGATTGATCATTCCTTATTCCTGATTGATCATTCCTGATTCCTGATTCATCATTCATCATTCCTGATTCATCATTCTTGATTCCTGATTCATCATTCCTGATTCCTGATTCATCATTCCTGATTCATCATTCCTGATTCCTGATTCATCATTCCTGATTCCTGATTCATCAATCCTCATTCCTGATTCATCATTCCTGATTCATCATTCCTGATTCCTGATTCCTGATTGATCATTCCTCATTCCTGATTCATCATTCCTGATTCCTGATTCGTCATTCCTGATTCCTGATTAATCACTCCTGATTCCTGATTCCTGATTCATCATTCCTGATTCAACATTCCTGATTCATCATTCATCATTCCTGATTCATCATTCCTGATTCCTGATTCATCATTCCTGATTCCTGATTCATTATTCCTGATTCATCATTCCTGATTCCTGATTGATCATTCCTGATTCCTGATTGACCATTCCTGATTCCTGATTCATCATTCCTCTTTCCTGATTCATCATTTCCTGATTCCTGTTACATCATTCATCATTCCTGATTCATCATTCCTGATTCCTGATTCATCATTCCTGATTCCAGATTCATCAGTCCTGATTCATGATTCACCAATCCTGATTCCTGATTCATCATTCCTCTTTCCTGATTCATCATTCCTGATTCCTGATACATCATTCATCATTCCTGATTCATCATTCATCATTCCTGATTCATCATTCCTGATTCCTGATTCATCATTCCTGATTCATCATTCCTGATTCCTGATTCATCATTCCTCATTCCTGATTCATGATTCCTCATTCCTGATTCATCATTCCTGAATCCTCATTCCTGATTTATCATTCCTGATTCATCATTCCTGATTCCTGATTCATCATTCCTCATTCCTGATTCATCATTCCTCATTCCTGATTCATCATTACTCATTCCTGATTCATCATTCCTGATTCATCATTCCTGATTCCTGATTCATCATTCCTGATTCCTGATTGATCATTCCTCATTCCTGATTCCTGATTCATCATTCCTGATTCCTGATTCCTGATTCATCATTCCTGATTCATCATTCCTGATTCATCATTCCTCATTCCTGATTCATCATTCTTCATTCCTGATTAATCATTCCTCATTCCTGATTCATCATTCCTGATTCATGATTCACCATTCCTGATTCCTGATACATCATTCATCATTCCTGATTCATCATTCCTGATTCCTAATTCATCATTCCTGATTCATCATTCCTGATTCCTGATTCATCATTCCTCATTCCTGATTCATGATTCCTCAATCCTGATTCATCAATCCTCATTCCTGATTCATCATTCCTGATTCCTGATTCCTGATTCCTGATTCCTGATTCATCATTCCTGATTCATCATTCATCATTCCTGATTCATCATTCGTCATTCCTGATTCATCATTCCTGAATCCTGATTCATTATTCCTGATTCATCATTCCTGATTCCTGATTCATTATTCCTGATTCCTGATTCATCATTCATCATTCCTGATTGATCATTCCTTATTCCTGATTGATCATTCCTGATTCCTGATTCATCATTCATCATTCCTGATTCATCATTCTTGATTCCTGATTCATCATTCCTGATTCCTGATTCATCATTCCTGATTCATCATTCCTGATTCCTGATTCATCATTCCTGATTCCTGATTCATCAATCCTCATTCCTGATTCATCATTCCTGATTCATCATTCCTGATTCCTGATTCCTGATTGATCATTCCTTATTCCTGATTCATCATTCCTGATTCCTGATTCATCATTCCTGATTCCTGATTAATCACTCCTGATTCCTGATTCCTGATTCATCATTCCTGATTCATCATTCCTGATTCATCATTCATCATTCCTGATTCATCATTCCTGATTCCTGATTCATCATTCCTGATTCCTGATTCATTATTCCTGATTCATCATTCCTGATTCCTGATTGATCATTCCTGATTCCTGATTGACCATTCCTGATTCCTGATTCATCATTCCTCTTTCCTGATTCATCATTCCTGATTCATGATACATCATTCATCATTCCTGATTCATCATTCATCATTCCTGATTCATCATTCCTCATTTCTGATTTATCATTCCTGATTCATCATTCCTGCTTCCTGATTCATCATTCCTCATTCCTGATTCATCATTCCTCATTCCTGATTCATCATTACTCATTCCTGATTCATCATTCCTGATTCATCATTCCTGATTCCTGAGTCATCATTCCTGATTCCTGATTGATCATTCCTCATTCCTGATTCATCATTCCTGATTCCTGATTCATCATTCCTGATTCCTGATTCCTGATTCATCATTCCTGATTCATCATTCCTGAATCCTGATTCATTATTCCTGATTCATCATTCCTGATTCCTGATTCATTATTCCTGTTTCCTGATTCATCATTCATCATTCCTGATTGATCATTCCTTATTCCTGATTGATCATTCCTGATTCCTGATTCATAATTCATCATTCCTGATTCATCATTCTTGATTCCTGATTCATCATTCCTGATTCCTGATTCATCATTCCTGATTCATCATTCCTGATTCCTGATTCATCATTCATCATTCCTGATTCATCATTCTTCATTTCTGATTTATCATTCCTGATTCATCATTCCTGATTCATCATTCCTCATTCCTGATTCATCATTCCTCATTCCTGATTCATCATTACTCATTCCTGATTCATCATTCCTGATTGATCATTCCTGATTCCTGATTCATCATTCCTGATTCCTGATTCCTGATTCATCATTCCTGATTCATCATTCCTGATTCCTGATTCATCGTTCCTGATTCCTGATTCACCATTCCTCATTCCTGATTCATCATTCCCGATTCCTGATTCATCATTCCTGATACATCATTCCTCATTCCTGATTCATCATTCATCATTGCTGATTCATCATTCCTCATTCCTGATTCATCATTCCACATTCCTGATTCATCATTCATCATTCCTGATTCATCATTCCTCATTCCTGATTCATCATTCCTGATTCATCATTCCTGATTCCTGATTCATCATTCCTCATTCCTGATTCATGATTCCTCATTCCTGATTCATCAATCCTCATTCCTGATTCATCATTCCTGATTCCTGATTCCTGATTCCTGATTCATCATTCATCATTCCTGATTCATCATTCATCATTCCTGATGCATCATTCGTCATTCCTGATTCATCATTCCTGAATCCTGATTCATTATTCCTGATTCATCATTCCTGATTCCTGATTCATCATTCCTGATTCCTGATTCATCATTCATCATTCCTGATTGATCATTCCTTATTCCTGATTGATCATTCCTGATTCCTGATTCATCATTCATCATTCCTGATTCATCATTCTTGATTCCTGATTCATCATTCCTGATTCCTGATTCATCATTCCTGATTCCTGATTCATCATTCATCATTCCTGATTCCTGATTCATCATATATCATTCCTGATTGATCATTCCTTATTCCCGATTCATCATTCCTGATTCCTGATTCATCATTCCTGATTCCTGATTCATCATTCCTGATTCCTGATTGATCATTCCTCATTCCTGATTCATCATTCCTGATTCCTGATTCATCATTCCTGATTCCTGATTCATCATTCTTGATTCCTGATTCATCATTCCTGATTCCTGATTCCTGATTCCTGATTCCTGATTCATTATTCCTGATTCATCATTCCTGATTCCTGATTGATCATTCCTGATTCCTGATTGATCATTCATCATTCCTGATTCATCATTCTTGATTCCTGATTCATCATTCCTGATTCCTGATTAATTACTCCTGATTCCTGATTCCTGATTCATCATTCCTGATTCATCATTCCTGATTCATCATTCCTGATTCATCATTCATCATTCCTGATTCATCATTCCTCATTTCTGATTTATCATTCCTGATTCATCATTCCTGATTCCTGATTCATCATTCCTCATTCCTGATTCATCATTCCTCATTCCTGATTCATCATTACTCATTCCTGATTCATCATTCCTGATTCCTGAGTCATCATTGCTGATTCCTGATTGAGAATTCCTCATTCCTGATTCATCATTCCTGATTCCTGATTCATCATTCCTGATTCCTGATTCCTGATTCATCATTCCTGATTCATCATTCCTGAATCCTGATTCATTATTCCTGATTCATCATTCCTGATTCCTGATTCATTATTCCTGATTCCTGATTCATCATTCATCATTCCTGATTGATCATTCCTTATTCCTGATTGATCATTCCTGATTCCTGATTCATCATTCATCATTCCTGATTCATCATTCTTGATTCCTGATTCATCATTCCTGATTCCTGATTCATCATTCCTGATTCATCATTCCTGATTCCTGATTCATCATTCCTGATTCCTGATTCATCAATCCTCATTCCTGATTCATCATTCCTGATTCATCATTCCTGATTCCTGATTCCTGATTGATCATTCCTCATTCCTGATTCATCATTCCTGATTCCTGATTCGTCATTCCTGATTCCTGATTAATCACTCCTGATTCCTGATTCCTGATTCATCATTCCTGATTCATCATTCCTGATTCATCATTCATCATTCCTGATTCATCATTCCTGATTCCTGATTCATCATTCCTGATTCCTGATTCATTATTCCTGATTCATCATTCCTGATTCCTGATTGATCATTCCTGATTCCTGATTGACCATTCCTGATTCCTGATTCATCATTCCTCTTTCCTGATTCATCATTTCCTGATTCCTGTTACATCATTCATCATTCCTGATTCATCATTCCTGATTCCTGATTCATCATTCCTGATTCCAGATTCATCAGTCCTGATTCATGATTCACCAATCCTGATTCCTGATTCATCATTCCTCTTTCCTGATTCATCATTCCTGATTCCTGATACATCATTCATCATTCCTGATTCATCATTCATCATTCCTGATTCATCATTCCTGATTCCTGATTCATCATTCCTGATTCATCATTCCTGATTCCTGATTCATCATTCCTGATTCCTGATTCATGATTCCTCATTCCTGATTCATCATTCCTGAATCCTCATTCCTGATTTATCATTCCTGATTCATCATTCCTGATTCCTGATTCATCATTCCTCATTCCTGATTCATCATTCCTCATTCCTGATTCATCATTACTCATTCCTGATTCATCATTCCTGATTCATCATTCCTGATTCCTGATTCATCATTCCTGATTCCTGATTGATCATTCCTCATTCCTGATTCCTGATTCATCATTCCTGATTCCTGATTCCTGATTCATCATTCCTGATTCATCATTCCTGATTCATCATTCCTCATTCCTGATTCATCATTCTTCATTCCTGATTAATCATTCCTCATTCCTGATTCATCATTCCTGATTCATGATTCACCATTCCTGATTCCTGATACATCATTCATCATTCCTGATTCATCATTCCTGATTCCTAATTCATCATTCCTGATTCATCATTCCTGATTCCTGATTCATCATTCCTCATTCCTGATTCATGATTCCTCAATCCTGATTCATCAATCCTCATTCCTGATTCATCATTCCTGATTCCTGATTCCTGATTCCTGATTCCTGATTCATCATTCCTGATTCATCATTCATCATTCCTGATTCATCATTCGTCATTCCTGATTCATCATTCCTGAATCCTGATTCATTATTCCTGATTCATCATTCCTGATTCCTGATTCATTATTCCTGATTCCTGATTCATCATTCATCATTCCTGATTGATCATTCCTTATTCCTGATTGATCATTCCTGATTCCTGATTCATCATTCATCATTCCTGATTCATCATTCTTGATTCCTGATTCATCATTCCTGATTCCTGATTCATCATTCCTGATTCATCATTCCTGATTCCTGATTCATCATTCCTGATTCCTGATTCATCAATCCTCATTCCTGATTCATCATTCCTGATTCATCATTCCTGATTCCTGATTCCTGATTGATCATTCCTTATTCCTGATTCATCATTCCTGATTCCTGATTCATCATTCCTGATTCCTGATTAATCACTCCTGATTCCTGATTCCTGATTCATCATTCCTGATTCATCATTCCTGATTCATCATTCATCATTCCTGATTCATCATTCCTGATTCCTGATTCATCATTCCTGATTCCTGATTCATTATTCCTGATTCATCATTCCTGATTCCTGATTGATCATTCCTGATTCCTGATTGACCATTCCTGATTCCTGATTCATCATTCCTCTTTCCTGATTCATCATTCCTGATTCATGATACATCATTCATCATTCCTGATTCATCATTCATCATTCCTGATTCATCATTCCTCATTTCTGATTTATCATTCCTGATTCATCATTCCTGCTTCCTGATTCATCATTCCTCATTCCTGATTCATCATTCCTCATTCCTGATTCATCATTACTCATTCCTGATTCATCATTCCTGATTCATCATTCCTGATTCCTGAGTCATCATTCCTGATTCCTGATTGATCATTCCTCATTCCTGATTCATCATTCCTGATTCCTGATTCATCATTCCTGATTCCTGATTCCTGATTCATCATTCCTGATTCATCATTCCTGAATCCTGATTCATTATTCCTGATTCATCATTCCTGATTCCTGATTCATTATTCCTGTTTCCTGATTCATCATTCATCATTCCTGATTGATCATTCCTTATTCCTGATTGATCATTCCTGATTCCTGATTCATAATTCATCATTCCTGATTCATCATTCTTGATTCCTGATTCATCATTCCTGATTCCTGATTCATCATTCCTGATTCATCATTCCTGATTCCTGATTCATCATTCATCATTCCTGATTCATCATTCTTCATTTCTGATTTATCATTCCTGATTCATCATTCCTGATTCATCATTCCTCATTCCTGATTCATCATTCCTCATTCCTGATTCATCATTACTCATTCCTGATTCATCATTCCTGATTGATCATTCCTGATTCCTGATTCATCATTCCTGATTCCTGATTCCTGATTCATCATTCCTGATTCATCATTCCTGATTCCTGATTCATCGTTCCTGATTCCTGATTCACCATTCCTCATTCCTGATTCATCATTCCCGATTCCTGATTCATCATTCCTGATACATCATTCCTCATTCCTGATTCATCATTCATCATTGCTGATTCATCATTCCTCATTCCTGATTCATCATTCCACATTCCTGATTCATCATTCATCATTCCTGATTCATCATTCCTCATTCCTGATTCATCATTCATCATTCCTGATTCATCATTCATCATTCCTGATTCCTGATTCATCATTCCTCATTCCTGATTCATGATTCCTCATTCTTGATTCATCAATCCTCATTCCTGATTCATCATTCCTGATTCCGGATTCCTGATTCCTGATTCATCATTCCTGATTCATCATTCATCATTCCTGATTCATCATTCGTCATTCCTGATTCATCATTCCTGAATCCTGATTCATTATTCCTGATTCATCATTCCTGATTCCTGATTCATCATTCCTGATTCCTGATTCATCATTCATCATTCCTGATTGATCAATCCTTATTCCTGATTGATCATTCCTGATTCCTGATTCATCATTCATCGTTCCTGATTCATCATTCTTGATTCCTGATTCATCATTCCTGATTCCTGATTCATCATTCCTGATTCCTGATTCATCATTCATCATTCATCATTCCTGATTCCTGATTCATCATTGCTGATTCCTGATTCATCATTCATCATTCCTGATTGATCATTCCTTATTCCCGATTCATCATTCCTGATTCCTGATTCATCATTCCTGATTCCTGATTCATCATTCCTGATTCATGATTCACCATTCCTGATTCCTGATTCATCATTCCTCTTTCCTGATTCATCATTTCCTGATTCCTGTTACATCATTCATCATTCCTGATTCATCATTCCTGATTCCTGATTCATCATTCCTGATTCCAGATTCATCAGTCCTGATTCATGATTCACCAATCCTGATTCCTGATTCATCATTCCTCTTTCCTGATTCATCATTCCTGATTCCTGATACATCATTCATCATTCCTGATTCATCATTCATCATTCCTGATTCATCATTCCTGAATCCTGATTTATCATTCCTGATTCATCATTCCTGATTCCTGATTCATCATTCCTGATTCCTGATTCATCATTCCTCATTCCTGATTCATCATTACTGATTCCTGATTCATCATTCCTGATTCCTGATTCATCATTCCTCATTCCTGATTCATCATTCCTCATTCCTGATTCATCATTCCTGATTCCTGATTCATCATTCCTGATTCCTGATTCCTCATTCATCATTCCTGATTCATCATTCCTGATTCCTGATTCATCATTCCTGATTCATCATTCCTGATTCCTGATTCATCATTCCTCATTCCTGATTCATTCAATGTGCCGTAAAATTCTCAAACGGAGAGATTCCATCTTTCCAGCCAATTCATAGATTCCTGACAGCGAGCTAATCTTAAAAACGTTCAATGTGCCGTAACATTCTCAAACGGAGAGATTCCATCTTTCCAGCCAATTCATAGATTCCTGACCGCGAGCTAATCTTAAAAACGTTCAATGTGCCGTAAAATTCTCAACCGGAGAGATTCCATCTTTCCAGCCAATCCATAGATTCCTGACCGCGAGCTAATCTTAAAAACGTTCAATGTGCCGTAAAATTCTCAAACGGAGAGATTCCATCTTTCCAGCCAATCCAGAGATTCCTGACCGCGAGCTAATCTTAAAAACGTTCAATGTGCCGTAAAATTCTCAAAACGGAGAGATTCCATCTTTCCAGCCAATTCATAGATTCCTGACCGCGAGCTAATCTTAAAAACGTTCAATGTGCCGTAAAATTCTCAAACGGAGAGATTCCATCTTTCCAGCCAATTCTTAGATTCCTGACCGCGAGGTAATCTTAAAAACGTTCAATGTGCCGTAAAATTCTCAAACGGAGAGATTCCATCTTTCCAGCCAATCCATAGATTCCTGACCGCGAGCTAATCTTAAAAACGTTCAATGTGCCGTAAAAATTCTCAAACGGAGAGATTCCATCTTTCTAGCCAATTCATAGATTCCTGACCGCGAGCTAATCTTAAAAAACGTTCAATGTGCCGTAAAATTCTCAAACGGAGGATTCCATCTTTCCAGCCAATTCTTAGATTCCTGACCGCGAGGTAATCTTAAAAAACGTTCAATGTGCCGTAAAATTCTCAAACGGAGAGATTCCATCTTTCCAGCCAATTCATAGATTCCTGACCGCGAGCTAATCTTAAAAACGTTCAATGTGCCGTAAAATTTTCAAACGGAGA
>JAOWCC010000858.1:0-188302 GCA_030867875.1 Actinernus sp. WN-2022 | reverse complement strand
AGTCAACAGTTGTTCTATAGACAAAGACGGTTCTTTTGCTGCAAACCGCATTAAAATCCATCAAGATGTCGAGCAACAGCGGCCAGTTGAAACTGAAACGGTGCACATATTGAGGCATGTCAACACAAAAGGCGCCTTAGCAAGGTACACTCTTTTTGTGTTAACATGCCTCATCTTGTGTGGAATTCTCGATTTCCTCAGTTTAAAGCGCTGATAACTGATAGTCTAGGTTTCAATGGTTGTAAAATGACACTTGCTTCCATGTATAGCCTTTCTATCGCCATAATTTCCTTGTTTGAGATTTGGAATTTTTCGAGATTTTCTACCTTATCACCTTTTTCCAGTT
Organism: Actinernus sp. WN-2022; assembly: GCA_030867875.1. Classification (NCBI taxonomy): domain Eukaryota; kingdom Metazoa; phylum Cnidaria; class Anthozoa; order Actiniaria; family Actinernidae; genus Actinernus; species Actinernus sp. WN-2022. The sequence goes on along the minus strand of JAOWCC010000858.1, from coordinate 187,956 downwards.
GATCAACTAAAAGTGACATTTTGGGGTGTTTCCAATGCCCAGGTGCGGCTAAAACGCAGTCAACAGTTGTTCTATAGACAAAGACGGTTCTTTTGCTGCAAACCGCATTAAAATCCATCAAGATGTCGAGCAACAGCGGCCAGTTGAAACTGAAACGGTGCACATATTGAGGCATGTCAACACAAAAGGCGCCTTAGCAAGGTACACTCTTTTTGTGTTAACATGCCTCATCTTGTGTGGAATTCTCGATTTCCTCAGTTTAAAGCGCTGATAACTGATAGTCTAGGTTTCAATGGTTGTAAAATGACACTTGCTTCCATGTATAGCCTTTCTATCCCATAATTTCCTTGTTTGAGATTTGGAATTTTTCGAGATTTTCTACCTTATCACCTTTTTCCAGTTGATCAACTAAAAGTGACATTTTGGGGTGTTTCCAATGCCCAGGTGCGGCTAAAACGCAGTCAACAGTTGTTCTATAGACAAAGACGGTTCTTTTGCTGCAAACCGCATTAAAATCCATCAAGATGTCGAGCAACAGCGGCCAGTTGAAACTGAAACGGTGCACATATTGAGGCATGTCAACACAAAAGGCGCCTTAGCAAGGTACACTCTTTTTGTGTTAACATGCCTCATCTTGTGTGGAATTCTCGATTTCCTCAGTTTAAAGCGCTGATAACTGATAGTCTAGGTTTCAATGGTTGTAAAATGACACTTGCTTCCATGTATAGCCTTTCTATCCCATAATTTCCTTGTTTGAGATTTGGAATTTTTCGAGATTTTCTACCTTATCACCTTTTTCCAGTTGATCAACTAAAAGTGACATTTTGGGGTGTTTCCAATGCCCAGGTGCGGCTAAAACGCAGTCAACAGTTGTTCTATAGACAAAGACGGTTCTTTTGCTGCAAACCGCATTAAAATCCATCAAGATGTCGAGCAACAGCGGCCAGTTGAAACTGAAACGGTGCACATATTGAGGCATGTCAACACAAAAGGCGCCTTAGCAAGGTACACTCTTTTTGTGTTAACATGCCTCATCTTGTGTGGAATTCTCGATTTCCTCAGTTTAAAGCGCTGATAACTGATAGTCTAGGTTTCAATGGTTGTAAAATGACACTTGCTTCCATGTATAGCCTTTCTATCCCATAATTTCCTTGTTTGAGATTTGGAATTTTTCGAGATTTTCTACCTTATCACCTTTTTCCAGTTGATCAACTAAAAGTGACATTTTGGGGTGTTTCCAATGCCCAGGTGCGGCTAAAACGCAGTCAACAGTTGTTCTATAGACAAAGACGGTTCTTTTGCTGCAAACCGCATTAAAATCCATCAAGATGTCGAGCAACAGCGGCCAGTTGAAACTGAAACGGTGCACATATTGAGGCATGTCAACACAAAAGGCGCCTTAGCAAGGTACACTCTTTTTGTGTTAACATGCCTCATCTTGTGTGGAATTCTCGATTTCCTCAGTTTAAAGCGCTGATAACTGATAGTCTAGGTTTCAATGGTTGTAAAATGACACTTGCTTCCATGTATAGCCTTTCTATCCCATAATTTCCTTGTTTGAGATTTGGAATTTTTCGAGATTTTCTACCTTATCACCTTTTTCCAGTTGATCAACTAAAAGTGACATTTTGGGGTGTTTCCAATGCCCAGGTGCGGCTAAAACGCAGTCAACAGTTGTTCTATAGACAAAGACGGTTCTTTTGCTGCAAACCGCATTAAAATCCATCAAGATGTCGAGCAACAGCGGCCAGTTGAAACTGAAACGGTGCACATATTGAGGCATGTCAACACAAAAGGCGCCTTAGCAAGGTACACTCTTTTTGTGTTAACATGCCTCATCTTGTGTGGAATTCTCGATTTCCTCAGTTTAAAGCGCTGATAACTGATAGTCTAGGTTTCAATGGTTGTAAAATGACACTTGCTTCCATGTATAGCCTTTCTATCCCATAATTTCCTTGTTTGAGATTTGGAATTTTTCGAGATTTTCTACCTTATCACCTTTTTCCAGTTGATCAACTAAAAGTGACATTTTGGGGTGTTTCCAATGCCCAGGTGCGGCTAAAACGCAGTCAACAGTTGTTCTATAGACAAAGACGGTTCTTTTGCTGCAAACCGCATTAAAATCCATCAAGATGTCGAGCAACAGCGGCCAGTTGAAACTGAAACGGTGCACATATTGAGGCATGTCAACACAAAAGGCGCCTTAGCAAGGTACACTCTTTTTGTGTTAACATGCCTCATCTTGTGTGGAATTCTCGATTTCCTCAGTTTAAAGCGCTGATAACTGATAGTCTAGGTTTCAATGGTTGTAAAATGACACTTGCTTCCATGTATAGCCTTTCTATCCCATAATTTCCTTGTTTGAGATTTGGAATTTTTCGAGATTTTCTACCTTATCACCTTTTTCCAGTTGATCAACTAAAAGTGACATTTTGGGGTGTTTCCAATGCCCAGGTGCGGCTAAAACGCAGTCAACAGTTGTTCTATAGACAAAGACGGTTCTTTTGCTGCAAACCGCATTAAAATCCATCAAGATGTCGAGCAACAGCGGCCAGTTGAAACTGAAACGGTGCACATATTGAGGCATGTCAACACAAAAGGCGCCTTAGCAAGGTACACTCTTTTTGTGTTAACATGCCTCATCTTGTGTGGAATTCTCGATTTCCTCAGTTTAAAGCGCTGATAACTGATAGTCTAGGTTTCAATGGTTGTAAAATGACACTTGCTTCCATGTATAGCCTTTCTATCCCATAATTTCCTTGTTTGAGATTTGGAATTTTTCGAGATTTTCTACCTTATCACCTTTTTCCAGTTGATCAACTAAAAGTGACATTTTGGGGTGTTTCCAATGCCCAGGTGCGGCTAAAACGCAGTCAACAGTTGTTCTATAGACAAAGACGGTTCTTTTGCTGCAAACCGCATTAAAATCCATCAAGATGTCGAGCAACAGCGGCCAGTTGAAACTGAAACGGTGCACATATTGAGGCATGTCAACACAAAAGGCGCCTTAGCAAGGTACACTCTTTTTGTGTTAACATGCCTCATCTTGTGTGGAATTCTCGATTTCCTCAGTTTAAAGCGCTGATAACTGATAGTCTAGGTTTCAATGGTTGTAAAATGACACTTGCTTCCATGTATAGCCTTTCTATCCCATAATTTCCTTGTTTGAGATTTGGAATTTTTCGAGATTTTCTACCTTATCACCTTTTTCCAGTTGATCAACTAAAAGTGACATTTTGGGGTGTTTCCAATGCCCAGGTGCGGCTAAAACGCAGTCAACAGTTGTTCTATAGACAAAGACGGTTCTTTTGCTGCAAACCGCATTAAAATCCATCAAGATGTCGAGCAACAGCGGCCAGTTGAAACTGAAACGGTGCACATATTGAGGCATGTCAACACAAAAGGCGCCTTAGCAAGGTACACTCTTTTTGTGTTAACATGCCTCATCTTGTGTGGAATTCTCGATTTCCTCAGTTTAAAGCGCTGATAACTGATAGTCTAGGTTTCAATGGTTGTAAAATGACACTTGCTTCCATGTATAGCCTTTCTATCCCATAATTTCCTTGTTTGAGATTTGGAATTTTTCGAGATTTTCTACCTTATCACCTTTTTCCAGTTGATCAACTAAAAGTGACATTTTGGGGTGTTTCCAATGCCCAGGTGCGGCTAAAACGCAGTCAACAGTTGTTCTATAGACAAAGACGGTTCTTTTGCTGCAAACCGCATTAAAATCCATCAAGATGTCGAGCAACAGCGGCCAGTTGAAACTGAAACGGTGCACATATTGAGGCATGTCAACACAAAAGGCGCCTTAGCAAGGTACACTCTTTTTGTGTTAACATGCCTCATCTTGTGTGGAATTCTCGATTTCCTCAGTTTAAAGCGCTGATAACTGATAGTCTAGGTTTCAATGGTTGTAAAATGACACTTGCTTCCATGTATAGCCTTTCTATCCCATAATTTCCTTGTTTGAGATTTGGAATTTTTCGAGATTTTCTACCTTATCACCTTTTTCCAGTTGATCAACTAAAAGTGACATTTTGGGGTGTTTCCAATGCCCACGGTGCGGCTAAAACGCAGTCAACAGTTGTTCTATAGACAAAGACGGTTCTTTTGCTGCAAACCGCATTAAAATCCATCAAGATGTCGAGCAACAGCGGCCAGTTGAAACTGAAACGGTGCACATATTGAGGCATGTCAACACAAAAGGCGCCTTAGCAAGGTACACTCTTTTTGTGTTAACATGCCTCATCTTGTGTGGAATTCTCGATTTCCTCAGTTTAAAGCGCTGATAACTGATAGTCTAGGTTTCAATGGTTGTAAAATGACACTTGCTTCCATGTATAGCCTTTCTATCCCATAATTTCCTTGTTTGAGATTTGGAATTTTTCGAGATTTTCTACCTTATCACCTTTTTCCAGTTGATCAACTAAAAGTGACATTTTGGGGTGTTTCCAATGCCCAGGTGCGGCTAAAACGCAGTCAACAGTTGTTCTATAGACAAAGACGGTTCTTTTGCTGCAAACCGCATTAAAATCCATCAAGATGTCGAGCAACAGCGGCCAGTTGAAACTGAAACGGTGCACATATTGAGGCATGTCAACACAAAAGGCGCCTTAGCAAGGTACACTCTTTTTGTGTTAACATGCCTCATCTTGTGTGGAATTCTCGATTTCCTCAGTTTAAAGCGCTGATAACTGATAGTCTAGGTTTCAATGGTTGTAAAATGACACTTGCTTCCATGTATAGCCTTTCTATCCCATAATTTCCTTGTTTGAGATTTGGAATTTTTCGAGATTTTCTACCTTATCACCTTTTTCCAGTTGATCAACTAAAAGTGACATTTTGGGGTGTTTCCAATGCCCAGGTGCGGCTAAAACGCAGTCAACAGTTGTTCTATAGACAAAGACGGTTCTTTTGCTGCAAACCGCATTAAAATCCATCAAGATGTCGAGCAACAGCGGCCAGTTGAAACTGAAACGGTGCACATATTGAGGCATGTCAACACAAAAGGCGCCTTAGCAAGGTACACTCTTTTTGTGTTAACATGCCTCATCTTGTGTGGAATTCTCGATTTCCTCAGTTTAAAGCGCTGATAACTGATAGTCTAGGTTTCAATGGTTGTAAAATGACACTTGCTTCCATGTATAGCCTTTCTATCCCATAATTTCCTTGTTTGAGATTTGGAATTTTTCGAGATTTTCTACCTTATCACCTTTTTCCAGTTGATCAACTAAAAGTGACATTTTGGGGTGTTTCCAATGCCCAGGTGCGGCTAAAACGCAGTCAACAGTTGTTCTATAGACAAAGACGGTTCTTTTGCTGCAAACCGCATTAAAATCCATCAAGATGTCGAGCAACAGCGGCCAGTTGAAACTGAAACGGTGCACATATTGAGGCATGTCAACACAAAAGGCGCCTTAGCAAGGTACACTCTTTTTGTGTTAACATGCCTCATCTTGTGTGGAATTCTCGATTTCCTCAGTTTAAAGCGCTGATAACTGATAGTCTAGGTTTCAATGGTTGTAAAATGACACTTGCTTCCATGTATAGCCTTTCTATCCCATAATTTCCTTGTTTGAGATTTGGAATTTTTCGAGATTTTCTACCTTATCACCTTTTTCCAGTTGATCAACTAAAAGTGACATTTTGGGGTGTTTCCAATGCCCAGGTGCGGCTAAAACGCAGTCAACAGTTGTTCTATAGACAAAGACGGTTCTTTTGCTGCAAACCGCATTAAAATCCATCAAGATGTCGAGCAACAGCGGCCAGTTGAAACTGAAACGGTGCACATATTGAGGCATGTCAACACAAAAGGCGCCTTAGCAAGGTACACTCTTTTTGTGTTAACATGCCTCATCTTGTGTGGAATTCTCGATTTCCTCAGTTTAAAGCGCTGATAACTGATAGTCTAGGTTTCAATGGTTGTAAAATGACACTTGCTTCCATGTATAGCCTTTCTATCCCATAATTTCCTTGTTTGAGATTTGGAATTTTTCGAGATTTTCTACCTTATCACCTTTTTCCAGTTGATCAACTAAAAGTGACATTTTGGGGTGTTTCCAATGCCCAGGTGCGGCTAAAACGCAGTCAACAGTTGTTCTATAGACAAAGACGGTTCTTTTGCTGCAAACCGCATTAAAATCCATCAAGATGTCGAGCAACAGCGGCCAGTTGAAACTGAAACGGTGCACATATTGAGGCATGTCAACACAAAAGGCGCCTTAGCAAGGTACACTCTTTTTGTGTTAACATGCCTCATCTTGTGTGGAATTCTCGATTTCCTCAGTTTAAAGCGCTGATAACTGATAGTCTAGGTTTCAATGGTTGTAAAATGACACTTGCTTCCATGTATAGCCTTTCTATCCCATAATTTCCTTGTTTGAGATTTGGAATTTTTCGAGATTTTCTACCTTATCACCTTTTTCCAGTTGATCAACTAAAAGTGACATTTTGGGGTGTTTCCAATGCCCACGTGCGGCTAAAACGCAGTCAACAGTTGTTCTATAGACAAAGACGGTTCTTTTGCTGCAAACCGCATTAAAATCCATCAAGATGTCGAGCAACAGCGGCCAGTTGAAACTGAAACGGTGCACATATTGAGGCATGTCAACACAAAAGGCGCCTTAGCAAGGTACACTCTTTTTGTGTTAACATGCCTCATCTTGTGTGGAATTCTCGATTTCCTCAGTTTAAAGCGCTGATAACTGATAGTCTAGGTTTCAATGGTTGTAAAATGACACTTGCTTCCATGTATAGCCTTTCTATCCCATAATTTCCTTGTTTGAGATTTGGAATTTTTCGAGATTTTCTACCTTATCACCTTTTTCCAGTTGATCAACTAAAAGTGACATTTTGGGGTGTTTCCAATGCCCAGGTGCGGCTAAAACGCAGTCAACAGTTGTTCTATAGACAAAGACGGTTCTTTTGCTGCAAACCGCATTAAAATCCATCAAGATGTCGAGCAACAGCGGCCAGTTGAAACTGAAACGGTGCACATATTGAGGCATGTCAACACAAAAGGCGCCTTAGCAAGGTACACTCTTTTTGTGTTAACATGCCTCATCTTGTGTGGAATTCTCGATTTCCTCAGTTTAAAGCGCTGATAACTGATAGTCTAGGTTTCAATGGTTGTAAAATGACACTTGCTTCCATGTATAGCCTTTCTATCCCATAATTTCCTTGTTTGAGATTTGGAATTTTTCGAGATTTTCTACCTTATCACCTTTTTCCAGTTGATCAACTAAAAGTGACATTTTGGGGTGTTTCCAATGCCCAGGTGCGGCTAAAACGCAGTCAACAGTTGTTCTATAGACAAAGACGGTTCTTTTGCTGCAAACCGCATTAAAATCCATCAAGATGTCGAGCAACAGCGGCCAGTTGAAACTGAAACGGTGCACATATTGAGGCATGTCAACACAAAAGGCGCCTTAGCAAGGTACACTCTTTTTGTGTTAACATGCCTCATCTTGTGTGGAATTCTCGATTTCCTCAGTTTAAAGCGCTGATAACTGATAGTCTAGGTTTCAATGGTTGTAAAATGACACTTGCTTCCATGTATAGCCTTTCTATCCCATAATTTCCTTGTTTGAGATTTGGAATTTTTCGAGATTTTCTACCTTATCACCTTTTTCCAGTTGATCAACTAAAAGTGACATTTTGGGGTGTTTCCAATGCCCAGGTGCGGCTAAAACGCAGTCAACAGTTGTTCTATAGACAAAGACGGTTCTTTTGCTGCAAACCGCATTAAAATCCATCAAGATGTCGAGCAACAGCGGCCAGTTGAAACTGAAACGGTGCACATATTGAGGCATGTCAACACAAAAGGCGCCTTAGCAAGGTACACTCTTTTTGTGTTAACATGCCTCATCTTGTGTGGAATTCTCGATTTCCTCAGTTTAAAGCGCTGATAACTGATAGTCTAGGTTTCAATGGTTGTAAAATGACACTTGCTTCCATGTATAGCCTTTCTATCCCATAATTTCCTTGTTTGAGATTTGGAATTTTTCGAGATTTTCTACCTTATCACCTTTTTCCAGTTGATCAACTAAAAGTGACATTTTGGGGTGTTTCCAATGCCCACGTGCGGCTAAAACGCAGTCAACAGTTGTTCTATAGACAAAGACGGTTCTTTTGCTGCAAACCGCATTAAAATCCATCAAGATGTCGAGCAACAGCGGCCAGTTGAAACTGAAACGGTGCACATATTGAGGCATGTCAACACAAAAGGCGCCTTAGCAAGGTACACTCTTTTTGTGTTAACATGCCTCATCTTGTGTGGAATTCTCGATTTCCTCAGTTTAAAGCGCTGATAACTGATAGTCTAGGTTTCAATGGTTGTAAAATGACACTTGCTTCCATGTATAGCCTTTCTATCCCATAATTTCCTTGTTTGAGATTTGGAATTTTTCGAGATTTTCTACCTTATCACCTTTTTCCAGTTGATCAACTAAAAGTGACATTTTGGGGTGTTTCCAATGCCCAGGTGCGGCTAAAACGCAGTCAACAGTTGTTCTATAGACAAAGACGGTTCTTTTGCTGCAAACCGTATTAAAATCCATCAAGATGTCGAGCAACAGCGGCCAGTTGAAACTGAAACGGTGCACATATTGAGGCATGTCAACACAAAAGGCGCCTTAGCAAGGTACACTCTTTTTGTGTTAACATGCCTCATCTTGTGTGGAATTCTCGATTTCCTCAGTTTAAAGCGCTGATAACTGATAGTCTAGGTTTCAATGGTTGTAAAATGACACTTGCTTCCATGTATAGCCTTTCTATCCCATAATTTCCTTGTTTGAGATTTGGAATTTTTCGAGATTTTCTACCTTATCACCTTTTTCCAGTTGATCAACTAAAAGTGACATTTTGGGGTGTTTCCAATGCCCAGGTGCGGCTAAAACGCAGTCAACAGTTGTTCTATAGACAAAGACGGTTCTTTTGCTGCAAACCGCATTAAAATCCATCAAGATGTCGAGCAACAGCGGCCAGTTGAAACTGAAACGGTGCACATATTGAGGCATGTCAACACAAAAGGCGCCTTAGCAAGGTACACTCTTTTTGTGTTAACATGCCTCATCTTGTGTGGAATTCTCGATTTCCTCAGTTTAAAGCGCTGATAACTGATAGTCTAGGTTTCAATGGTTGTAAAATGACACTTGCTTCCATGTATAGCCTTTCTATCCCATAATTTCCTTGTTTGAGATTTGGAATTTTTCGAGATTTTCTACCTTATCACCTTTTTCCAGTTGATCAACTAAAAGTGACATTTTGGGGTGTTTCCAATGCCCAGGTGCGGCTAAAACGCATTCAACAGTTGTTCTATAGACAAAGACGGTTCTTTTGCTGCAAACCGCATTAAAATCCATCAAGATGTCGAGCAACAGCGGCCAGTTGAAACTGAAACGGTGCACATATTGAGGCATGTCAACACAAAAGGCGCCTTAGCAAGGTACACTCTTTTTGTGTTAACATGCCTCATCTTGTGTGGAATTCTCGATTTCCTCAGTTTAAAGCGCTGATAACTGATAGTCTAGGTTTCAATGGTTGTAAAATGACACTTGCTTCCATGTATAGCCTTTCTATCCCATAATTTCCTTGTTTGAGATTTGGAATTTTTCGAGATTTTCTACCTTATCACCTTTTTCCAGTTGATCAACTAAAAGTGACATTTTGGGGTGTTTCCAATGCCCAGGTGCGGCTAAAACGCAGTCAACAGTTGTTCTATAGACAAAGACGGTTCTTTTGCTGCAAACCGCATTAAAATCCATCAAGATGTCGAGCAACAGCGGCCAGTTGAAACTGAAACGGTGCACATATTGAGGCATGTCAACACAAAAGGCGCCTTAGCAAGGTACACTCTTTTTGTGTTAACATGCCTCATCTTGTGTGGAATTCTCGATTTCCTCAGTTTAAAGCGCTGATAACTGATAGTCTAGGTTTCAATGGTTGTAAAATGACACTTGCTTCCATGTATAGCCTTTCTATCCCATAATTTCCTTGTTTGAGATTTGGAATTTTTCGAGATTTTCTACCTTATCACCTTTTTCCAGTTGATCAACTAAAAGTGACATTTTGGGGTGTTTCCAATGCCCACGTGCGGCTAAAACGCAGTCAACAGTTGTTCTATAGACAAAGACGGTTCTTTTGCTGCAAACCGCATTAAAATCCATCAAGATGTCGAGCAACAGCGGCCAGTTGAAACTGAAACGGTGCACATATTGAGGCATGTCAACACAAAAGGCGCCTTAGCAAGGTACACTCTTTTTGTGTTAACATGCCTCATCTTGTGTGGAATTCTCGATTTCCTCAGTTTAAAGCGCTGATAACTGATAGTCTAGGTTTCAATGGTTGTAAAATGACACTTGCTTCCATGTATAGCCTTTCTATCCCATAATTTCCTTGTTTGAGATTTGGAATTTTTCGAGATTTTCTACCTTATCACCTTTTTCCAGTTGATCAACTAAAAGTGACATTTTGGGGTGTTTCCAATGCCCAGGTGCGGCTAAAACGCATTCAACAGTTGTTCTATAGACAAAGACGGTTCTTTTGCTGCAAACCGCATTAAAATCCATCAAGATGTCGAGCAACAGCGGCCAGTTGAAACTGAAACGGTGCACATATTGAGGCATGTCAACACAAAAGGCGCCTTAGCAAGGTACACTCTTTTTGTGTTAACATGCCTCATCTTGTGTGGAATTCTCGATTTCCTCAGTTTAAAGCGCTGATAACTGATAGTCTAGGTTTCAATGGTTGTAAAATGACACTTGCTTCCATGTATAGCCTTTCTATCCCATAATTTCCTTGTTTGAGATTTGGAATTTTTCGAGATTTTCTACCTTATCACCTTTTTCCAGTTGATCAACTAAAAGTGACATTTTGGGGTGTTTCCAATGCCCAGGTGCGGCTAAAACGCAGTCAACAGTTGTTCTATAGACAAAGACGGTTCTTTTGCTGCAAACCGCATTAAAATCCATCAAGATGTCGAGCAACAGCGGCCAGTTGAAACTGAAACGGTGCACATATTGAGGCATGTCAACACAAAAGGCGCCTTAGCAAGGTACACTCTTTTTGTGTTAACATGCCTCATCTTGTGTGGAATTCTCGATTTCCTCAGTTTAAAGCGCTGATAACTGATAGTCTAGGTTTCAATGGTTGTAAAATGACACTTGCTTCCATGTATAGCCTTTCTATCCCATAATTTCCTTGTTTGAGATTTGGAATTTTTCGAGATTTTCTACCTTATCACCTTTTTCCAGTTGATCAACTAAAAGTGACATTTTGGGGTGTTTCCAATGCCCACGTGCGGCTAAAACGCAGTCAACAGTTGTTCTATAGACAAAGACGGTTCTTTTGCTGCAAACCGCATTAAAATCCATCAAGATGTCGAGCAACAGCGGCCAGTTGAAACTGAAACGGTGCACATATTGAGGCATGTCAACACAAAAGGCGCCTTAGCAAGGTACACTCTTTTTGTGTTAACATGCCTCATCTTGTGTGGAATTCTCGATTTCCTCAGTTTAAAGCGCTGATAACTGATAGTCTAGGTTTCAATGGTTGTAAAATGACACTTGCTTCCATGTATAGCCTTTCTATCCCATAATTTCCTTGTTTGAGATTTGGAATTTTTCGAGATTTTCTACCTTATCACCTTTTTCCAGTTGATCAACTAAAAGTGACATTTTGGGGTGTTTCCAATGCCCAGGTGCGGCTAAAACGCAGTCAACAGTTGTTCTATAGACAAAGACGGTTCTTTTGCTGCAAACCGTATTAAAATCCATCAAGATGTCGAGCAACAGCGGCCAGTTGAAACTGAAACGGTGCACATATTGAGGCATGTCAACACAAAAGGCGCCTTAGCAAGGTACACTCTTTTTGTGTTAACATGCCTCATCTTGTGTGGAATTCTCGATTTCCTCAGTTTAAAGCGCTGATAACTGATAGTCTAGGTTTCAATGGTTGTAAAATGACACTTGCTTCCATGTATAGCCTTTCTATCCCATAATTTCCTTGTTTGAGATTTGGAATTTTTCGAGATTTTCTACCTTATCACCTTTTTCCAGTTGATCAACTAAAAGTGACATTTTGGGGTGTTTCCAATGCCCAGGTGCGGCTAAAACGCAGTCAACAGTTGTTCTATAGACAAAGACGGTTCTTTTGCTGCAAACCGCATTAAAATCCATCAAGATGTCGAGCAACAGCGGCCAGTTGAAACTGAAACGGTGCACATATTGAGGCATGTCAACACAAAAGGCGCCTTAGCAAGGTACACTCTTTTTGTGTTAACATGCCTCATCTTGTGTGGAATTCTCGATTTCCTCAGTTTAAAGCGCTGATAACTGATAGTCTAGGTTTCAATGGTTGTAAAATGACACTTGCTTCCATGTATAGCCTTTCTATCCCATAATTTCCTTGTTTGAGATTTGGAATTTTTCGAGATTTTCTACCTTATCACCTTTTTCCAGTTGATCAACTAAAAGTGACATTTTGGGGTGTTTCCAATGCCCAGGTGCGGCTAAAACGCATTCAACAGTTGTTCTATAGACAAAGACGGTTCTTTTGCTGCAAACCGCATTAAAATCCATCAAGATGTCGAGCAACAGCGGCCAGTTGAAACTGAAACGGTGCACATATTGAGGCATGTCAACACAAAAGGCGCCTTAGCAAGGTACACTCTTTTTGTGTTAACATGCCTCATCTTGTGTGGAATTCTCGATTTCCTCAGTTTAAAGCGCTGATAACTGATAGTCTAGGTTTCAATGGTTGTAAAATGACACTTGCTTCCATGTATAGCCTTTCTATCCCATAATTTCCTTGTTTGAGATTTGGAATTTTTCGAGATTTTCTACCTTATCACCTTTTTCCAGTTGATCAACTAAAAGTGACATTTTGGGGTGTTTCCAATGCCCAGGTGCGGCTAAAACGCAGTCAACAGTTGTTCTATAGACAAAGACGGTTCTTTTGCTGCAAACCGCATTAAAATCCATCAAGATGTCGAGCAACAGCGGCCAGTTGAAACTGAAACGGTGCACATATTGAGGCATGTCAACACAAAAGGCGCCTTAGCAAGGTACACTCTTTTTGTGTTAACATGCCTCATCTTGTGTGGAATTCTCGATTTCCTCAGTTTAAAGCGCTGATAACTGATAGTCTAGGTTTCAATGGTTGTAAAATGACACTTGCTTCCATGTATAGCCTTTCTATCCCATAATTTCCTTGTTTGAGATTTGGAATTTTTCGAGATTTTCTACCTTATCACCTTTTTCCAGTTGATCAACTAAAAGTGACATTTTGGGGTGTTTCCAATGCCCAGGTGCGGCTAAAACGCAGTCAACAGTTGTTCTATAGACAAAGACGGTTCTTTTGCTGCAAACCGCATTAAAATCCATCAAGATGTCGAGCAACAGCGGCCAGTTGAAACTGAAACGGTGCACATATTGAGGCATGTCAACACAAAAGGCGCCTTAGCAAGGTACACTCTTTTTGTGTTAACATGCCTCATCTTGTGTGGAATTCTCGATTTCCTCAGTTTAAAGCGCTGATAACTGATAGTCTAGGTTTCAATGGTTGTAAAATGACACTTGCTTCCATGTATAGCCTTTCTATCCCATAATTTCCTTGTTTGAGATTTGGAATTTTTCGAGATTTTCTACCTTATCACCTTTTTCCAGTTGATCAACTAAAAGTGACATTTTGGGGTGTTTCCAATGCCCAGGTGCGGCTAAAACGCAGTCAACAGTTGTTCTATAGACAAAGACGGTTCTTTTGCTGCAAACCGCATTAAAATCCATCAAGATGTCGAGCAACAGCGGCCAGTTGAAACTGAAACGGTGCACATATTGAGGCATGTCAACACAAAAGGCGCCTTAGCAAGGTACACTCTTTTTGTGTTAACATGCCTCATCTTGTGTGGAATTCTCGATTTCCTCAGTTTAAAGCGCTGATAACTGATAGTCTAGGTTTCAATGGTTGTAAAATGACACTTGCTTCCATGTATAGCCTTTCTATCCCATAATTTCCTTGTTTGAGATTTGGAATTTTTCGAGATTTTCTACCTTATCACCTTTTTCCAGTTGATCAACTAAAAGTGACATTTTGGGGTGTTTCCAATGCCCAGGTGCGGCTAAAACGCAGTCAACAGTTGTTCTATAGACAAAGACGGTTCTTTTGCTGCAAACCGCATTAAAATCCATCAAGATGTCGAGCAACAGCGGCCAGTTGAAACTGAAACGGTGCACATATTGAGGCATGTCAACACAAAAGGCGCCTTAGCAAGGTACACTCTTTTTGTGTTAACATGCCTCATCTTGTGTGGAATTCTCGATTTCCTCAGTTTAAAGCGCTGATAACTGATAGTCTAGGTTTCAATGGTTGTAAAATGACACTTGCTTCCATGTATAGCCTTTCTATCCCATAATTTCCTTGTTTGAGATTTGGAATTTTTCGAGATTTTCTACCTTATCACCTTTTTCCAGTTGATCAACTAAAAGTGACATTTTGGGGTGTTTCCAATGCCCAGGTGCGGCTAAAACGCAGTCAACAGTTGTTCTATAGACAAAGACGGTTCTTTTGCTGCAAACCGCATTAAAATCCATCAAGATGTCGAGCAACAGCGGCCAGTTGAAACTGAAACGGTGCACATATTGAGGCATGTCAACACAAAAGGCGCCTTAGCAAGGTACACTCTTTTTGTGTTAACATGCCTCATCTTGTGTGGAATTCTCGATTTCCTCAGTTTAAAGCGCTGATAACTGATAGTCTAGGTTTCAATGGTTGTAAAATGACACTTGCTTCCATGTATAGCCTTTCTATCCCATAATTTCCTTGTTTGAGATTTGGAATTTTTCGAGATTTTCTACCTTATCACCTTTTTCCAGTTGATCAACTAAAAGTGACATTTTGGGGTGTTTCCAATGCCCAGGTGCGGCTAAAACGCAGTCAACAGTTGTTCTATAGACAAAGACGGTTCTTTTGCTGCAAACCGCATTAAAATCCATCAAGATGTCGAGCAACAGCGGCCAGTTGAAACTGAAACGGTGCACATATTGAGGCATGTCAACACAAAAGGCGCCTTAGCAAGGTACACTCTTTTTGTGTTAACATGCCTCATCTTGTGTGGAATTCTCGATTTCCTCAGTTTAAAGCGCTGATAACTGATAGTCTAGGTTTCAATGGTTGTAAAATGACACTTGCTTCCATGTATAGCCTTTCTATCCCATAATTTCCTTGTTTGAGATTTGGAATTTTTCGAGATTTTCTACCTTATCACCTTTTTCCAGTTGATCAACTAAAAGTGACATTTTGGGGTGTTTCCAATGCCCAGGTGCGGCTAAAACGCAGTCAACAGTTGTTCTATAGACAAAGACGGTTCTTTTGCTGCAAACCGCATTAAAATCCATCAAGATGTCGAGCAACAGCGGCCAGTTGAAACTGAAACGGTGCACATATTGAGGCATGTCAACACAAAAGGCGCCTTAGCAAGGTACACTCTTTTTGTGTTAACATGCCTCATCTTGTGTGGAATTCTCGATTTCCTCAGTTTAAAGCGCTGATAACTGATAGTCTAGGTTTCAATGGTTGTAAAATGACACTTGCTTCCATGTATAGCCTTTCTATCCCATAATTTCCTTGTTTGAGATTTGGAATTTTTCGAGATTTTCTACCTTATCACCTTTTTCCAGTTGATCAACTAAAAGTGACATTTTGGGGTGTTTCCAATGCCCAGGTGCGGCTAAAACGCAGTCAACAGTTGTTCTATAGACAAAGACGGTTCTTTTGCTGCAAACCGTATTAAAATCCATCAAGATGTCGAGCAACAGCGGCCAGTTGAAACTGAAACGGTGCACATATTGAGGCATGTCAACACAAAAGGCGCCTTAGCAAGGTACACTCTTTTTGTGTTAACATGCCTCATCTTGTGTGGAATTCTCGATTTCCTCAGTTTAAAGCGCTGATAACTGATAGTCTAGGTTTCAATGGTTGTAAAATGACACTTGCTTCCATGTATAGCCTTTCTATCCCATAATTTCCTTGTTTGAGATTTGGAATTTTTCGAGATTTTCTACCTTATCACCTTTTTCCAGTTGATCAACTAAAAGTGACATTTTGGGGTGTTTCCAATGCCCAGGTGCGGCTAAAACGCAGTCAACAGTTGTTCTATAGACAAAGACGGTTCTTTTGCTGCAAACCGCATTAAAATCCATCAAGATGTCGAGCAACAGCGGCCAGTTGAAACTGAAACGGTGCACATATTGAGGCATGTCAACACAAAAGGCGCCTTAGCAAGGTACACTCTTTTTGTGTTAACATGCCTCATCTTGTGTGGAATTCTCGATTTCCTCAGTTTAAAGCGCTGATAACTGATAGTCTAGGTTTCAATGGTTGTAAAATGACACTTGCTTCCATGTATAGCCTTTCTATCCCATAATTTCCTTGTTTGAGATTTGGAATTTTTCGAGATTTTCTACCTTATCACCTTTTTCCAGTTGATCAACTAAAAGTGACATTTTGGGGTGTTTCCAATGCCCAGGTGCGGCTAAAACGCAGTCAACAGTTGTTCTATAGACAAAGACGGTTCTTTTGCTGCAAACCGTATTAAAATCCATCAAGATGTCGAGCAACAGCGGCCAGTTGAAACTGAAACGGTGCACATATTGAGGCATGTCAACACAAAAGGCGCCTTAGCAAGGTACACTCTTTTTGTGTTAACATGCCTCATCTTGTGTGGAATTCTCGATTTCCTCAGTTTAAAGCGCTGATAACTGATAGTCTAGGTTTCAATGGTTGTAAAATGACACTTGCTTCCATGTATAGCCTTTCTATCCCATAATTTCCTTGTTTGAGATTTGGAATTTTTCGAGATTTTCTACCTTATCACCTTTTTCCAGTTGATCAACTAAAAGTGACATTTTGGGGTGTTTCCAATGCCCACGTGCGGCTAAAACGCAGTCAACAGTTGTTCTATAGACAAAGACGGTTCTTTTGCTGCAAACCGCATTAAAATCCATCAAGATGTCGAGCAACAGCGGCCAGTTGAAACTGAAACGGTGCACATATTGAGGCATGTCAACACAAAAGGCGCCTTAGCAAGGTACACTCTTTTTGTGTTAACATGCCTCATCTTGTGTGGAATTCTCGATTTCCTCAGTTTAAAGCGCTGATAACTGATAGTCTAGGTTTCAATGGTTGTAAAATGACACTTGCTTCCATGTATAGCCTTTCTATCCCATAATTTCCTTGTTTGAGATTTGGAATTTTTCGAGATTTTCTACCTTATCACCTTTTTCCAGTTGATCAACTAAAAGTGACATTTTGGGGTGTTTCCAATGCCCACGTGCGGCTAAAACGCAGTCAACAGTTGTTCTATAGACAAAGACGGTTCTTTTGCTGCAAACCGCATTAAAATCCATCAAGATGTCGAGCAACAGCGGCCAGTTGAAACTGAAACGGTGCACATATTGAGGCATGTCAACACAAAAGGCGCCTTAGCAAGGTACACTCTTTTTGTGTTAACATGCCTCATCTTGTGTGGAATTCTCGATTTCCTCAGTTTAAAGCGCTGATAACTGATAGTCTAGGTTTCAATGGTTGTAAAATGACACTTGCTTCCATGTATAGCCTTTCTATCCCATAATTTCCTTGTTTGAGATTTGGAATTTTTCGAGATTTTCTACCTTATCACCTTTTTCCAGTTGATCAACTAAAAGTGACATTTTGGGGTGTTTCCAATGCCCAGGTGCGGCTAAAACGCAGTCAACAGTTGTTCTATAGACAAAGACGGTTCTTTTGCTGCAAACCGTATTAAAATCCATCAAGATGTCGAGCAACAGCGGCCAGTTGAAACTGAAACGGTGCACATATTGAGGCATGTCAACACAAAAGGCGCCTTAGCAAGGTACACTCTTTTTGTGTTAACATGCCTCATCTTGTGTGGAATTCTCGATTTCCTCAGTTTAAAGCGCTGATAACTGATAGTCTAGGTTTCAATGGTTGTAAAATGACACTTGCTTCCATGTATAGCCTTTCTATCCCATAATTTCCTTGTTTGAGATTTGGAATTTTTCGAGATTTTCTACCTTATCACCTTTTTCCAGTTGATCAACTAAAAGTGACATTTTGGGGTGTTTCCAATGCCCACGTGCGGCTAAAACGCAGTCAACAGTTGTTCTATAGACAAAGACGGTTCTTTTGCTGCAAACCGCATTAAAATCCATCAAGATGTCGAGCAACAGCGGCCAGTTGAAACTGAAACGGTGCACATATTGAGGCATGTCAACACAAAAGGCGCCTTAGCAAGGTACACTCTTTTTGTGTTAACATGCCTCATCTTGTGTGGAATTCTCGATTTCCTCAGTTTAAAGCGCTGATAACTGATAGTCTAGGTTTCAATGGTTGTAAAATGACACTTGCTTCCATGTATAGCCTTTCTATCCCATAATTTCCTTGTTTGAGATTTGGAATTTTTCGAGATTTTCTACCTTATCACCTTTTTCCAGTTGATCAACTAAAAGTGACATTTTGGGGTGTTTCCAATGCCCACGTGCGGCTAAAACGCAGTCAACAGTTGTTCTATAGACAAAGACGGTTCTTTTGCTGCAAACCGCATTAAAATCCATCAAGATGTCGAGCAACAGCGGCCAGTTGAAACTGAAACGGTGCACATATTGAGGCATGTCAACACAAAAGGCGCCTTAGCAAGGTACACTCTTTTTGTGTTAACATGCCTCATCTTGTGTGGAATTCTCGATTTCCTCAGTTTAAAGCGCTGATAACTGATAGTCTAGGTTTCAATGGTTGTAAAATGACACTTGCTTCCATGTATAGCCTTTCTATCCCATAATTTCCTTGTTTGAGATTTGGAATTTTTCGAGATTTTCTACCTTATCACCTTTTTCCAGTTGATCAACTAAAAGTGACATTTTGGGGTGTTTCCAATGCCCAGGTGCGGCTAAAACGCAGTCAACAGTTGTTCTATAGACAAAGACGGTTCTTTTGCTGCAAACCGTATTAAAATCCATCAAGATGTCGAGCAACAGCGGCCAGTTGAAACTGAAACGGTGCACATATTGAGGCATGTCAACACAAAAGGCGCCTTAGCAAGGTACACTCTTTTTGTGTTAACATGCCTCATCTTGTGTGGAATTCTCGATTTCCTCAGTTTAAAGCGCTGATAACTGATAGTCTAGGTTTCAATGGTTGTAAAATGACACTTGCTTCCATGTATAGCCTTTCTATCCCATAATTTCCTTGTTTGAGATTTGGAATTTTTCGAGATTTTCTACCTTATCACCTTTTTCCAGTTGATCAACTAAAAGTGACATTTTGGGGTGTTTCCAATGCCCACGTGCGGCTAAAACGCAGTCAACAGTTGTTCTATAGACAAAGACGGTTCTTTTGCTGCAAACCGCATTAAAATCCATCAAGATGTCGAGCAACAGCGGCCAGTTGAAACTGAAACGGTGCACATATTGAGGCATGTCAACACAAAAGGCGCCTTAGCAAGGTACACTCTTTTTGTGTTAACATGCCTCATCTTGTGTGGAATTCTCGATTTCCTCAGTTTAAAGCGCTGATAACTGATAGTCTAGGTTTCAATGGTTGTAAAATGACACTTGCTTCCATGTATAGCCTTTCTATCCCATAATTTCCTTGTTTGAGATTTGGAATTTTTCGAGATTTTCTACCTTATCACCTTTTTCCAGTTGATCAACTAAAAGTGACATTTTGGGGTGTTTCCAATGCCCACGTGCGGCTAAAACGCAGTCAACAGTTGTTCTATAGACAAAGACGGTTCTTTTGCTGCAAACCGCATTAAAATCCATCAAGATGTCGAGCAACAGCGGCCAGTTGAAACTGAAACGGTGCACATATTGAGGCATGTCAACACAAAAGGCGCCTTAGCAAGGTACACTCTTTTTGTGTTAACATGCCTCATCTTGTGTGGAATTCTCGATTTCCTCAGTTTAAAGCGCTGATAACTGATAGTCTAGGTTTCAATGGTTGTAAAATGACACTTGCTTCCATGTATAGCCTTTCTATCCCATAATTTCCTTGTTTGAGATTTGGAATTTTTCGAGATTTTCTACCTTATCACCTTTTTCCAGTTGATCAACTAAAAGTGACATTTTGGGGTGTTTCCAATGCCCAGGTGCGGCTAAAACGCAGTCAACAGTTGTTCTATAGACAAAGACGGTTCTTTTGCTGCAAACCGCATTAAAATCCATCAAGATGTCGAGCAACAGCGGCCAGTTGAAACTGAAACGGTGCACATATTGAGGCATGTCAACACAAAAGGCGCCTTAGCAAGGTACACTCTTTTTGTGTTAACATGCCTCATCTTGTGTGGAATTCTCGATTTCCTCAGTTTAAAGCGCTGATAACTGATAGTCTAGGTTTCAATGGTTGTAAAATGACACTTGCTTCCATGTATAGCCTTTCTATCCCATAATTTCCTTGTTTGAGATTTGGAATTTTTCGAGATTTTCTACCTTATCACCTTTTTCCAGTTGATCAACTAAAAGTGACATTTTGGGGTGTTTCCAATGCCCAGGTGCGGCTAAAACGCAGTCAACAGTTGTTCTATAGACAAAGACGGTTCTTTTGCTGCAAACCGCATTAAAATCCATCAAGATGTCGAGCAACAGCGGCCAGTTGAAACTGAAACGGTGCACATATTGAGGCATGTCAACACAAAAGGCGCCTTAGCAAGGTACACTCTTTTTGTGTTAACATGCCTCATCTTGTGTGGAATTCTCGATTTCCTCAGTTTAAAGCGCTGATAACTGATAGTCTAGGTTTCAATGGTTGTAAAATGACACTTGCTTCCATGTATAGCCTTTCTATCCCATAATTTCCTTGTTTGAGATTTGGAATTTTTCGAGATTTTCTACCTTATCACCTTTTTCCAGTTGATCAACTAAAAGTGACATTTTGGGGTGTTTCCAATGCCCACGTGCGGCTAAAACGCAGTCAACAGTTGTTCTATAGACAAAGACGGTTCTTTTGCTGCAAACCGCATTAAAATCCATCAAGATGTCGAGCAACAGCGGCCAGTTGAAACTGAAACGGTGCACATATTGAGGCATGTCAACACAAAAGGCGCCTTAGCAAGGTACACTCTTTTTGTGTTAACATGCCTCATCTTGTGTGGAATTCTCGATTTCCTCAGTTTAAAGCGCTGATAACTGATAGTCTAGGTTTCAATGGTTGTAAAATGACACTTGCTTCCATGTATAGCCTTTCTATCCCATAATTTCCTTGTTTGAGATTTGGAATTTTTCGAGATTTTCTACCTTATCACCTTTTTCCAGTTGATCAACTAAAAGTGACATTTTGGGGTGTTTCCAATGCCCAGGTGCGGCTAAAACGCAGTCAACAGTTGTTCTATAGACAAAGACGGTTCTTTTGCTGCAAACCGTATTAAAATCCATCAAGATGTCGAGCAACAGCGGCCAGTTGAAACTGAAACGGTGCACATATTGAGGCATGTCAACACAAAAGGCGCCTTAGCAAGGTACACTCTTTTTGTGTTAACATGCCTCATCTTGTGTGGAATTCTCGATTTCCTCAGTTTAAAGCGCTGATAACTGATAGTCTAGGTTTCAATGGTTGTAAAATGACACTTGCTTCCATGTATAGCCTTTCTATCCCATAATTTCCTTGTTTGAGATTTGGAATTTTTCGAGATTTTCTACCTTATCACCTTTTTCCAGTTGATCAACTAAAAGTGACATTTTGGGGTGTTTCCAATGCCCAGGTGCGGCTAAAACGCAGTCAACAGTTGTTCTATAGACAAAGACGGTTCTTTTGCTGCAAACCGTATTAAAATCCATCAAGATGTCGAGCAACAGCGGCCAGTTGAAACTGAAACGGTGCACATATTGAGGCATGTCAACACAAAAGGCGCCTTAGCAAGGTACACTCTTTTTGTGTTAACATGCCTCATCTTGTGTGGAATTCTCGATTTCCTCAGTTTAAAGCGCTGATAACTGATAGTCTAGGTTTCAATGGTTGTAAAATGACACTTGCTTCCATGTATAGCCTTTCTATCCCATAATTTCCTTGTTTGAGATTTGGAATTTTTCGAGATTTTCTACCTTATCACCTTTTTCCAGTTGATCAACTAAAAGTGACATTTTGGGGTGTTTCCAATGCCCAGGTGCGGCTAAAACGCAGTCAACAGTTGTTCTATAGACAAAGACGGTTCTTTTGCTGCAAACCGCATTAAAATCCATCAAGATGTCGAGCAACAGCGGCCAGTTGAAACTGAAACGGTGCACATATTGAGGCATGTCAACACAAAAGGCGCCTTAGCAAGGTACACTCTTTTTGTGTTAACATGCCTCATCTTGTGTGGAATTCTCGATTTCCTCAGTTTAAAGCGCTGATAACTGATAGTCTAGGTTTCAATGGTTGTAAAATGACACTTGCTTCCATGTATAGCCTTTCTATCCCATAATTTCCTTGTTTGAGATTTGGAATTTTTCGAGATTTTCTACCTTATCACCTTTTTCCAGTTGATCAACTAAAAGTGACATTTTGGGGTGTTTCCAATGCCCAGGTGCGGCTAAAACGCAGTCAACAGTTGTTCTATAGACAAAGACGGTTCTTTTGCTGCAAACCGCATTAAAATCCATCAAGATGTCGAGCAACAGCGGCCAGTTGAAACTGAAACGGTGCACATATTGAGGCATGTCAACACAAAAGGCGCCTTAGCAAGGTACACTCTTTTTGTGTTAACATGCCTCATCTTGTGTGGAATTCTCGATTTCCTCAGTTTAAAGCGCTGATAACTGATAGTCTAGGTTTCAATGGTTGTAAAATGACACTTGCTTCCATGTATAGCCTTTCTATCCCATAATTTCCTTGTTTGAGATTTGGAATTTTTCGAGATTTTCTACCTTATCACCTTTTTCCAGTTGATCAACTAAAAGTGACATTTTGGGGTGTTTCCAATGCCCAGGTGCGGCTAAAACGCAGTCAACAGTTGTTCTATAGACAAAGACGGTTCTTTTGCTGCAAACCGCATTAAAATCCATCAAGATGTCGAGCAACAGCGGCCAGTTGAAACTGAAACGGTGCACATATTGAGGCATGTCAACACAAAAGGCGCCTTAGCAAGGTACACTCTTTTTGTGTTAACATGCCTCATCTTGTGTGGAATTCTCGATTTCCTCAGTTTAAAGCGCTGATAACTGATAGTCTAGGTTTCAATGGTTGTAAAATGACACTTGCTTCCATGTATAGCCTTTCTATCCCATAATTTCCTTGTTTGAGATTTGGAATTTTTCGAGATTTTCTACCTTATCACCTTTTTCCAGTTGATCAACTAAAAGTGACATTTTGGGGTGTTTCCAATGCCCACGTGCGGCTAAAACGCAGTCAACAGTTGTTCTATAGACAAAGACGGTTCTTTTGCTGCAAACCGCATTAAAATCCATCAAGATGTCGAGCAACAGCGGCCAGTTGAAACTGAAACGGTGCACATATTGAGGCATGTCAACACAAAAGGCGCCTTAGCAAGGTACACTCTTTTTGTGTTAACATGCCTCATCTTGTGTGGAATTCTCGATTTCCTCAGTTTAAAGCGCTGATAACTGATAGTCTAGGTTTCAATGGTTGTAAAATGACACTTGCTTCCATGTATAGCCTTTCTATCCCATAATTTCCTTGTTTGAGATTTGGAATTTTTCGAGATTTTCTACCTTATCACCTTTTTCCAGTTGATCAACTAAAAGTGACATTTTGGGGTGTTTCCAATGCCCAGGTGCGGCTAAAACGCAGTCAACAGTTGTTCTATAGACAAAGACGGTTCTTTTGCTGCAAACCGCATTAAAATCCATCAAGATGTCGAGCAACAGCGGCCAGTTGAAACTGAAACGGTGCACATATTGAGGCATGTCAACACAAAAGGCGCCTTAGCAAGGTACACTCTTTTTGTGTTAACATGCCTCATCTTGTGTGGAATTCTCGATTTCCTCAGTTTAAAGCGCTGATAACTGATAGTCTAGGTTTCAATGGTTGTAAAATGACACTTGCTTCCATGTATAGCCTTTCTATCCCATAATTTCCTTGTTTGAGATTTGGAATTTTTCGAGATTTTCTACCTTATCACCTTTTTCCAGTTGATCAACTAAAAGTGACATTTTGGGGTGTTTCCAATGCCCACGTGCGGCTAAAACGCAGTCAACAGTTGTTCTATAGACAAAGACGGTTCTTTTGCTGCAAACCGCATTAAAATCCATCAAGATGTCGAGCAACAGCGGCCAGTTGAAACTGAAACGGTGCACATATTGAGGCATGTCAACACAAAAGGCGCCTTAGCAAGGTACACTCTTTTTGTGTTAACATGCCTCATCTTGTGTGGAATTCTCGATTTCCTCAGTTTAAAGCGCTGATAACTGATAGTCTAGGTTTCAATGGTTGTAAAATGACACTTGCTTCCATGTATAGCCTTTCTATCCCATAATTTCCTTGTTTGAGATTTGGAATTTTTCGAGATTTTCTACCTTATCACCTTTTTCCAGTTGATCAACTAAAAGTGACATTTTGGGGTGTTTCCAATGCCCAGGTGCGGCTAAAACGCAGTCAACAGTTGTTCTATAGACAAAGACGGTTCTTTTGCTGCAAACCGTATTAAAATCCATCAAGATGTCGAGCAACAGCGGCCAGTTGAAACTGAAACGGTGCACATATTGAGGCATGTCAACACAAAAGGCGCCTTAGCAAGGTACACTCTTTTTGTGTTAACATGCCTCATATATATCTTCGTTATGCACTTTTTACATGAAATAATTCTCCAAATGGCACTATTGTTTTATTTCTACATGATTAATAACACAGTTCTCTGCTGTAAAAAAAATAGAACATTCTATGGAAGATTTCTTGTCTGAAAGTTTGGAAACGTAACACATGAATTTGACGATAACAAGTTCAGTACTCGCGGAAGTACGAGTGGCTGTTTACTAGTTTGCACTATCGGCTGTTATGGACTGGAAACTTACTTTCACAGCTTAATATTTATGTCGATTGGTCAGAAGGATATCTTGTTCAAGATGCTATGGTCCTTTCGGCATCAGGAAATTTTTAAACGGGAGTTTTCTTACAGTATTTCAAGCTATGCTGTAGCGCGAGTTCAGTAGTCGCAAATGTCCGTGAAACTAATAGCGCGTTCATTATTTTCAGTTTGCTGTATGGGTTCTCATGTATTCAATAATTACTTCTGGAGCTTCATATGTATGTCGATTGGTCACAATGATTTCCTCTTTCAGGTTTCCCCGTTAGTTTGTCTATGTTTGACTCTCATGTAGTCGATAATAACTTCTATAGCTTCATACATGTATGTATGTCGATTGCTCACAACTGTTACCGTGTTTGAGTTCATGAGGTTGTTTTGCCAGCAAAGAAAGGTGTTATCTAACTTTTCGTACAGTCTTTGCACTCCGGTCGGTTCATATAATTTCAGCCTCGTTTCTAAGCCGTAGATATATATATTTCTTCGTATCGCTGTTGAAAACTGCCATATCATTTATAATACGACTTGAAAAGTTGCCATGTGTTTCGTGAACTCTACCCTCTTCGCTTCCGGTTGGAATGCCAAAAAGCGTCCAATTTCTTGCGTTTTTCGGCTGCTGTATTCAGAGTACTCAGTGGCCGTTTTCCCCGCCGGTAAGCATCACTTATGCTTTTTTGTTTTAGTTGTGTTGCAGTCTTGACTAATTTTGAATAAACAAATAACTAAAACTTATTTAAGCACATCTGACATTTCCATAAATGACCAAAGAAGGCAAGGATGAGTTAAAAAAGAGCACTGATGGAATCGATATTTCACCGCTCAGAGAACTTCGTTCCGGGCCGGAACATAATAAAAACATCATCAGATTTTCACATATGCGCAGTACCGTGACACTGCGACTTTAAATAGAAAACAAATGAGACTCGCCATGGTTATGGTAAAATAATTGCACATCACGTTCATTCCAAAAAAAAGTAATTAAAATAAGTTATTTCTTTTCTGCTTTAAATCTAGTATTGTCATGCAGCTTCTTATGCGTTCAGTTCTTTTCAAGTTAGTACTACTGGAAAGCAGTCCCATTCTGGATATCACTTGATAAACTGAAGCTGGTGAAATGCGAAGTAAGTAAATCTCAAGGCCATCAGCATTGGAAGTCCCCCTTCTTCGCGCGTTGTTGTCCTTAACGCCTCCTAGCACGGGCGCCATTTCCCACTCATTTAGACGAAGGGAACTAGTGCGAATAGGATACTAATTTAATATATGTCTGCCTTTCTCCATTTCAAGATTGTGGTTACTGATTGTCATTGTTGTTCAGGCGATTATGTGCTTCAACATACTGACTTTTATAGGGGGAAATGTTCCTTATTTATTAGATTTTGTGTTCATTATATATTTCCGAATTTTCACCTGCCAGGGGAAGCTGGAGTCGCCTAATTGGTCAGTGAAATTATTACTAGAGCCTGTACTGGAGTTAGCCGACTGTTTGATAGTAATTCCTACAGTTTATCCAAACCATCGGACCGCTTGACCTAAATGGCATGAAATTTAAAGGTCAGAAGAGCTGAGCCTTTTGCTAATCATCATCGGACAAGACTCGAGTATGCGGTACACGAGCGGTACATGCAAGATTACAAATCTCGGTTTCTCTCTTAGTCTTATAGTCTTGGTTTTCGTTCAATGTACATGGACATCGCTGAGACAATCAAAGTAAGTAAAAGTGAAATGTTGTGTTGATATCTGCATGAGCGGCTGTAAATATCCAATGTACGATTAAAGGAAGTCAAGGGGCTTTTAAAATTATACAAACCGGCTGAAATTCAGGCTAACAAACAATAACATTATACGGATTTGATTTCAAATTTGCATATTGCATTGGCGAGTCAAAATGTGGTGTGAAGAACGCATGGACCTTGAACACAAATAGAATGTGGCAAACAGTACTTCAACATTTCAAACCAGCATTTTGGCAGGGACAACCTAGCTCCTTTCTTTCGACAACATGTCCTTGCATGCACAAGCCTAGAAAGGAAATAACTCTAAATGTATAACGCTATCGTAGAATTGATTAATTTCCTTGCCACACGATCTGCATCGCTGGAACTTGGCCCAGAAGTTGGACAAGTTTGTTCGCTAGATCGAGCATGACATCGATTGCTAGCATCACATCGACGAATTTTGATCGGAGAACCGTAGTAATTCCGCTCATCCTATTGTATTTCTTCAAGTATAAATGCAACCGATCTCCCCGCCGATCACAACTCGTAAACTCTATTTATAAACAGCCCGATATCACATTTTATGATTGGCAGCTCTCCGATTTCAAGTAGTCATGACGAGCTTAACCCGGTTCAGGAATGCGCTGCTGGATGTCAGGATTATTTCATTTTGTAAACCGCAAATCTCGTCAACACTCGGACCTTGTGCTTTTAAGAGTGTTACAAGAGCCCATCTGGGCTTTCACTCGGGCCACATGAGATTGAAGATGAAATACACTTTCTCCTTTTAGTAATAACCGAAGGGAAGAATTATTAGCTGAATTTAGCAGTCTTTAGGAGCTGTGGCCGGTAGCGCGGTGACATGCATTCTCTGCTCCCCTAGTATATATATTTCTCGTGTATGCAAATTAAAGAAGTTGACCTCTACTTATTCATGTACCGCACGCTTACAATTTAGTCTGCTGTTCTCCAGGTTCAGAGTACTAATAGATGAGTGTCTCAAATATATGTTTATATTTGTCCCATATTATAAGTTGTATCCTGTCCACCTATGATGGAGCTATCATATGATATATTTCTTGCTCTACTGTTCATTCTACCCTGCGGCTCTTTATCGCAGCTCGCGTCCATATCAGGTATTTATTAACTGAAATGCCTGTTGATTATATACCCTCCTTCCCAAAACTGATCTGTTCATTATATTACAGAACTATAAAGGGAACTGTTGGAAGCCTTTAATTTCTCGAACCGAAACCTCGGCCGTGAGAGGATTCTTGTTTAAGTTGACCTTGAGAGTCAGTTGAATATTGCTTCGCTCATCATAAATTATTCTGTGCGAGTACTGTTTATTTCTCCTGGGTATTTCTGAAAGCCAAACACACGCTCAAAATTATTTTAGTGCATGTTGGCCTACAGATCACGGTGTTTGCGCTGGTATGTATTATGACCGAGAGGCATAAAACCTACGAAACGTACCTCAAATAAGAATACCGTCCGCGGATGGCAAAATCTATCAGCGCCACGACATTGTATAAACAGTAAACACGCAATGATTTCAACCTCACCGTACCTTAATTCATGACCTGACAAGACACTGTTCAGTTTCACTTTCACTCTCAGCTTTGCTCTTGAGTTTGAGTTCGGCTTTGTTAAAGACTTCTCATTCAGTTGTATGGTATTGTGCAGTAATAATATTTGAGTATACCAATCCACAGAGATTCAAATAACAAAGTCGTGGCGAAAGAGAAGCTTAAACGAGAAATATTTTGTCTTCCTAGAAAAACACAACATCTTGCCCTTTCTATCGAAGAAGCCTTGGTTTCAGCAGAAAGGAAAACGCTAAATTCCAATTCGATATGTGTGGATCTTTGAGTCCTTCACTCTTCAGGTCCGGCGTCGTGTCGTATATAAAATCACAGGCCATCTGGGTAAACAACGCGGTCCTTCGGCTCCGACAAGAGCGCCAGTTGCAATATCCTGAGCCTGTTGGAAGGCTTTCGCACGAGTGAAGTTAAATAAAACGTTTAAACTGCTTACATTTGAGAGATGGGACTCCAAATTTGAGAGAGATTTGCTCGCGGATCGAATCCACCATTTTGATTTACTGTATTCAATTATGTAAATAAATTAACCTGACGATTGTTGCGTGACCAGCACAGTGCAATCTGATTGGTGTGAATTTGACCTTTAACGCATGCGCAGAAGACTTGTTGGACGTAGAATAGCAGTGATATAATTTTAAACGCATTCTGTCTTCCTTGGGTAGTTAGTTCATTTTGAACTGTTGTTATCTGGAAGTAGAATACCAGTAATATAATTTAAATGCAATCTGTATTCCTTGGGTATACATATTATCTGGAAGTAGAATACCAGTAATATAATTTTAAACGCATTCTGTCTTCCTTGGGTAGTCAGTTCATTTTGAACTGTTGTTATCTGGAAGTAGAATACTATAGTAATATAATTTAAATGCAATCTGTATTCCTTGGGTATACATGTTATCTGGAAGTAGAATACCAGTAATATAATTTTAAACGCATTCTGTCTTCCTTGGGTAGTCAGTTTCTTTTGAACTGTTGTTATCTTGAAGTAGAATACCAGTAATATAATTTTAAACGCAGTTCATTTTGAACTGTTGTTATCTGGAAGTAGAATACCAGTAATATAATTTAAATGCAATCTGTATTCCTTGGGTATACATGTTATCTGAAAGTAGAATACCAATAATATAATTTTAAACGCATTCTGTCTTTCTTGGGTAGTCAGTTTCTTTTGAACTGTTGTTATCTGGAAGTAGAATACCAGTAGTGTAAATTTAAACGCATTCTGTCTTCCTTGGGTAGTCAGTTCATTTTGAACTGTTGTTATCTGGAAGTACAATGTAGATTAGCAGTAATATAATTTTAAACGCATTCTGTGTTCCTTGTGTAGTTAATTCATTTTGAACTGTTGTTATCTGGAAGTAGAATACCAGTAATATAATGTTAATGCAATCTGTATTCCTTGGGTATACATGCATGTTATCTGGAAGTAGAATACCAGTAATATAATTTAAATGCAATCTGTATTTCTTGGGTATACATGTTATCTGGAAGTAGAATACCAGTAATATAATTTTAAACGCATTCTGTCTTCCTTGGGTAGTCAGTTTCCTTTGAACTGTTGTTATCTAGAAGTTTAATACCAGTAATATAAATTTAAACGCATTCTGTCTTCCTTGGGTAATCAGTTCATTTTACTGTCGTTATCTGGACGTAGAATAGCAGTGATATAATTTTAAACGCATTCTGTCTTCCTTGGGTAGTTAGTTCATTTTGAACTGTTGTTATCTGGAAGTAGAATACCAGTAATATAATTTAAATGCAATCTGTATTCCTTGGGTATACATATTATCTGGAAGTTAGAACATCATTAATATAATTTTAAACGCATTCTGTCTTCCTTGGGTAGTCAGTTTATTTTGAACTGTTGTTATCTGGAAGTAGAATACTAGTAATATAATTTTAAACGCATTCTGTCTTCCTTGGATAGTCAGTTAATTTTGAACTGTTGTTATCTGGAAGTAGAATAGCAGTAATATAATTTTAAACGCATTCTCTCTTCCTTGGGTAGTCAGTTTATTTTGAACTATTGTTATCTGGAAGTAGAATACCAGTAGTATAAATTTAAACGCATCAGTCTGTCTTCCTTGGGTAGTCAGTTCATTTTGAACTGTTGTTATCTGGAAGTAGAATACCGGTAATATAAATTAAAACGCATTCTGTCTTCCTTAGGTAGTCAGTTTCTTTTGAACTGTTGTTATCTTGAAGTAGAATACCAGTAATATAATTTTAAACGCAGTTCATTTTGAACTGTTGTTATCTGGAAGTAGAATACCAGTAATATAAATTTAAACGCATTCTGTCTTCCTTAGGTAGTCAGTTCATTTTGAACTTTTGTTATCTGGAAGTAGAATACCAGTAATATAATTTTAAACGCAGTTCATTTTGAACTGTTGTTATCTGGAAGTAGAATACCAGTAATATAATTTAAATGCAATCTGTATTCCTTGGGTATACATGTTATCTGAAAGTAGAATACCAGTAATATAATTTTAAACGCATTCTGTCTTCCTTGGGTAGTCAGTTTATTTTGAACTGTTGTTATCTGGAAGTAGAATACCAGTAATATAATTTTAAACGCATTCTCTCTTCCTTGGGTAGTCAGTTTATTTTGAACTGTAGTTATCTGGAAGTAGAATACCAGTAGTATAAATTTAAATGCATTCTGTCTTTCTTGGGTAGTCAGTTCATTTTGAACTGTTGTTATCTGGAAGTAGAATACCGGTGATATAAATTTAAACGCATTTTGTCTTCCTTGGGTAGTCAGTTCATTTTGAACTGTTGTTATCTGGAAGTAGAATACCAGTAATATAAATTTAAACGCATTCTGTCTTCCTTAGGTAGTCAGTTCATTTTGAACTTTTGTTATCTGGAAGTAGAATACCGGTGATATAAATTTAAACGCATTTTGTCTTCCTTGGGTAGTCAGTTCATTTTGAACTTTAGTTATCTGGAAGTAGAATACCAGTAATATAATTTTAAACGCAGTTCATTTTGAACTGTTGTTATCTGGAAGTAGAATACCAGTAATATAATTTAAATGCAATCTGTATTCCTTGGGTATACATGTTATCTGTAAGTAGAATACCAGTAACATAATTTTAAACGCATTCTGTCTTCCTTGGGTAGTCAGTTTCCTTTGAACTGTTGTTATCTAGAAGTTTAATACCAGTAATATAAATTTAAACGCATTCTGTCTTCCTTGGGTAATCAGTTCATTTTACTGTCGTTATCTGGACGTAGAATAGCAGTGCTATAATTTTAAACGCATTCTGTCTTCCTTGGGTAGTTAGTTCATTTTGAACTGTTGTTATCTGGAAGTAGAATACCAGTAATATAATTTAAATGCAATCTGTATTCCTTGGGTATACATATTATCTGGAAGTTAGAACATCATTAATATAATTTTAAACGCATTTTGTCTTCCTTGTGTAGTCAGTTCATTTTGAACTGTTGTTATCTGGAAGTAGAATACCAGTAATATAATTTAAATGCAATCTGTATTCCTTGGGTATACATGTTATCTGTAAGTAGAATACCAGTAACATAATTTTAAACGCATTCTGTCTTCCTTGGGTAGTCAGTTTCCTTTGAACTGTTGTTATCTAGAAGTTTAATACCAGTAATATAAATTTAAACGCATTCTGTCTTCCTTGGGTAATCAGTTCATTTTACTGTCGTTATCTGGACGTAGAATAGCAGTGATATAATTTTAAACGCATTCTGTCTTCCTTGGGTAGTTAGTTCATTTTGAACTGTTATTATCTGGAAGTAGAATACCAGTAATATAATTTAAATGCAATCTGTATTCCTTGGGTATACATATTATCTGGAAGTTAGAACATCATTAATATAATTTTAAACGCATTTTGTCTTCCTTGTGTAGTCAGTTCATTTTGAACTGTTGTTATCTGGAAGTAGAATACTATAGTAATATAATTTAAATGCAATCTGTATTCCTTGGGTATACATGTTATCTGGAAGTAGAATACCAGTAATATAATTTTAAACGCATTCTGTCTTCCTTGGGTAGTCAGTTTCTTTTGAACTGTTGTTATCTTGAAGTAGAATACCAGTAATATAATTTTAAACGCAGTTCATTTTGAACTGTTGTTATCTGGAAGTAGAATACCAGTAATATAATTTAAATGCAATCTGTATTCCTTGGGTATACATGTTATCTGAAAGTAGAATACCAGTAATATAATTTTAAACGCATTCTGTCTTTCTTGGGTAGTCAGTTTCTTTTGAACTGTTGTTATCTGGAAGTAGAATACCAGTAGTGTAAATTTAAACGCATTCTGTCTTCCTTGGGTAGTCAGTTCATTTTGAACTGTTGTTATCTGGAAGTACAATGTAGATTAGCAGTAATATAATTTTAAACGCATTCTGTGTTCCTTGTGTAGTTAATTCATTTTGAACTGTTGTTATCTGGAAGTACTAATACCAGTAATATAATGTTAATGCAATCTGTATTCCTTGGGTATACATGCATGTTATCTGGAAGTAGAATACCAGTAATATAATTTAAATGCAATCTGTATTTCTTGGGTATACATGTTATCTGGAAGTAGAATACCAGTAATATAATTTTAAACGCATTCTGTCTTCCTTGGGTAGTCAGTTTATTTTGAACTGTTGTTATCTGGAAGTAGAATACCAGTAATATAATTTTAAACGCATTCTCTCTTCCTTGGGTAGTCAGTTTATTTTGAACTGTAGTTATCTGAAAGTAGAATACCAGTAGTATAAATTTAAATGCATTCTGTCTTTCTTGGGTAGTCAGTTCATTTTGAACTGTTGTTATCTGGAAGTAGAATACCGGTGATATAAATTTAAACGCATTTTGTCTTCCTTGGGTAGTCAGTTCATTTTGAACTGTTGTTATCTGGAAGTAGAATACCAGTAATATAATTTAAATGCAATCTGTATTTCTTGGGTGTACATGTTATCTGGAAGTAGAATACCAGTAATATAATTTTAAACGCATTCTGTCTTCCTTGGGTAGTTAGTTCATTTTGAACTGTTGTTATCTGGAAGTAGAATACCAGTAATATAATTTAAATGCAATCTGTATTTCTTGGGTGTACATGTTATCTGGAAGTAGAATAGCAGTGATATAATTTTAAACGCATTCTGTCTTCCTTGGGTAGTTAGTTCATTTTGAACTGTTGTTATCTGGAAGTAGAATACCAGTAATATAATTTAAATGCAATCTGTATTCCTTGGGTATACATATTATCTGGAAGTTAGAACATCATTAATATAATTTTAAACGCATTTTGTCTTCCTTGTGTAGTCAGTTCATTTTGAACTGTTGTTATCTGGAAGTAGAATACTATAGTAATATAATTTAAATGCAATCTGTATTCCTTGGGTATACATGTTATCTGGAAGTAGAATACCAGTAATATAATTTTAAACGCATTCTGTCTTCCTTGGGTAGTCAGTTTCTTTTGAACTGTTGTTATCTTGAAGTAGAATACCAGTAATATAATTTTAAACGCAGTTCATTTTGAACTGTTGTTATCTGGAAGTAGAATACCAGTAATATAATTTAAATGCAATCTGTATTCCTTGGGTATACATGTTATCTGAAAGTAGAATACCAGTAATATAATTTTAAACGCATTCTGTCTTTCTTGGGTAGTCAGTTTCTTTTGAACTGTTGTTATCTGGAAGTAGAATACCAGTAGTGTAAATTTAAACGCATTCTGTCTTCCTTGGGTAGTCAGTTCATTTTGAACTGTTGTTATCTGGAAGTACAATGTAGATTAGCAGTAATATAATTTTAAACGCATTCTGTGTTCCTTGTGTAGTTAATTCATTTTGAACTGTTGTTATCTGGAAGTACTAATACCAGTAATATAATGTTAATGCAATCTGTATTCCTTGGGTATACATGCATGTTATCTGGAAGTAGAATACCAGTAATATAATTTAAATGCAATCTGTATTTCTTGGGTATACATGTTATCTGGAAGTAGAATACCAGTAATATAATTTTAAACGCATTCTGTCTTCCTTGGGTAGTCAGTTTATTTTGAACTGTTGTTATCTGGAAGTAGAATACCAGTAATATAATTTTAAACGCATTCTCTCTTCCTTGGGTAGTCAGTTTATTTTGAACTGTAGTTATCTGAAAGTAGAATACCAGTAGTATAAATTTAAATGCATTCTGTCTTTCTTGGGTAGTCAGTTCATTTTGAACTGTTGTTATCTGGAAGTAGAATACCGGTGATATAAATTTAAACGCATTTTGTCTTCCTTGGGTAGTCAGTTCATTTTGAACTGTTGTTATCTGGAAGTAGAATACCAGTAATATAATTTAAATGCAATCTGTATTTCTTGGGTGTACATGTTATCTGGAAGTAGAATACCAGTAATATAATTTTAAACGCATTCTGTCTTCCTTGGGTAGTCAGTTTATTTTGAACTGTTGTTATCTGGAAGGAGAATACAAGTAATATAATTTAAAACGCATTCTGTCTTCCTTGGGTAGTCAGTTCATGTTGAACTGTTGGTATCTGGAAGTAGAATACCAGTAATATAATTTTAAACGCATTCTGTCTTCCTTGGGTAGTCAGTTCATTTTGAACTGTTGTTATCTGAAGTAGAATACTAGTAATTTAATTTAAATGCAATCTGTATTCTTTGGGTATACATGTTATCTGGAAGTATAATTATTGGGTTGAGAATGACGTCACGGCGGCCATGTTGGAGGACATTAACAAAAGATTCCTCATTTAATAGTGTACTTTTTTCCGTCCTCCAACATGGCTGCCGCGTCTTTGTGTTCTGAATCTCCAGGGATTGATTGCAACCCAAGACTACCAGTAATATCATATATTAACTTATTCTGATTTTCCTTGGGTAGTCAGTTTAATTTTGATCAAATAATTTGGATTTATAGCTTGGATTAAACGTTAGTGACTTTTCGAAGCTAGCTAGCTGTTAGTGCTAAGGTACCATTCATTACTTATGCCAGGGGGTGGGCTGGCAAGATCCATCATAAGCCTAAACAAAACCTCTTGACCCCCTTCCAAGGAAAAGAACAATCCCATGACCCCTCTAGATGTAATTTGAAAAATAGCCCCCACCCCCACATTTGTTTCCATATTTTCTGATGACCCCCCTTCGAGTGTCCTGAATTTATCGTGGCCTCCCCCTCATTCTTGCCAGCCCACCCCCCTAGCATAAATAATGAATGGTCCCTAAAAGGTGGCGTAAATCTACATGGTAATAAATTACCGCCAAAACAGAATCAGAACCGTTAAGTATGGCCGACTGAAGCAGCCACTCCAGAAAACCTTGACCTGCAATTAGACGAAATGAACAAGCTCAAGCCACTGATTGACCGACTCGAGCCGACATGCACTTCGCTACTGCTAACTCTGATTTATCTGAAGGGTTGAAGCGAGCCTGAATACGACACAGTTGGTTGATAGCTTACTAAAAAGGCAGCTCTTCGTTGCCTGAGCGTTGCCGGGATAGAACTTATTTCTTCAGTTCTAGACTCCAGCATTTAAGTTTACCAAGTAAGATTGATTTCAAGTTCGGGAAGTCCTGGCAGCGTAGCTGGGTTTAATTCACCAGAATGCCATGAATCTTATTAGCGAAATTCGAAAGCTGTTGGAAGTTTTTAACGCAAACTCTGTTCCATGAAATTTTCTGATTAGAATTAAGTGTCACGGCGTGTTCTTTATTTGTTAATTTCGAATGCCAGTAAACAAGTTATTTGGAAGTGTTGTTTAGCGCGAACATGCATTAGAATACATGTATTTCGCTTGAGTGCAGACGTCTACACGCAGGACACCATGTGGTTATTATGGTTAATCAGTTTTAGCTTACAATTTGGTCCTAGTTTTTAATAACTGAACGGAAATTTTACAGGGTCCGATATCCATACGTTTTCTGTAGGTGTATACCAGACACCTATTTCACACCTAAAAGAATCTTAAAGATCCAACTCTTGAAGCAGAGCTCCTTCTCACATATCGGACACCGCTGTGAGATTTCTAGTATTCAATGTTAGAAAACGACGGGGAACCCGCATTCCTGAACCGGGTTAAGCTCGTCATGTCCCGTATGAAAACAATAACAGTGACTCGCAATGCATCTTGGTTGAATGAGCTCCTTTAATGGGTAACTCCAAGATTGTGTTTTCATAATCATCCTAAACAAGAGTGTCCCCCCTCTAAGGGATTTCAATAAGGCACAGTTCTGGACGCGCAATTTGTGTAGTCTTAAGTTCATATATAATGCATTTAGAAAAGTTCATATATAATGCATTTAGAATATGATTGTTTATATGTTAAAATAATTTGTTTAGAAAAAGCCACGCGACAAAATTAAAGAGTGAAGATTTATGATCAAACAACAAGGTTACTAATTAAATAGAAAACAAATGACACATGTCACATCACGTTCATTCCAAAAAACGTAATTAAAAAGCTTGAAAATTAGCAGGCTACAATTAAGTTACTTCTTTTAATTTCTGCTTTAAATCTAGTATTAGCATGCAGCTCCTTACGCGTTTAGTTCTTTTCAAGATAGGACTACTGGAAAGCAGTCCCATTCTGGATATCACTGGCTTGATAAACTGAAGGTGGCAAAAAACGAAGTAAGTAAATCTCAAGGACATCAGCATTAGAAGTCCATTGGCGATGGACTCCTGCTATCATCATTCAATCTGTATAATATAGTAGTTATATAAACAGGGTTGTGGTAATTGAATCATGCCTCGCAAAACCACTCTAAAAGAAGCTGAATTATCAAGTCTGCTATGATTAGCAAGCTAAAGATCAA
Organism: Actinernus sp. WN-2022; assembly: GCA_030867875.1. NCBI lineage: Eukaryota > Metazoa > Cnidaria > Anthozoa > Actiniaria > Actinernidae > Actinernus > Actinernus sp. WN-2022. The sequence goes on along the minus strand of JAOWCC010000858.1, from coordinate 150,823 downwards.
ATATTAACTTGGCTAGCGCTGTAATTTGATGTAACTTGGTCCCTATTAAAACTAAAACCGAGTTAGTGGACATCATCAAGATTCGTACTTTTCAGTGGGAAGTTTTTGGCGACCACTGAATTTTTTTGGACCATGTATTTCCTGATATTGAAGAATAGCAAACACAAAACAGAATTCCAAGATACTGAGATATGTGCTTCTTTCGACCCGTTGTTTTTACGTAAAATGCGAAACTTATTGACTCGTAAATGGAAGTAAGGGTTAATTTGAAACTATCAAACATTTTTTGGGGTACAAAGTCCCAAAGACGTTTGTTTGTGACATCTAATTGGCATTTAGGCAATGATCACTGAGTTACACTGTGTAGATGAAGCTAGATGAGTATACTGATTTAATTTGGGATAACCCCAGTTTGCTGGCGGTTTTAAACGTACCCACAACGTTTTGTATAATAAACAAGAGGCCCTGAGTGGCCTTAACTCGGGCCATCTATAGCATGTACTGCATGGAGTTCTAGCATAATTTTGTGTGAACATGGCTTGTGCTAGAATAGCCAGAGAATTGGTTCTCTACTGATGCTCTTGTCTGTCAAATGTCAATGTGCAAATGCCCCACGTATGCCGGAGGGAGGGGGGGGATAGGTTAGGGTTTAGGGTTGTGGTATGCTGGGGGGGGGGGGGGGGTATGGGGGGTTCGAAATGATAGAGCCATAATACACACACAACACACACATACACACACGCAGTTGTGCCATCAGCTAATTTACAAATTTTAAAATCCAATGAATAATATAAAACTATGCCTAAACTATAAAATCTATAACTTACAGTTATACTACATGATATAATATTTACATAAATAATAAAATAAATCCTACTTTACGTGGATGGCATGAATTAGTAATTTCAGAAGTCATAGCAGCGTAATTTGTCTTTTAGCGAGTTAAGGGATTCTGATTGGTATGACGGGGGGGTTGGAAATGATAGAGCCATAATATACACACAACACACACATACATGCTGTGCATGTACATTTCAGCCACAATTTCCTTCAATTCTGTAGTTTAATATTACTTTATTTTCAATACTATTGTTCCTTGAGGGTCGTTAGAATTATAAAAAAAACGTGGTATGGGTATTGTTGATTGAAGTGCAATGGTTATTTGAGTAGTCTGCACGATATCAAGTCACTCAAATTTGATGCATTGTAATTATATCAGGTGCAGTACGACTACAAGAAATCAAGCAATTTAGAACAACAAATTCCACATAATGTTGCTATTCATTGTGAATAGTTAGGTAATGTCATTCTACATGTGAAAATAGTAAAGTCATCTATTTGTAATTCTCAATATCAAACCAGTGGAGACGGCTGCAATTCAGGCTAAATTCTCAATACAATATTTTCGATTGGGGTCGTAAACTACAGACCACCATTTTCTAGTATTAGTGAGCTGCCACTGTGCTAGTGCTCATTTTCTACATCTTGAAGGAGACTGAAACTTATAATGGGAAGCCACAAAGAAACATGTAATGTCCACTCATTTCTTTCTATTATTGGGCAAGATTAATTTTCATTCCCAAATAATTCTTAAAAGTACTCGTACTCCTGATCGGGACCGAGTGAAAGTGACGATGCTGACGCCAAGAACTGAGGAACAACAACAACAATTACATTTATTTTCTCATAAGATGATGGAAATGTATACGAGTAATAAGGCATAATAAGAAATACAATGATGAGAAGGTAGGTCCTTAAAGTGCCTATCACCCTTTTGCAATTTTGATAGCTTATGAACCTCCGAAACGTTTTGAGTACTTTTGTGAATATTTTTTGGTTTAAAGTGAATACTTTATGTTCTACGCTTGTTTGAAATCGTGTAAATGTGACCTTTCCTGACCCATGACCGCGTAAGTAAAAGCCTGGGTCGAAACCTGGGTAGACGTCATCTTGACGTCATATAATTAATTCGGCTTTGCAATCATGTGAAGAAATACTGAACGTGTTGACTAAAATAACTTTTTTCTTTACTAACAACTCAAAAACTGTGTATATTTTCTATGCATCGATGTTGTTGTGATAAAAAGGCGCCATGGAGAATAATGCATTAATGAGATGACGTCTACCAAGGTTTCGACCCAGGCTTTTACTTACGCGGTCATGGGTCAGGAAAGGTCACATTTACACGATTTCAAACAAGCGTAGAACATAAAGTATTCACTTTAAACCAAAAATTACTTCACAGAAGTACTCAAAAAGTTTCGGAAGTTCATAGGCTATCAAAATTGCAAAAAGGTGATAGGCACTTTAAGGTAACCTTAAGGTTATCTTAAGCCAGGAGCACCTCAAATGGAAAACACTGAAACAAGATCTATAATGGTACCAAGAAAGGGGAAGGGAAAGAAAGAATGCCACTTACATGTAAGTATACTCTCTCAGTTCTGGACCAAATTTATTTCATTTTATAAACTTGCAATAATGATAAATACACTACTCTATACATAATATCATTATGTCAGTTCTAAAAAAAACATTAAAATAATACACTGTAGAATGCCTGAACCCAGAGATAATAATCAAATACAAAGAGGTACAGGCCAGATGTAAATAGACCCGGGAAATAGAACACAATAAAAAGTCAATAATTGTGTTAGGTGCATGGTAACTGTCTTGTGATTAGGAAAGATTGTTTTTTACCAGTGTCAATAACACACCACAGATAAATATGCGATTTCCACATCAGAGTCATTTATCGTTCGTTTGAAAAAATCTTCATTTCAGATTACTTACTCAGTTTATACTCACTCACTGCATGCTAGATTTTCGTTCCCGAATTTATAAACATTTAAATACATGTGCATATAATTTTTTTTTTTTTAAAGGCCCCTGTCAGTCAGAGAACTGAGAAATCGGGTCATTTCTACTATACTTTCGAGAGGTTAATAACAATAAATAACAACACAACGACAGTCAATTGGTATAAAGGTTATCATGTTCAGATTAGCGGCTACTTACATTTACAAGCTGTTGTCTTTATAGTCTGTTGATCGCAGAGCAGACGGGTAGTATCGTCGTGTACCATTGAGATCCGTGGGGAATCACACCTCGCGCGCTCGGTGGGTTGTCGTACCGCTATTATAGTATATATTACACTATAATAGAATATTTTATGAACATGCTAATGAAGTTGATATAAATCTGGTAAAAGAAACGACTCCAATCAGCGAATTCTCTCGTGGTCTAATGGTTAGGGTTTGGGTTGGTGGTGGGTAAGCCATTGCATTGATTCTTAACCGGCCCGGGTTCGAATCCCGGTTCAGGCGGTATTTTTTTTTATAGTGAGGATAACATATAATCGTTCTAAAATTTCTAAGTGTCGATTCCGATGTTCGTATAAAATTTCTGAGTCTCAAATTATTCATAGCGAACGTGGGTAACAAAGGGAATTTTATGACGCAGTTTAAACGGTACACGACGATACTACCAGCAGACGAGTGTATCGTAAAGCATGTCGCATAATATGTGATAAATTCCCGTCCAAAGCCCGTGAAACACCTCTCAGCTTAAGAAAAGACAACAATCTTGGTATTGCACTTGAAGGAACCTTTGGTTTACACAAAAAAACAGCTGATATTAAAGGTTTTGCTAAGTCAAAACTCCCACTCGCCGCCATCTTGAAAAACCTGGAAATCACATGTCACATGTCTGGCGCAACGTACGTGTCACGTGACCAGTCGAAATCTGATTGGTTGAGGGCGCAAAATCTCGACACAAAAAAATAAAATTAAAACTTGCAATTTCTGACTCGAGCCAGCCGAAGGCCTGGCCCGAGTAAAAAGCCTTACGGGCTTATTACAGTCTGTTTAAAAGCTTCTCTAATGTAGAGAATGTACTAGTTAGAGTACTGCTGTTGAAGCTTTTCTCTTCGGTAGTAGCCCCACTGTTGTTGTATGGTTGCTATATTGGGAGTACGTGTGTATACATACACTGATGTTGGGGGGAAATATCTAGTTGCGATCACTTTAAGCAGAATGTTTTTAACATCGTTAATGATACAGCGAAGCTTAATTTGAAATTTTGCAAGCGTTTTTGGGCGTTCATTCTAAAGCTACTAATTTAGCAGTATATGCGGAGTTAGGCAGAGTACCTATGATTGTACTACATATTTTCTATCCTTGGTTTTCACGTGACGTCATCAAAAACCTAAAATCTAAACTGTAATAAGTCCTACAAAGCTGTTCTTTGTATATATTGTAGACATCGATAACGAAAGCCTACACAGACAATTCCACATCGATGGAGTAAATAAAATTTGAACTTTATGACCCAGCGTGTTTTCCAGAAGGCATAAAAATCCATGTAATTGTGTCAAATTTGTTTTTTTTAACTCGATAAATCTTTAAAAGTTGCATTCAAAGAGTTTTGAAGTGAAACCCAATGATTTTGATGGGAAATTCAGTTTTATTTGTATTTTCGTTTCATGGCCGCCATGTTTGTTGTGGCTCACAGAGGGACCCAAAGATGGCGGCCGCATACAAAGTACTGTAAACTGAATTGTCGTACATTCATTGGCCCACAGCTCCGTTAGAAAATAATCTAATGTTCCAAAATTTGGGTTATAAGTGTATTGTTGGTAGTTCTGTCTTGGGGGAGGAAAGAGATGGAAAGAGAGTGAGACCGTTCAGAAATCCGCCCCTAATATTATTTGATACGCTTGATGTCACGCGTCTGTCAATCAGCTGTCCAAATTGCTCCACTAGTTTGACAGCTTACCGGTAATAATCTGCGGCATGGGTTTTATTGTTTCTGCAGAAAATCTATCACAGCATTTAATTACAGGGTCCGTAGATTTTCAGTGTTTTCTTTCTTGATATTTATATTAGTCGTTCCTGGGAAAGTAAGCATGAGCTTTTCAATTACATTACCAGAAATCACGGACAAAATGGCGGATAGCTCATTACGCATAGCTTTTGCAGAGCATTAAAAAATGGGCGACACTTAAAAGGAAATGTGTGGGACCAAACATAAATTGTTTTATAGTCTTACCTCTAGGAAAGCTTTCACTTTGTAGGCCTCTTCTCGTTTCAAACTTAGGGCCCATAGAAACAAACCCATTACTTTAAAAATGTGATGAATCCAGTCACGTTTCCTTCGGTCGAAACAGATGCGTATTTTTAGCCAAAAGTTGCCATACATTCCTTGTAAATTGCCGAGGAGTACATCTCAAACAGTACATCTCAAACTCCGGTGAAAAGGCTAACTTGTTCTCCCAACGTTTCGTTAAAGAACATTTGTCAAACCTGCTCAAACAACATTCCAATTACGGGTAGGGGAAGACACAACATATTCGAAGGCTTGAAGTCAGTTAAGGAAAAGCTTGGCGAGAGACTTTCCGGTGTTTTGAATATTTCCGTAGTCCAGGAAGATGTGCTCTCGAAAATCATCCGTTCAAAGTGTAAGAGAGAGCTGGAGAAGCTGGAGAGGTCATTACAATGGGTGATCTTCTGAGGTTTAAAGATCTGGCATTGAGCTCTGCCAACCGACAAAGAAGTTTGTTCAAGACTGGCGCGTGGGAAGCACAGCCAGAACATCTCTTCGCTTTATGAAGCTTATGATAGCTTCTTCTTGCACTGCTAATTCCTTGACGTTGGGAAATTCTTTTAAAGCAGAAGGAATTGCATTCCTGCACTCTCGCATAAAGTTTGCTTCTTTGACTTCGCTCACCATTTTGATTTTGTCTGTCTCTTATTAGTAGAGAAAACCGGTTTTCAAACTAGAGAACCCGTTTGCTAAATCCAACCAATCGCGACCCTGTTAGCGTCATTGACCAATCAAATTAAGAGTACAGATTCTGTACTATTGAAAGTGAGATTCGTGCCTCGCGAGGCCAGAGGCTCGTTCAAATTACTTTCTTCCCCAGGCCTCTCTTAACTCTCTTTCGAGCCTCTGGAACCCAGGGTAGTCCTAGGCCTAATCTAGCATCAAAAATTAATAGTGACAACCCAAACAAATTTAAACTATTTATCTGGCTCATATCCAAATTTATTTCATTAATTTTGAAACTGATTCAGATGAAATTTCCAGGCTCCTATCTGAAATAAACCCCCGTAAATCAATTGGGGCTGATGAACGTGCACCACTTGTTATCAAACAGTCAGCCAAACCACTAGCACCACTACTTACTCATATTTTTAACAAATGCGAAGAGTGTGGAAGAATACCAGATAAATTAAAAATAGCCAAAGTCATACCCATTTATAAATCTGATGAGGCAACATGCTTTTCTAACTACCGTCCAATCTCGATCCTCTCGATATTCTCAAAAATCCTTGAAAAAATAGTCTACGATAGACTTTTAAAATACCTTAATAAATTGAACATTTAATCTAACAGCCAATATGGCTTCAGACACAACCACTCAACATATATGCCACTTATATAATTAATTAACAAACTTTCCAAATCAATCGACAACAAAGAAGTTAGTGTTCCGTTTAAACCCATTGAATTCCACCACAAATCGTATAATTATATCGTCGTACTTTATTTCCTTGAATCTCGTATATTGATTTCCGTGTTACTTGATAATTATTCAATCTGAAACAAATCATGAGTCTCTGGTTACCTTGTGCTAGTATTCTGTACAATAATATAATAGGCGAAATCAATGCGAATCACTTACTTCTGTGGCGGGTATCAATTCTCCTTTAGTTTCCAGGTTAGCTTACAGTTTTCTCTGATCCTTTCGTTTCCAGGTTAGCTTACAGTTTCTCTGATTACGGGTTAGCTCTCGCAGTCCTTGCTCTTTCTGTTACGGATTGCGTAAACACTGACTATGCGTGCGATATCTGATCCTATTAAATGTCAATCAAGATCAATCAACTTTAATAACAAAACTTATCGGAACATTCTCCGCCCCAAAAAGGGCGTAGTCCTTTCCCTCTAATTGACGTCAGATCTGCTTCTCCTGCATTGTTCAGTTATATCCCTCAGCTGGGTAGATTACGGCGATCTTGGTCACCGGTCTGTTGTATTCTCCTTCTGCTGTCTTCACCTTCACATTCCTGCCCCGTCCGTCTGGTCCTGGGAACACTTCAACCACTCGACAGATGGTCCATTTTCCGCGGAAGGCTTGATTGTCCGATAGCACAGCGATGCCATCGATTCGCACTTCACGCCGCTCAGCGTGCCACTTCTTTCGTGGAATCAGCGTTGGAAAGACATCTCTACTCCACCGTTTCCAGAAAGATTCGACTATCTTCTGGACGAACTGCACTCTTTCTCGCGGATTCTTCGTCTCCTTGAATGGTCCTTGTGGTGCTGTAGGCGAGGCTCGTCCCAACAGCATGTCGTTTGGGCACACATACGATCCGTCGTCAGGATCGTTAGGTAGGCGGCCGATTGGGCGTTGATTGACTAGGTTTCTTACCTCGAGGAGACAGGTACATGTATACAATTCAAATGGTGTCAGGACCTGGTCGCCTATGGCTTTCTTTAGCGCCATTTTGCAGGTTTTCACGAGTGCCTCTACGCTGCCGTTCTGGTGTGGAGCTGCAGGTGTCGCGAATATCCACCTCATTTCTTTCTCTGCGCAAAACTCTCGGAGCTCATCGATATTCCACCCTTCAATCATCTCTCTTAGTTCCCTTGCGGCTCCAACCATCTGGGTTCCGTTGTCACTCATGATGATCGTCGGTTGACCGCGTATGGAGAGAAATCTCCTCAGAACTTGCATAAACTCCATCGTAGAAAGGTCAACTGCTAATTCAAGGTGGACTGCCTTTGTATTTAAACAGGTGAAAATTACTCCGTAGTGCTTCGTTGTTTTGTTTCGTCCGATTTTGACATTCATCGGCCCGAAGTAGTCACACGCTGTATAGTGGAATGGCGGAGTGTGGGGGGCTAGGCGTAGTCCAGGTAGTTCTGCCATCACTTGACACTCAGCCTTGTGCGCAAACCTCCTACAGAAGACACACTGGAACTTGACTGCTTTACTTAGCTTGTTGCCTTTCAGGATCCAGTACTGTAGCCTTACTTTGGCGGTTGTAGTCGCTACTCCTGGGTGCCCGAATTGATGTACGTTTCTTGTTATTAACAGCGATACCCAGTGCTTGTCCGGGAGAAGGGCTGGGTGTTTCCTCTCATATGACACCAAGGCTCGGTCGACTCTTCCTCCAACTCTGATGACACCCTTGTCATCTACGAACGGGCTTAACGACTTGAATTCGCCCTTTGTCAGGCGGCTATGTAGACTCCTTTGCGCATTCTTGATCCAGAACATTTCTGCTTTCTTTAGCTCTTCGGATGCTAATGGACCCTCTACGCCTTCTTGGCCGTGTTTTCTCAAGCGTATCTTCTTTGCTAGTCTCTGGATACGTGCTGTAACTCGAATCAGTATCCTCCAATTTGAAAACGATTCGGGATCGATTGGTGTTTCTGCGGCGCTTACTTGGTAGACCGTTTCTACTCGACGGCGTTCCATATGCTCTTCTAAGACTGGTTGCTCTACTTCTTGGGGCCAGAACTCTGTTGGTCGTTGCAGGAACTCCGGCCCGTCACTCCATCTTCCCGCGAGGTTGCTCACGTGAATTCCTCTCGACACATCATCTGCTACATTGACCTCTCCCGGGATGTGTCTCCATTGACGTGGGTTCCAGTTGCTCTGTATTTCTCCTACTCGTGACGATACGAATGGCTTGAACATACGTGACTGACTCTGAATCCAGGCTGGCGTGATTGTGCTGTCCGTGAAGAAGTAGACGTCTTGAAACGGTATTCTCGATTCTTACTGCACGGTTTTCGCGAGGCGCGATGCTAGAACTGCGGCCTGCAGTTCTAGGCGTGGGATACTCAGCTGCTTTAAAGGCGCTACTCGTGAGTTGTCTGCAACTAGTTTAGTTTCTGGTCATAATGTATGCACATGCTCCGAAAGCTTCTTCAGATGCGTCAGAAAAAAACGCATAGTGCTGGCGCGTCTGTAGCCTCATCAACGAATAACAGGTGTCGCGGGAATGTGACGCCATTGAGTTCCGTCATCTCCTTGAGTAGCTTGAGCCACTTTTTCTGGATGGCTGGTGGGAGTTCTTCGTCCCAGCCTACTCCAATCTGCCACAGCTCTTGCATTCCTATCTTCGCTCTGATAATAAACGCGGCGGCAAATCCAATGGGATCATAGATTCGCGCTGTTTGACTTAACAGCATTCTCTTCGTTAGCTTCACATCTGCCTGATTCGGATCCTTCGTAATGATTGACTTTAGCAACGCGGATTCGACTTTGAAGTACAACTGATCGGTCTTGTTGTTCCATGCTATGCCTAGCACCTTTTCTTCAATCTCCTCTTGAAATATTGACATCCCCTCCGCAACTTCTTTCTGCTCACCGTCTTTCGGTGATTTGTTGGAGACCCAGCCTTTAACTTTGAAACCTCCTTTTCTTAGAACGTTATCAATATCTTCAGTCAGCCTTCGCGCTTCTTCTACTGTTGTCACAGAGTCACAAATGTCGTCCATGTAGGTGTTCTTCTCCAGTACTTTCGCTGTTCTTGGTAGGACTTCTTTGCTTTCCCGTGCTGTTTTGCTTAGTGCGATTTGGGCCATTGCGGGAGCAGGCTTATCTCCAAATGTGAGAAGCGTTTTCATGTAGACATCAGGCTCCTTATCTTCCTCCAGGTTTCGCCATAGAAATCGTTGGACGTGCTGATCTTGCTCTGGAATCAAAACGCGGTGGTACATTTTCGATATGTCTCCTACGATTGCTACTCTTTCTTCTCTTTCCGCTTGTGTTAGTTTGTCTGCATCACAGACACAGGGTTTGACCTCCACTCCCATTGTCTCGGTAGTCCAGAAGTCCGTCATGTCCACTGGGGCAGCGTACTTCACGTGTAGTATGTGTCCAGCCGGTGAGGACTCTTCATCTGGTCTCCCTCCAAAAACGACCCAACCGAGTGGAGAGTGGCGTGCAAGCAGGTGGTCGGACTGTCTTGTCTCTCCTGTATGCATCAGGGCGTGGTCTATGCCAATCAAAACGTCTACGTGACCTTTTCCCCGGCGAAAGCGTGTATTCGGTAGACCGAACTGATCTGGTAGGCTTGACGTCTTGACTGACTCGAGGTCGTCGGTTATGCTTGGAATTCCTAATACTTTAACTGTGAATTTCTTGTTGTCATCTACTGAGCTAAGTTGCACTTTGTACACTGTAGTTTTAATGGTTTCGTCTTCTCCGCCTACTTTGGTAATCGTGACCGTGGTGTCCTTGCCCTTTAGGCCGAGGGATTCCGCCGTTGACTGTCGGATTAAACTGACTTCAGTGCGCCCCGGAGTCTAGCAGTACGTTTCCTCGCTTGAAAATCCACCTTCACCTGTGATATTTGCAGTCAGAACTGGAAGCACAGCCTCCGTTGCATTGGTTGCCATGGCGACGCCTATCTTGATTGAGTTGCTCTTGTGGAGCAGCGGATGGTGTTTTTGCTGACACTGGACGCCGCTCTCTGTCTTCGAACATTGTCGGCTTCTAGTACAGTTATCCATATTGTGATTCCTTCCTGCTATCTTCAAACAACTGAAACAAACGTGATTATCCTTGGCTGTTTTCACTCGCTCGTCGATCCCGAGGGCAGCGAATTTCTGACACTGATCTGCCCAGTGCGAAGATTCCTTGCATATCCAGCACTTGTGTCTCAGAGGCATGTCCTTGTTTTCTTCTTCCACATTACAGTGGTTGATATGGCGCCTGTTGGGTGTGCCTGCTCTGATGGGGGCTGTGGCTCTCATTCTGGATTTCATCTCAATAGACATCCAGCTTAACAGCGCTTGCAGTGTAGCAGGTTTTACCGGGCTTTCCGGACTATTCACCGTGCTTTTTGCATTAGACTTGCGCGGTAAAAGCCCGGAAATCCCGTTTTTTTCCTGCCTTTCACAGAAAGCCTGGAAAAAAATTCCGGGCAAGTCTGGAAAGCCAAGAAAGCCCGGTAAAAAATCTAGACTTTCCCGGTAATGTCTGATTCATCAGGGAAGCCTAAAGCACGGGAAAAGGCCGGAAAACTCGTTTTTCCGGCCTTTCACAGAAAGCACGGAAAACAATTCCCGTAAAGTACGGAAAATATCATGCCGATTCTGGGATGAAAATCAGACTTTCCCGGTTACATGTCTGATTTAATACATGAGAATTAAGACACATGCACCAAACCTAGTTCTCCGTATTTTCTCCCTGCATTTTCAGTTTCATGGAAAAACGAAAATATCTGTGAACTAAATTATTTAGTGCGAAAATCCATTGCATTAGAAAAGCTGGCAAACATTCTAGACTTTCCAGTAATTGTTTGATTGATCTAAAGATATACGAAACACGGGTAAAGTTTTTTAATAATAGATTATTATTAAAGACTCAGCCGTCACTAGATCACTCACTCAGTCATGGAAGAAAAAAGGCCTGAATGGCGTACTTACCCTCCAAAGGCTCTATCACCACCCAAGGCGTTTTTCTTGACAAGCATTTAGGTGTCCAATAAAAAACTTTCTTCAAGTGGTACCAAGAAAAGCATTGAAGATATTTTCGTATATAAATCTTCTTCCAGAAACGAACTGTTGTCCTTCATGTTTACAACACGTTGCCGCCATATTGATTTGGAGGGAGATGCGTTTCGTGGGCAGCGGATGCCATTCTCGTGCTCAGCTGTCAAACTCTGTATTAAACTGACTATAATCGTACTCTGATTGGTGCATGTTTCAGAGGCGGGAAAACAAACGCGTGTTTTTTTAGCGCGAGCGCGCATTTACTTCCAGTATCGGTAATGCAGTTAGTTCACTTGGAGAAAGATAAAGAAAGATGGACGTTCTCTGAGTGTTTTGTCTGTGGAATCCTACCAAACAGCGAGCTTATAATTCTCCAGCGGTCCTTCAGGGTTCCAAAGATCAGTACTACATTAACCACGGTAAGTGTACAATTTGTCAATTGTCATTTTGCCTATCACTTATTTCTCGGCGACTGTGTTTTTAGGAGAAGATAATTTGAACAAAACCGCGTATATATTGTGTACTAGCTGACCAAACTTGAGGCGGTTTATTTACAAAGAAAAGCAAGAAACTAACTTTGTGCCACGCTAAAACAGTTCCGTATAGTCAAGAGTTTATGTTATTTGTGTTGAGTGTTAATCCAAAGCGAAAAATGGAATTCAAATTAGACTGCGGGTTAGTTTTTGACGCTTTTTGCAAATAATACATACGCGACAGTTAGAAAAATCCTCTCTTATTTAACTCATCATGCAGCCAAATGTTTTTTGGTGGGGGGGGAGAAGGCCGGTTTGCTTTACATTCAATAGCAAATATACCGTATAGTAGTTATTATATACACTGTAAACTATATCATCTGTAAGAGATTTAGTGAAACCTTGTTAAGAGAAGGTAATTTGAACAAAACCGCGTATATATTGTGTGCCAAAAACTAACAGGCTAAAGACGAAGTTTTGTGCCGAGCTAAAAATCGATTTTAACAAAGATTTCACAATATTTGTGTTGCTTTTTGAATGGACTGAAAATTAAATTGGAGTGTTAAATAAATCCAAACTAAGCGAAAATATAAAACAAACTTCTCTCGTCAGATAAGTGCAAGACCTGGCTATGTAGCTAACAAAACTTGAGGCGGTTTATTTACAAAGAAAAGCAAGAAATTAACTTCGTGCCACGCTAAAACAGTTCATAGTCAAGGACAAGAGTTTATGTATATTTTGTGACTAATCAAATAGTAATTAGAGTGTTAATCCAAAGCGAAAAATGGAATTCAAATTAGTCTGCGGGTTAGTTTTTGCCGCTTTTTGCAAATAATACATACGCGACAGTTAGAAAAATCCTCTCTTAACTCATCATGCAGCCAGTTTTTTTGGGGGGGGGCGGGGGGGAGAAGGCCGGTTTGCTTTACACTCAATAGCAAATATACCGTATATAGTAGTTATTATACACTGTAAATTATATCATCTATAAGAGATTTAGTGAAACCATGTTAAATTTAAAGCACTGTTCGGTCAATTATTTTATTGCTGCTGCGTGCAATTACAAAGATGCAAACCTGATAACAAAGCACAAATGGCATGTCAGCTGGCTTCAATGATCAAGTCCACCATCCCAAAACTGGCGAGAGTTTATATGAATGCAAACATTACCGCGGCAAACGTGCAACTGTCCCAGTGAAAGATTAAAAGAGAATCGATTATCTAAGATCGTATACTACTCTTAATTTGTGTTTTCCCCTCTCTGCTGCCTAATCGTTATTGAGTACTCACGTTAGCAATTGTTCATCATTAACCTACAATCATAGAAATGCGAATTCTGCCGCTCATTGGAAGAATAATAGCAACTTATCATATGACCCGTACGGCCCCGCGCTAGGGTTGTCCACATTATGCTCGAAATTTTCACTATTATGGTAATTCTTTATGCTAAAAAAATATTACTATTATGCTCAAAAGGTCTCACTATTATGCTCAATTATGCTCAATTTTTTATTCGGATTAATTAATTAATTAATTAATACAAATTAACTAATTAATTGATGCATTCATTACCTGCATAATTATGACGGTTTCCAGAATATTAAACAATTATTCACCAACACTGAGGTGAATAATTGTTTTAGTATATACCACACTCCAGGGCAGGGTTGTTCAAAGCCCGATTAGTGTTAATCCTGGATTAACTCTGCACAGAACCTATTGGTTGTCATGGAAATTAACCCTGGATTAGCACTAATCGGGCTTTGAACAACCCAGCCCAGGTGAATAGCCGGCACCAAATAGTTATTTTGTTTTCTGTCAAATGGACAAAAACTCGCGCGAGATGATCGCTGCTTTGCTCGGAGGTGAATATGAAATCATATTCACTGTTTGAGTAGCCAATCAGAGTGCGCGAAAAGTGATATTCACTGGTGTGGTATATATTAATTGTAATTATTTCATGTTATTCTGGATCGTGATGGAGCTTTCAATGGAGTCTTCCAGCCTAGTCCCTAGGCCTTCTGGCTTGGTATTTTGTCTGAGTGGGTTAATGGGATCGCTGTAGTTTGTAATGGCTTGTGACGTCACCAACTGTCAAACCAGAAGGCCTAGCAGAATTCGCCCAGCTGGGCCCAAACATTCGCAAAAATGGGCCCAAGATGGCGACCACTCTTGATGACAAGGGGGAAGATAGTTTAAAGACTTGCATGCATCAGCAGGGCTGTCCACATTATGCTCGAAATTATGCCAGCATAATGTGGACAACCCTACCCCGCGCGCGCTTTCCTTTCAAAACCATTTACAAAAGTCACGTGATGAGGGCCGGACATGTATCGCGTGAGCGGGCCGGAAAAAGCCTTCCGGCCCAGCACATTTTTTTCTTGCTGTTTTGCGGTTTGATCTACAAAATAATATGGTCATATGATAAAAAAACCTATTGACTGAGTTAGGTCGGGCCGGACGGGAAAATATTTGGCTCTCGGTCATTTTGTACGTGCGCTATGTGCGTACGTCATAACCTCGAGCCAAATAGTTTCCCGTCCGGCCCTCCCACACAGTCAATATAAGTACCTATTACTCGTTCCAGCAGAAAAGGTTAAATTTTACTTGCAAAGCTGGGGGAAACTCTGCGAAAGCAAATAACATTTCCCTAGATTTTTAAACCCTGGAAAATTGTGGATTTCCTAAAATTCGGAAATCTGGGAAAGCACGGAAAATTATCGGGATAGCTAGGGATTTTCCGGGCTTTCCGCGGATTTCCAGGTTTCCTTATATTCCGTGGTTTCCCGGAACATCCCAGATTTTCCGGGCTTTCCGCGGAATTTTACTCGCGCGGAAAGCCCGGATGGATTCCGGGAAAGCCCAGAATATTTTCCGGGCTTTTTTCGCGGTAAACCCCGGATTTTCCAGGTTTTCTTAAATTCCGTGGTTTCCCGGAATATCCCGGATTTTTCCGGGCTTTCCGCGGAATTTTACTCGTGCGGAAAGCCCGGATTGACACCGGGAAAGCACGGAATATTTTCCGGGCTTTTTTCGCGGAAAACCCCTGATTTTCCAGGTTTTCTTAAATTCCGTGGTTTCCCGGAATATCCCGGATTTTCCGGGCTTTTCGCGGAATGTTACTCGCGCGGAAAGCCCGCATTGACAACGGGAAAGCACGGAATATTTTCCGGGCTTTTTTCGCGGATAACCCCGGATTTTCCAGGTTTTCTTAAATTCCGTGGTTTCCCGGAATATCCCGGATTTTTCCGGGCTTTTCGCGGAATGTTACTCGCGCGGAAAGCCCGGATTGACACCGGGAAAGCACGGAATATTTTCCGGGCTTTTTCCGCGGAATACCGCGGAATTTCCGGGCTTTTGGTGCAAGGGATTGAGCGAACAAATCAGCAGTTGTCATCGTGGGCGCAGTGGTCATCGTGGGTGCAGTTGTTGTAATACAGGGATCCTGATTCATATTTTTTCATCACAAATACCTTGACATGCAGCCACAGGAGTTTCTACTTGAAATAAGTCGAGAAAATATCGCCAAAACTTCAAGTACACATCTTTATTCTTATCGGCCGGAATTAGGGCAACCCTACCGGAATTAGGGCAACCAATTTGAACATTTTTTTTTTTAATAACTTGGTTAAATCGTGAAGAAAAACGAATCAAAACTTTACAATAGGGTTAATGAAGGAATAAGCTAATCTAGTGGGAAATTTCCTAATCGATGCTTTTATTCAAGGTAAGTTATAATGATAAATGCAAAGACTGGCCGGAATTAGGGCCACATACTGTACCCCTCCACTTCAAAATATCACTTATTAATAAAAGGCTAAGTTGTGCTAAATTATCCATTGTGGTGCAGGTATGTATACGAAGACTGTAGAGCCGTTCTATGAATGATGTTTGGTCGAATATGGTTAGGTTTTTTTTAATTGGTGGGTTACGGTTTTAATTTTAGAAGGTGAACATGAATTATTAATCAGCCATTAATGGTGATTTATTGTTTGATTCATTGTTTCTGGGGTTAGGGTTCTTTGTATTGCAGGGTATTGTTTTGCTTTCAAAAAAGTTGAAAGTTATTAAGTCTAATATTATACAGGTATTACAAAGGTTGTATTAAATTAATTAAAATAATGTACATACTGATATCTATCTGATACAGACAAGTTTGCAGTAATGAAGATTATGTTTTCACTTGGCATTTTGGTTGCTGCAATTGCAACACCATCATCATGCAAATACCTCCCAACATGGGACTCGCTAGACTCCAGACCCCTTCCCCCCTGGTATGACAAGGCCACATTTGGCATCTTCATGCATTGGGGATTGTATTCAGTGCCAAGTTTTGGTGCGGCAAACTCAGAGTGGTTCTGGAAAGACTGGCATGATGGTTCTACTCCTTATGTGGACTTCATGAAGAAGAACTACCCACCAGGATTTTCATATGCTGACTTTGCTCCAATGTTCAAGGCTGAGTTCTTTGATCCTGATGTCTTTGCAGACCTGATTGCAAAATCTGGAGCAAGGTTTGTTATGGAATTTATACTTCCCTTCTACTCATGCTGGGTATTTTTACTGTGTTGTATTTCCTCGAGAGAAAAATACAGGTCTTCCCTTTAAAGAAGTAATTTAACATTAATTTTACAGAATTTCATTCCAACTAGACAGTTGTTAATTTTGCCATTTACTTTAATTTGTTTTGTCTACCAGGTACTTTATATTTACCAGTAAACATCACGAGGGCTGGACAAATTGGAGGTCTAATGTGTCCTGGAACTGGAATTCAGTTGATAATGGACCACACAGGGATCTTGTTGGTAAAAAAAAGCATGAGAAATTAATTATGATTAAACTACATGATTGTATATGAATTTATCAAGTTTAATATTTCTATTTTATGAGCAATTAACAATAACCTGTTAATGTACTGTTTCAGGTAAACTTGCTAATTCCATTCGCAGCAACACCAATGTGACCTTTGGCTTGTATCACTCGCTGTCTGAATGGTTCAACCCTCTGTACTTGCAAGATGCAAAGAACAATTTCACAACTAAAGACTATGTTAATGTAAGTAAATCCCATTGTTATTTAAACATGTGTGATGTACTACATTTTAAACAATATCCTACTTGTGGCATGTAAATATGCAAGTGGCTGATATTTGTTCACAAGTAGTTTCCGAGAGTGAAGCTTGAGGAAACCTATTGTATGTCGTTTCAAGGAACAGATAATGTCCAAGGACAAATATCAGTGCAATTTGAATGCCACTTGTAAGTTAATGTTTAACATTTATTGTTTTATATACTCATTTTGAAATTACTGTTGTTTCCTGCAATTTGATTGGTTTAAAGCAGCAGCGATTTCAGCCAGGCTAACTAGCATCATTTTGTGTCTGTAATTGCATATTTTGTTGAACCAATCAAAAAGCAGAATTTAAGACTTGCCATTTTACAATGGTAGGGAATTGTGTGATTGTTTGCAGATAAACATGCTCAGACTAGAATTGAAATTTAAACAAATTCAAAACTTGTATTTTATTTTAGAAAATGAACCCCACCACAAGAAAGACCACATGAAAATTATTATGGTTACAGAGTTTAAAGATATTTGAGTAAACAAGAACTGACTATTTAGAAGTGTTTGAAAATTTGGGGGGACACCTCCCCCAAAAAAAACCGTACTGAAGTCTCTTATTTTTGTGATTTTTAAATGCTTGTTATTCAGTTCCTACATTGTATGTACTTAAGGATCTTCAGACTCATTAAACATACTAATTTCGATGTAATCTTTCTTATGGTGGGGTTCATTAAAAATGAAATACCATTAGCTATGAATTTTATTAAATTCAATTAAATTTCAAAACTTGGTCGCAGTCCTTTTACAGTTTACGAAAGGGCTAAATTACATTTGAGACCTTAATATATGTATCTTTAAATTAATATATTTAAATCAAATATCTGTAAAGTAACTAATAGCCTGATCCTGACTATCCCAGCCATGCACCTCTGCATAATACTCCATTGGAGTGAGTGGAGTGTAGATTAGAATTAGAATTATACATAATTATCAGCTTTAATGGTATATTTGTTTGCTGTTTATTAGAGTATCTTGATGCCTGAGTTATTAGATATGGTAAATCAGTACAAACCAGAGTACATATGGTCTGATGGGGAATCGAGTGCCAGTGACATCTACTGGGACAGTAAAGAGTTTATTGCATGGCTCTTTAATGAAAGGTGGGGCAGAATTAGTGTTAGTCTTCACCACAGGAAGTGCAAGCTCTATTTATGGCTATTTTATAAGGGTTTGTATGAGGAATTTTAAATGTCTTCATCTGTTTCTTGGCTGTGTGTCTACATAATTTCAGCAAATTTGAGTGTAGTTTCGTTTATTTTATTGCAGTATTTGACTGTGTAAAAACATCTACATTTAAAATTCCTCATACATGCATGTACAAACCTTTATAAAATAGCCATAAATCGAGCTTGGGCTGTGACCATCACACCTCCCCTCTCTTCTTTCCAGCTCTTTAGCTTTATAATTAAGAAAATTTTCACACTTGTATGTATGGCTGATGTCAACTTAGAGGGAAAATGGAGGAAAATATTTTTGGGGGGCGTTTTGGAGCCTTGCTATATATTGTCTCTGTTATGAAAATGGTGTTTGAAAAAGCCTTCGTATATTTTAGTACAATAAGTTAGAACAATCTTTGTGGATGGGAGAAAAATGATGATAATCCCGAAAAAGAGTTTTAAAACAACCTGAATTTTAATGACCTGAAATAACCATAGGAGCTGGTGATCAAAGTCAGGACTGGGCTTATTATATAACTACAGATCGATGATGTTGGTTTTTGTGGAGGGAGGAAAACCGGGGAAAATTAACCCTCAGAGCAAGGGTGAGATACCAACAAACTCAACTCACATGTTACCAGGGCTCGAACCCTGGCCACTGGTAAGAGGCAAATCACTAACTACTTCAATGTGCCACCCCAACCCCTGCATTGTACGTAGCACGATTTCGTTTTAATTTTTAATACTGTTTGCATTAAGCCGTGCAATATGTTTATTTTCTTGTAGTCCTGTGAAGGACACGGTGATTGTAAATGACCGTTGGGGAAAAGACTGTCGATGTAAACATGGTTCAGTGT
Source organism: Actinernus sp. WN-2022 (assembly GCA_030867875.1). Taxonomy (NCBI): domain Eukaryota; kingdom Metazoa; phylum Cnidaria; class Anthozoa; order Actiniaria; family Actinernidae; genus Actinernus; species Actinernus sp. WN-2022. The sequence continues at coordinate 131,701 of JAOWCC010000858.1, read as the reverse complement.
ACACATGTAAGGATCGCTACAACCCTGGTGAGATAAAAAAACAACTTACATATTTTACCTAGACTGCGAACCGTGAGTCCCTTTATTTTTCTTGGTCTCTGGTCACGAAAAACTCGAAAAACGATGTTTTGGCCAAGCGCGGATTGGGCGCGGACGAAATCCCCGTAGGGTAGGAGAGCGGTGGGAGGGGGGACAAAAGAAAAATAGAGGGACTGCAGCCTTTTCCCACAGGCGCGCGTTCAGCAGTTTCAGTCGCTCCAGCAACTGAAAATCGTGATTGGTCGAACGCGCGCCAGTGGGGAAAGGCTGCAGTCCCTTTATTTTTCTTTTGTTCTCCGCCCTCCTACCCTCCGGGGAGTTCGTTCGCGCCCAATCCGCGCTCGGCCAAAACATCGTTTTTCAAGTTATTAGTGACCAGAGATCAAGAAAAAAAAGGGACTTCGCAGTCTATATTTTACCCATTTTAGGGAGTTCTTTAAAATCTTTATTTACATCAAGGTCGTTTATAAAGATACTAATTGAAAGAGGTAAGGGCCACTTATACTACCTTGCGTGGTACCCTGGTTGACTGATTTCCAATCGCATACATGGCCATACGTGCTGTTTACGATTAAATAAAAAACTGTGATACCAGTTAATTATAGTAGGAGTAAAAGACATGGCCTTAAGCTTACCAGCTAAAATACGATGCCTTACCGAATCGAATGCCTTGGTAAAATCCGAACTACATGTTCGGCTGTTGAGACGAGTTCAAAAACCTGCAACATAATTATTAAACCATGGTGCGCGCGAAAAAATCTGTCATTAAAGATCAATGCCGACATTGTATTGCAAACACCTTCTCAGATAAGAAATGTGTTTATATTGGGCATTCGTAATTATCGTCTTGCGCTTTCCCCAAGGACCTACCAACTTGCATATTAAGCGCTATTTGCAATTGCAATTCACTTGACGCGAACCAGTTCTACCTCGGTTGTTTACTTAACTGGGGTTAAAATTCCCTGAAGTCTACTTCATCGGCATAAATATATATCTAATTGCACTGACTCATAGCTTATAACATGTACCATTGTAATATCATTGATCGGCCCCATTAAACAATGCTGATTCGCAGCTCTCCTATTATCGCCTTGTTTGCTGTATGTAGAATAGATAATATAAACGTTTTCTGTGCGGCGGAGCGCAAAGATAGAGCACAGAACATTAATTTCTGTAGGTTAAGATTTCTTTATTACTTTCACATTGAAATTTACATGCGGTTACGATTATATTTTGTGTTCCAGGTCATCTGTTGAATCATAAATAGGAGAATGCAATGACAGTGGATAAGGGGTCGTGGGGATACAGGCGAAATGTTGACATCTTAGACTATCTGACCATCGAGGAGTTGATTGCTGACTTGGCTGGGACTGTTAGGTATAAAGCATGGAGCACGCATGTAATACTCTTAGCCAATCACACAGCAGCCAAACGTTAGGCGCGTCCGCATTTGATGAGCCCAGTGCGCATGCGTCTCCCCAGTTTCCCGCCCAAACTGAAAGAAAACAAGGGCAAGCACCTATGTTTCTAATTTTAAGAACGTCTGTGAAATGTTTCTGAAACTGAAACACAAAACAAAAAGCTTAGCCTAACACTTTAACAGGTTTAAGTTTTCTAAATTTGTAATTCACTGTAAGTTTATTGAGTTAGAAAGTTATTTGCTAAAAAATGTTTAAGCCATCGGAAAATTTACCAAACCTGTATTTAAACAATCAGAGCCTCCGCTATTATCAGTCAGCGGAGCATAACGTTTTGCCATGCGGTGTAGCTGCCACTGGCGTCTCCGTTACTCGCTTTGGCAGCGTACTTTATTCCCCGAGCTTTTTCTCGTTTTCAACCAAGATGTTTTGCTCTGACAAAGTTGACACTTTTGCAGTGTTTCACCGATATCGTGTTTCTTCATATTTTCAGTTGCGGAGGAAATCTTCTAATGAATGTTGGGCCCACGGCTGATGGGCGCATCATACCCGCCTTTCAAGAGCGTCTCCTTCAGATGGGTGAGTGGTTGGGTGTAAACGGTGAAGCCATCTACGACACTAAGCCATGGAGAGCACAGAACGACACATTAACCGAGAATGTATGGTAAGCTATGACGCTTCACAAGTTCCTGTAAATATCGTATGTGTGATTTAATTATGTACCTTTGTTTATGACTGCGCAAGGCTTTTAAAATAAACTGCTTCACAAAATGGGTGTGGATATCGTTAAATAATCCAACCCTAAATTGCATACATTTTTATATAGGTATACATTTACGGCAGATGCCATCTACGCCATCGCTCTTGATTGGCCAAGTTCTGGTCACCTGATTCTTGCCGAACCAATCACGTCAAAGGGCACCATCGTCACAATGCTGGGTTACACCGGCACGTTTTCATGGATGCCTAGGAACAAGCAAGGGATTGTAATCGATGTTCCCGCTATTCCTCTGAACAAACTGCCAACACGGTGGGCCTGGGTATTCAAAATGACACAGCTGTCTTGAAGACTTTTATTACCACTGAAGCTGATAAAAAGATCATAGAAACATGGACTAACTTCCTGGGGGGGGGGGGGGGGGGGTACAATCCCAAAACAACAACAAAAAAGACAAACACCTAGCAGAGCTGCTATAAGGGGCTCATTCCTTTGTGATTGGGGGGGGGGGGGGGGGAGGGACATTCCCAAAACAACAACAAAAGACAAACACCTAGCAGAGCTGCTATAAGGGGCTCATTCCTTTGTGATTGGCGGGGGGGGGGGGGGGGGGGGGGAGGGAACAATCCCAAAACAACAAAAGACAAACACCTAGCAGAGCTGCTATAAGGGGCTCATTCCTTTGTGATTCAATTTATAGTCACATTTCTTTATGATCAATTATTGATGATCATGATTGATTGTTGAAAGATGATTGGTTTTAAAACTCTCGCTCCCAATCTACCTTTCCCTGCCCCATAGTCAGTCAAGCACCCGCCTCTAGCCATTAGCCATTCCAGTGAGTTGGTATGTATTTTGCATCGGATTCCAATTTCTGTGCTGAATAAAACTGATTAGTTTTGTTCATACTCCTGTCTATCAAATATCTCCGTAAAATTTGCAAAATTATAGGGAGAATATGTTAATCTGATTCGGGGCCCGGCGTTAGTAATGTGCGGCTATAAAATACGAAAGCCAAAGAGTGTTTAACAATCTAATAGACGTTTTGTATGCAGGAAACAGTCACATGATTCAGATAGTATACATATATCCCTTTAGTAAATAAATGAATGAATTGAGCTCGTGATGTCCGGCGGGAAATAACTCTAATTAGGAAGTGTTATTTTTCTGGTATACATTAGTGGTGGTTTATGTAGAGACGGCAACAGTACAATGCAGTATTGATAAATAAAGCCACAGAAGTATTCATAATACACTCTCGAGCGTACTGTTGTATACGGTTATGTCAGTCACCCTACATTACATGTAGATTTTTACGTTGTATATCGGCTTTGCTGTAGTCTTCGGACTTTTCATTCGTTATTGATTACATGTAAGTACGAATGGGCTTCCTGTGGTGACCACTCGTAAGCGACCAGCTCCCGTAAGCGACCACCTTTTCCTGATCCGAGGGTGGTCGCTTAGGAGAGCGTCAACTGTACCACGCTGAGCCAAATTTAAGGCTCGGGTTCGCAACAGGCAGCCCGAGTAAAACGCACCTTCAAAAAGGCAGTCAAAATATTACAAAGCCTTTGGTAACAAATATTTTAGTAATTTTGATAAGAGCAGATTTCGCAAAAAAAAATAATACGGTACGATCTTAACCGTTCTGTAGCCATTCAGTACGTTGTTTGTGTCGTCATAACTTCCACACAAGAGCCGAAATATAATAAAAGTAATTATATGTTGCGTTACTTTGTACCCGATGCCGTATTACGTGGCTTTCTACGTTGGTACGAATCAAATCATCTCTACTGCACGCACTTATTAGTAAACTGCAATAAGCTCTAGAATAGCAAAAACCATACCAATAATACTAGTAGAAATTCCAATAGCCAGTAATACATAATCTAGTATTATATTCCATACAGTCAGCTCGCTAATCTTCAGGCGCAAATGGAAAAGGCATGGCAATATAAAGGCTATGCACCCTGCGAGATTACCACTGATTGCTATTAGGACCGCAAAATGTGGAACTAACAGAGCCGCCGTTACTGTAGTCAGTGTTAGAACCAACCGCGCCAGTACGTACCACACCCTTGCTGGAATCATCGCCCGTCGTGATTCCGACGCAATGGAATGTTCTGCTATATGAATAATCGTGATTCCTACGAACGGGTAACAGAGGATCGAGTAGGCCACGAGGAGGGCGTTAACTGTTATGCGCACTGCGCCTCGTGGCAAGCTATTACTTATGATTTCTTTAATGTTATCATGGAACGAGAAGAAGCCGTTAATAGCGAAACTGGTACGAAGCAGTGCACTGAATAAATAAGTGGCAGCCAGCATGATTTTGAACTTGGACCTATCAGCCATGCTGTCTTCTATGGAAGGTAATGCACCATGCGCGACATAACTGAATGTTACAATACTGATGGCAAGCGGTACGCCTTCTGTGTCCCACAGAGGAAGCTCATGGACATCCCATGGCCTACTATTGGAGTATCCGTAGCCAGTAATCACGAATGCAGCGGCGAATAGAGCAGCAATACTTAACAGGCTTAACCAGGCTACTTGAGACAGATTCTTAGCGAAGGTCATCGGCAGCCCGACTAGCGCCGCGATTAATATCCATAGTCGTTCGCTCACATGCATGTCTTGAAGAATATGCGACATTAAAGACGCGCTGAGGACGATGTAGGAGGATGCTAGTAGAACCAACTGCGCTGTCTGGATCGTCACTGCAACAATTCCCCCCAAGCGTTCCCAGCATGCCTCGGCTATGTCACGATATGATGACCTGACTCGGATACTCTTCCCTTGAATGTTTTTCTCGTATAGGCACTCGATCAGAATCTTACCAGTGTAGTAACAGATGAGAGGTAGTAATATCATAGATAGTATAGCCATCAGCCCGCCTTTCAATATAACATACGGTAACGCAAGCAGACCGGTGCCTATCATATCACTTAAGAGGTTAAGGATGGCCTCGCACACTGGCAGACCCTGTGAAGATGTTTTGGATTTCTTCTCAGGTTTATCTTCCTCGCCTTCCTTTGCCTTGCAACTGTCCTTTGTATCTTCAAACGGTAGCATGGCGAACGGAATGTCAACGTCTACTCGTTTATCTCCTTCATTGTCTGTCGTCATATTCAGCTGGTCTGCTGAAAAAATATTTTTTGATAGCTTTCAGAAGCTCATATTTTCCACACGAAGACTTAGGGTATAGTAATATGTATGTATATATGTTATATCAAGGATGCTAGCTATTTGATGGTGAGATCATCGAATATTTAACAATTATTCGCCGAAGTGGAGGTGAATAGTGGTGGATATCCAACACTACTCACCGACACTGAGGTGAATAATTGTTTTAGTATATACCATACTGCAGGTGAATAGCCAGCACCAAATAGTTATTTTATTTTCTGTCAAATGGACAAAAACTCGCGCGAAGTGATCGCTGCTTCGCTCGGAGGTGAATATGAAATCATATTCACTGTTTGAGTAGCCAATCAGAGCGCGCGAAAAGTCCTATTCACTGGTGTGGTACATTCTAAAACATTTTAGGCTACGGTTACACAGTACCGGATGAATGTGGTCCGTATAAAAATTCGTACGGTTAGGCCTTTCGTTTACACTGATAAATGACCTGCTATCCGGACGAATTTTAGACCGCCTAACCGTACAAGTTTCAGGCCTAAAAAAAGCAGGTACAGTTTCGGTCCTGTACCGGTTACAAATTGTACCGATATCGCGTATAAGACCGGTTTAATTTTGTACCGACTGCGCAGTTTAGACTTGGGACCAAGTTAAATTTGGCCTGCCTGACTAGCTTCTACAGTTCGAGTGATTATATATTTTCAGCTGTATTTTCGTCAAAAGAGGACGGCTTGACAAGAAAAAATATGAGATCCCAACTAGCGGTTGCTATGCTTGCCTTGGGTTTAGGTTTAACGGGTTTAATGCAGGTTAATCTACTGGAAATGGTGCTGAAAACGACAATTTATCGAACAAGGAGACGAAGATGTATACTTAATATGATAAACTCGGACAGTTCTCATGCAGTTAACAAAAAATGCACACCGCATCACCGTACAACAAATAAGAGGAGATTTTGGACACGATTTTGCTATTATTCTGTCCTTTGTAAAAACACTTAACGTTTCCTTGTTCGGAAAACCTTCTGCATTCATGTCATTCATTGAGTCATCGTCATCTTTGATCTTGGGATCTCTCGATAAATTGGTCCAGAATATCGTCATATTTAGTTTTAACGGGAGCCCAATCTCGACCCTGAGAGACTGGACTTTTCCGCCTTGTAATCGATAATTACAGAAAGCAGAAGCGATAATTCTTCGTCTGCCGTCGTTCAACAGAAGTTGGAGTTTTTCTCCGCACCTGTCTTTAGCTTTGCCGTCATTTTTTCCTGTCTGATACACTCATTCTGCGCATGAGCACATGGCCAAAATATCTGACCTGGCTATATGTATCCGGTACAGTGTAAACGTATCCGTAAAGGGATAAAAAAAATGAACGGTGCAGTGTAAACAGAGCACTCTTGTACCGGTTTCGAATTCGTCCGGTACTGTGTAACCGTAGCCTTAGGAGCCAAATGTTCAGAGAATATATTTCCGGTTAAGGTTACCGGATACCTTCAAAACGAAAAAGATGGGGAAATTTTATTTTCGCACAGAAATGTACAATATTTCAGTAGTAGTGTCTCATATACCAAAACCTCCGTTCAATAAAAATTAATGTTGACGGAGAAATATCAAAATGAAGTTTTTAACCAGAAGTAAAAGGTTCCGTTTGATTGACAGCAGATCAATAAACACATGACAAGTGCTCACTCGCCCGTAACGACGGTGTGGGGAAAGCTAGCGCATATTAAATTTATTTCATTTACCAATGTTTACGTTTAGTGAGAAAAGTTTTTCCACACATGATTCTATAATTCCATCGGTTGTTGGCCATATGCCTTCCAAAAAGCAAGCAGGATGCCCTTAGCTTGGAAAACAAAACAAACAAAAAAAGCAAAACAAGGCCAAACAATGCATACGACTACAAAGCCAAATAGGAGTTCTAGCAAAACCCGACAAGGGTTCGTATTTTCACTTTCAGACAGAGTGCCGGGTGGTCCACATCTGAACATAAAGAAGAATTGATAGGAGCCAGCCGAGAGAATATTTGTTTCCAAGAAAGCTTAGATGGAAGCGTACTCTGAATCGCTTGAAACCAACACCACGATCTCGCTATTGCCGTGCCGAGGCTATTTGATGGTTGGTCCTAACCGGAAGGACTTGGAAATGGGCGACAAATTGTTCGATTTCTCCAGAATGCGGTATCGCTGGATCTTAAAATTCGGGTTGGAATGAGTTCATTTATCATTCTATGGCCTACCGTAGTTTCGAGTTATTTGGAGTGAGCGAAGTGTGATTTTCGTGGCAAAGATTACAGGTTATGCATCGTATATTTGTCGGTTATCTCCAAGCTAACAGCTTCGCCAGACCGAGGCTATTTGACGGTTGGTCCACAGGCAGCCCAGACTCGACATATATTTCCCGCCTTTTGGGTTACCTGTGGTATGTTTCATAAGCGATCTCGGAAGAGTTTACATAATTGCTCCTTGTGAATTCTCTTTTCCGATTCCTACGAAATAAATCTTCAATAATAAAAGATTGATACTTAATGAAGTTTTGTGAGTGGTTTTAGGGTGATTTGGGGACTTCTAAATCAGTTTATTAGGCGTCGAGGTTTTGACCGTTGGCCGTGTGTCTACCTCATAGCACAGGCAGCCCAAGCTCTAATCTAGTAATACTGACAGCGTTTGTATGGGAATTTTAACGAGCTAGAAATACGAAAGAATTAATGAATAAAATGTCTTACCTTGCTTCCATAGTGTATTACTTGCTGTCTGTGTGGTAACAGGGTTGATATGAAGCGATTTTAGCGAGTTTTCATTTTCTCTGCTCCCCTTACTAGAAAATGAAAACTCGCTAAAATCGCTTCATATCAACCCTGTTACCACACAGACAGCAAGTAATACACTATGGAAGCAAGGTAAGACATTTTATTCATTAATTCTTTCGTATTTCTAGCTCGTTAAAATTCCCATACAAACGTTGTCAGTATTACTAGATTAGAGCTTGGGCTGCCTGTGCTTCGAGCCGCTTTTCATCGATGTCACCTCACTCGCCGCCGAAATTCGACAAGAAATTCAAATCGATTTCGCCTCTGCTTTCGGCACACAAATCCAGACATGTGTAAGCACTTCTCGTCCACGTTTCAGGCCAAACGACGTGAAAACGGCCTGGAAAATAAATCCCGAATTCAAAATATATCCATCGCTATGTGATCTGCAGATTGATTGGTCCACAAATCAGCGGTAGACATCGCAGGCGGTGCTTTCAAGATACAGTTGCCATGCCCACGCATGAGCTCAAACTCAAAGTAAACAAACTCTACTCATGAGAACATGTGATTGTCTTTTTCAGTATATTTCTTAGGTCATTATAAACAAAAATAGCATGATTTGTACGTGATATTTATCACTTACTGTATTTCTGCGGTGCTTTCAAGATGCAGTTGCCATGCCTACGCATCTTGAAAGCACCGCCTGCGATGTCTACCGCTGATTTGTGGACCGATCAATCTGCAGATCACATAGCGATGGATATATTTTGAATTCGGGATTTATTTTCCAGGCCGTTTTCACGCCGTTTGGCCTGAAACGTGGATGAGAAGTGCTTACACATGTCTGGATTTGTGTGCCGAAAGCAGAGGCGAAATCGATTTGAATTTCTTGTCGAATTTCGGCGGCGAGTGAGGTGACATCGATGAAAAGCGGCTCGAAGCTAGACACGCGGCCAACGGTCAAAACCTCGACGCCTAATAAACTGCTTTAGAAGTCCCCAAATCACCCCAAAACCACTCACAAAACTTCATTAAGTATCAATCTTTTATTATTGAAGATTTATTTCGTAGGAATCGGAAAAGAGAATTCACAAGGAGCAATTATGTAAACTCTTCCGAGATCGCTTATGAAACATACCACAGGTAACCCAAAATGCGGGAAATATATGTCGAGTCTGGGCTGCCTGTGGTTGGTCCAAATCGGAAATTCCCCCCTCCAACTTCGTTGGCTGCCAACCTCGAAGGACTTGAAAATGTGCGACAAATAGTTCGATTTCTCCAGAATGTGGTATCGCTGGATCTTAAAATTCGGGTTGGGATTAGTTCATTTATCATTCTATGTCCTATCGAAGTTTCGAGTTATTTGGAGTGAGCGAAGTGTGATTTTCGTGGCAAAGATTACAGGTTATGCATCGTATATTTGTCGGTTGTCTCCAGCCTTTTCCTTTTATTAGGAGGTGAGGGAAAGAGGTTCGAAAAAAACAGCGGAAACGACCCTAGAAGAGCTCAGAGGTATAAATAACCACAACTGAAACATTGTAGGGTGAAGTCGTGTATTTATTTGTCTAACATACATGTTTTGGAAGGATTTATAATATGAACTATTCAAGCGATATTTGTAAGCGTAAAAATACACAAATCATGAGATTGGGCTGCCTGTGGAACAACCAGCTATATTGCGACGCGTAGCTTTGATCGGAAATCAACATTGGCGGGAAATCTTGACATAGTTGAACTGTAGTGAGAATTGATTGGCCAAGTGCTCGCTAATTGTTGGAGAGGCGGATGGGGCTTCAGATCCACGCACGACAGACGGCTAGATTTTTAAAGTGCTATTTTCTACGCTTTCGATTTTCAAACAAAATAGAGTTTTAAAAAAGCTCCCACTCAAGAGGAATTTATTTGATTTGTTTGAAATTTTCACAAAATGTCAATTGATATCTCAGCTGCAAAATATTGTCGGGGAATTGGAAAATTCTAAAAACAGATCTCTTGACGGCGTTTGCCGCATATCTACTCGAATTATTTTTCGCCTTTTCACGGAGAGCATCATAACTTTTGAACTAAATCGAATTTTGAAATTCCCCGACACACGGTTTTGTAATACGATTCCTCTGAAATGCGACAAAGCAAACCGATTTTAAAACTTTAAAATATTTTCGGAGTCGGAGCTTCTGAAAGCCATCTCACTAGTTCGGAGAAACGGGATGGCGGAAAATTCGAGATTTTCAAAGAACTCAAAACTTTTTATGTATTCTTGCAGCCAATTTTATAAGCTTTAAAATGAACATGGATGATTTATCTACGATGTTTCCTCGAGGCGCAACATAATTTAGATTGGAAACACACCCTGAAGGTATCCGATAACCTTAAGGTTATCGTCAAACAGACGATAAAACATTAGAGCTAAACAAATTCCCGGCCATATATATTAAATTTCGAAATTCACCCGGGAAAATTAGAAGCGACGAAAGTTAAATCACAATCTACCAGTACAAATGGTATTGCACTGACATCTCTTTTTCTAGCAAAGTCAGAGTTTGTAAAGTTGTATTGCAGATATTTGTTTACATGTTTTGCCTCATTTTAATAGCATTAATTGCACTCGACCCAAGACACCTAGAAATTCTGTAAATCGACAAACTGTCGAAATAAAATAACGACAAATACGGCCTCTGACGAAATTCCGACGGACGAATTCCAACAGCGATATGGGCAACTTCCAAAATATCAATGCAAAAATGTGACAACTAGTACTCAGACGGGGAACATGTTTATCCCCCTAACAGGGCCTCTTATCAAGAACAACTGCACTCACCGCACTTGGGTAATATTCTGGAATATTCAGATATCAATTCATATCAACACTTTTGCAACCGTACCTATCAGACAAAGGTCTTCTACGGTCGGTTATCTGTATCTTTGGCAAATAATTCATAAGCTAAACATTTATTGTAGCTGCATTGTTACACATTTTAAATTTCTTAACCGTTATTAGATCTTTAGGCGCCGACCAGGCGTGAAAGTACACTTTATTTCACTCGGTCATTTTATAGCTATATCGGATTCAAGGCCTTCAAGTGATCTTAAGTGAACATCTCAAGACAACAACTCACCTTAGGTTCCGCTCTGGACCGCAGTCTGGACAAATTTTCAAGTTGCAGTATATATTTCCTTCCTTTCGTATTAAAAGTGCTGCATGTGTTTCAGTCAGTAGAGTTTAAAATATTCCAAATGTCCTGCATGCATGTATCGATATTAGGCACATTGTTTCGCTGAAGCATCTGGTATGCACATCCCAACTCTGGGTCAACAAAGAATTATAGGTTTAATTTGTGGCGGTTTATGGCATATTAATAACCTGAAGCTAATTATTTGGGATAATAATTCACGTGCTAACTGAATGACCACGTGCAAAACCATTGCAAGGTCCTGGGGTCGACGGTCGGTCTGGCTAGCCTGTTTTGTTCTTAGCCAAAAATTACGAAGCTTAATTACGAAGCCTGTAGTAAGACTGGAACCCTCAAAGCCAGTTCTAAGTCTAAAGAGCAAGGGCCTGAGATTCCTACACAGCATATTAATGTGCATATTAAAAATGAACAAGAAGCCCTGAGTGGCCTTAACTCGGGCCACTTTTAATTAATACATGGAGTTCTAGCATATTTTTGTGTCATATATGGTTTGTGCTAGGGGAGCAGGATAATTGATTCACTACTCATGCTTGTGTTAATTTACATTGCAGTCACATGATTGTACTAGATAGCAAACACATCTTAATTCATATATTTAAAGGCACTTGTATGAGATTGGTAGTGTTATTAACAAAACTTGTTTGTAAATGCTATTTTCCACCTTCTTTCAATTCTTTAAAACCACCAAAGGTGGACACAGTCCCTTACGGGAGCTTCTAATTACAAAGTTTTACTGATAATTAAATCGGGTTTCATGAGGGTTGTCGCTGAAGGGACTGGTCGGAAATTAGCAGGGGGAGGAGGTTGAGCTGAAGGGTCATATTTTTTTTAATCCCCCAAAATGGAGGGTCATAAATCAAGGGGTGGTTATAGGGGAGAAAGGGTCAAAATATTTCATACTCATTGTCCAGGGAGGGTTATATATTTTTGATTTCATTCTCGCTTCACATCATTTACTCAAGGCTGAAAAAAATATTCACCGTGAGCCATGTCATATGACATGGCGGCCACGTGTAGAATATGCAATATGATTGGTTGACGGCGCGACAGCTCGACACAGAAAATAATAAAACTAATAATAAACACTTGCGAAACTTGACTCTGGCCCAGCCTACGCCGGGCCAGGCCTTTGGCCGCCGAGTCAAGTTTTATCCTTTATTATCCTTTATTATTTTTTAGTCGCCGCCAACCGCCAAACCAATCCGATTGCACTGTTCACGTGGCGGCCATGTGACATTTTATCGACTTCCGGGGCGGTCAACCAATCAGCTCGCGTTTTTTTTTTACATTGCCGTCGTTACGTCAACTGCAGTCTGCAGGACGTGTTTTTTTTCTCCCAAGGCCAAGGCCGCTATGAGCAATATCACACTGAATGAGTTGTTGTTGTGGATAAATCGTTCAATCTTTCATCGTTTTTCTTCATTCGGAATTCTGTGCAATTGATTCTCCTATGGATTGTGACAGCAAGTGATTATAACACCCTAAAATTTGTGAGAGCAGTTTCGATGATTGTAATACGCGGGGGTCGAAAGCTAGCCAGCCGAAGATAAAGTCTTAAAGAAAGCCGGACAAGTACATAAATATTTAATTTTCCGTAAAGAGAAAGCTCGGAAACATTTTATGGAGGTACCTATGTAGGAGCGTTCGATCTGTAGTGATGTTGCGGGATGAAATGAAAGTAAAATTATACAAAAAGCACCTACGAGTTTTCAAATCTCTAAACACCATGCACCACGAGTCACGACCAAAACGTGAGCGAAGTTTTGTCCTATTCGAAGCTATTATGTTGCTGAATCCGAAGGTTTCTTTGACGGAAATAATTATTTTTTTGAGTTTTTCTAGGGCTGACAGGAGTTATACGGGCTTTGAATGGAAATTTCTCACATTTTAGAATATATGTTTACGAAAGTGTCTGGCGCTCCCAAACGCACGTGGCTTGACGGTTAAATAATGTGAACCAACCATGGCGACATTCGTAAATGTAAGTAAAACACATAAACACTTACCAGATTTGCAGTGTTTGTAGTTTTGCAGTATTTAATATTCGTTTCAGTTAAAAGTATGTTTTAAAAACTGGCACAAGAAATAAAATAAAGAAATATAATTTTTTTTCAAGCAAAAACTATATACTAAAATTGACTGAAAAATATTATTTTCTGAATTTTACAACTTTTCTGACATTTTCTCTAATGACTTCGTCTGCTTCGTTCTATTCACATGATTGCTGCTACTCTTTGTATCAATATTTATTTGCATCAGTTTCAACTTCTCTCTTCTCTTATTCCTAAATTCTAAAGTATACAGTTTAATATGTACTACTTTAATAATTACAATGGGGAGTTGGGGTGGCACATGGGGAGCTGGCGTGGCGCAATGGTTATTAAAATAAGTGCCTCGCTTCTCACCTCTGTGGCCTGGGTTCGATTGCAGCACCAAATGTTGGTATCTCACCTTTGCTCCTAGGGATTTTCTCTGGTTGTCCTCCCAGGCTTCACAAAAACCAACGTTCTATCCAATTTGATCTGTAGTTTAGCAAGGCCCTGACTTTGATCAGCCCTATCGGTTGTTTCAGGTTTCGTTAGAAATTCAGAGGCTTTATTTTATTTGCAATGTTTTCTATCTGAGGTGGTCCTGGCTTAAAGTGCATTATATGTCTAATTTATGCATAGGGTCCAAAGGGCTCCAGGCTTAAAGTGCATAAATTAAGCCCAAATTAGTTATTTGATATTGATTGTACATGAAGTGGAAGTCCAAAATAGTAGAATATTTCTTGATTTGGGTATTGCATCTACAAGATATAAAGGTTTATATTTCCAGTATGCTAATAGACCCATTCGAAAAATGGCATCCAATTTAATTAACTGTTGTTTAGGACTGACTAGCCTCGCTTACATGGTCAAAAGCTTTCGTGTGGACTGACTAGCCTTGTGTTCACGTTACCAGGACAATAGCTTTTTAAATTGGACGCCATTTTTCGAATGGGTCTGATGTGGTGTCATCTCTGACATTTGCTGAATTTCTTTGTGCTTGTGAATTAAGCTATTTTCTAATTTAGATTTTGTTGTTGTTGTAAAATCACTGACAAGATAGAATTAAAAAATAGGTAATTTGTCTCTACCAGCATGCTTTTGTATAAAAGTGTGTCAGTGGTGACATATCACTCATTAGCATATTAAGGACCCACCTTCTCATAATTGTATTTCTTATTATGCCTTGTTACTATACATTTCCATCAACTTATGAGAAAATAAATGGTATTGTTGTTGTTGTTAGTAATGGCATCAAATATACTGTAGTAGTAAATGGCCCGATTCCTCAGTTCTTGGATCTGACCGTTCCAGGTCAGCATCTGGCACTTTCACTTGGTCAGGAGTACAAGTACTTTTAAGAATTATTTGGGAACGAAAATTAATCTTGCTGCGACCCCAATGATAGAAAAAAAACGAGTGGAAATCACATGTGTCTTTGTGACCTGCCATTATACATGTAAGTTTCAGTCTCCTTCAAGATGTAGAAAACAGTGCTCACTAATATTTGAAAATGGTGGTCTAGCTGTAGTTTACGACCCCAATCAAAAAAAAATATTGTATCGAGAATTTAGCCTGAATTTCAGCCATCTCCTCTTGTTCATTATTGATTACTCGAAAATCAAACAAATCTAGATAGATGACTTTATTTCACATGTAGAATGACACATTCCCTAAATATCCACAATGAATAGGAACATTACATGTATGTGGAATTACTACTCAAATTTTAACCATTGCACTTCAATCAACAACACCCATACCAAGTTTATATAATTTTAAAGATCCTCAAGGAACTATTATTGAAAAGAAAATAATATTAAACATCATAATTGAAAGAAATTGTGGCGAAAATGTACAGCATGTATGTATGTGTTGTGTATGTATTATGCCTCTATCATTTCCAAGCCTGACCCCCCTCCCTCCCCTTCCCGGCATACCTGGGGCATTTGGCATTCGTAGTCCCATTATATATAAATTGTCACAAGAGCATCAGTAATTATTAATTAGTAATTAATTCATTATTCTCTGGCTCCCCTAGCACAAACCATGTATGACAAAATATACTAGAACTCTATGTATTAATACCTTGGCCTAGATGGCCCGAGTTCAGGCCACTCAGGGCCTCTTGTTTCATCTAAATACCCCTTTCTTTGCATAATTAAGTTAGAAACAGTTAAAGGCGCAGTGTCACAGTACTGCGCATGTGTGAAAATCTGATGATTTTTTAATTATGTTCCGGTCCGGAACGAAGTTCTCAGAGCGGTGAAATATCGATTTTAATTCGACTTCCATCAGTGTTCTTTGCTTCCTTTGGTCATTTATGGAAATGTAAGATGTGCTTAAATAAGTTTTAGTTATTTGTTTATTCAAAATTAGTCGTTGCAGACTGCAACACAACTAAAACAAAAAAGCATAAGTGATGCTTACCGGCGGGGAAAACGGCCACTGAGTACTCTGAATACAGCAGCCGAAAGAACCATAGAATCTTTAACAATATATCCTTCTGGCCAATCGACATAAATATTAAGCTGTGAAAGTAAGTTTCCAGTCCATAACAGCCGAGAGTGCAAACTAGTAAACAGCCGAGTACTGAACTTATTAGCGCAAATGTATGTGTTACGTTTCCAAACTTTAAGACAAGAAATCGTCCATAGAATGTTCTATATTTTTTACAGCAGAGAACTGTGTTATTAGTCATGTAGAAATAAAACAATGGTGCTATTTGGAAAATTATTTCATGTCAAAAGTGCACAACGAAGAAATATATGTCTACGGACTCCTGTTTGTGACGTACATGTATTATGTATGTGCCGCGGGGGTGGGTCAGGGTTTTGAGCTGAGTTTGAGCAGGTAGGGTCAGGGTTTTGACCTGATTTGGGCAGATCAGGGGGTCAGGATTTGAGATTAATTTTGGTGCAGTCAGGGTCGGGGTTCAGTATTTTTTAGGCAGCCGGGTTAGGGTTCAGTTTTTTTAGCTACTATTGTAAAAAAAAAGACATTTTGTTGCGGCATTTTGATCGCCTGGACATGCAAGCACTGAGGTTCCCAGACATCGTGACGCCGCTAATTCGTACTTCAGTACTTATCTATGTACTTCATCTGCTGATGCCACGTCCCGACTTGAAATGTTCCGTATTTTGCATGCAATCCCGGTACGCGGTATACCGGCCGCGATATATATCCGACCGTGTTTTAAAAACAATTTAAAGAAGGAGCAAACAGGGTTTTTCTCCCCCAAAAAGGTGGCAATCAGGGTTTTGGAGCTCGGATTGGGTCAAACAGGGTCAGGGTTTGAGCCTCTTGGCCTCACATACATACCCATTTTTCATTTAAGTACCCCCCCCCCCCCCCCCCCCTCCGGGTGATTCATCTCGCGCGCGCGATCAAGGCGGACCGTGATAACCACTATACGCCATCGGAGGACCTACAGATTGTAGCGGGTGGAATTGCCATACACTTCTCAATTATATCTGAGATCACAAGGTCGAGTCCTCGCCGGCGAACCACATTTTCACCGCATAGTATACATAGTATGTTATATTTTTCTCTTCAGTTGATGTCTTTGCGTACTCAGTACTGCAGCCGACCTTTGATATAACAGGTCTACGGTGATCCTATGTGAAATGTGGCTGGTTACTTTTTGAGTTAGGATATTACTCTTTGCTGCCTTACAAGTTTTAAGCAAGAGAAGAGTTTTCAATTGAAAGAAATCGTATTGAACGTTCCTGATATATGCCATCGATGACAGTTGTAGACCATCGGTTTTTACTCGGGGACTGGAGGGGGGCGGGTGCAAATGAATTTTTGTTGACCTCTCCCCCCCAATCCCCCCTCTAACTTACTATGGTCCCACTAATTTGCTGCATGAAAATTGGGGGCCCCTCCCCCATTTCGTTCGGAGTTCGTTCAGTGTTCTGAATAGCCTTATTTTGTCGGGCGGTCCGTACCGAGGTCCGTACCGAGGTCCGAGGCGAGATTCTAGGTCAAGCTCAGATGGTATAATTGTTAATAACGTCCAGCCGGGAATTTAACGAAAACAGCTCAAAATGAGAGGGCGTAGTAAACACTTGGTGGGAATACGGATGCGCTTGTCGATGCAAATTTTATGAAAAAGCCCGACTATACCCCGGGTAAAGAAAATATCCGAGGGCGTATCCAAATCTTTTACTTAATTTGTTTCGCACAATTAGGTTCAGTGATCATACTCAATGCTCAAAAAAGTACCTCGAATAAGAAGGACAACATCTTGAAATTCAATCGTAAACAAACCAATTTACGGCGTTTCATTTAGCTTCGTTTTCGCTAGCTTTCTTAATTTTGCTAAAACGTTTGCATTATAAAATGCTTCGGCAGATAAAACAGACCTCTGTCTTGATAAATTTTGCCTCCACTACACAATTCAGACACACAGTCACGTAGGATACTTGGGCATGTCGGTCAGCCGAGCCCAACAGCGTTTATTCATATAATTGCTCATAATAGCTTACAGGCATCCTTCTTCAACTTTTAGTCTCTATTTACTACTATTATTGCGACACTGCCGGATACGAAAACCCAAAACCACTATGTGGACTAAACGGGAACGTATACTCCCACCAATGCAGTGCCGCCAACTCTGGGAGCTGAGGTCATCTAAATACATTTATTCCGATATGATAAATACAATCTTATGCCGATTTAAATTAAACTCGGACGATTCTAACCTAGCCAGAATGGTTTCCCTTAATGTTCGTTATGCCTCCGGCTTCTCGATCCAATCATTTAAAAAAAAAAAAAAAATGAAGCAAGGTAGCAAGGCTGACCTAGAATGAATTCAACCTCTTAACGGTCACCTACTTATGGCACACTACATTACCCATAATTCTCAGCACTACTCTCCCCAGGTTTCTGTTCCGTGCCAGCAAAATATTCATTTCTGTGAATTTCGTACCTCAACTAACATAAATTACACATTTTGCCTCCACTACACAATTCAGACACACACAGTCACGTAGGATACTTGGGCATGTCGGTCAGCCGAGCCCAACATGCATATAGATTTACAAAGGTAGGGCCCCGAGGGGTGAACCCGTTAGCCTTTGCCACTGACGTGACATTAGCATTAACATATTTCCATCTATCATGCCGCTGGAAGTTTCTGTCTGGGATACAAGAATTAGCGGCTGAAAATGCTCCGCCAGACCTTTTGGAATGTGTACTAAATTTGGAATTATCGGGGACAATATCTTTAAATAATTTCTTAAACGATCCCCTAAAGTAGAGTAGCTAACATGCTTTTTCATATGCAAAAGGCGTTTCTGCTTATGGATCCAAATAAAATATCACTGGAATTTCGTTAATTCCGGCCTTAGACATATATATGTATATACAACCTTAATAACTGGACAAAATAAGATTTATGCTAGATGTAGACTTGGATGTCTCTATCAAATACTGTAAATATAACGCCAATGAAATGGATTGGCGGAAACAGATTTTACTTATAAGAATTCATGTGCAAATAATGTCCATCTATTAAATGCTATAAGGTAGGCTTCAGTAGTCCCTCTGGATCTGGATGCTAGAACTGCTTTATTTCAGGTTCTCCTTTAGCTGTTTGGTTCTATCACTGGTAATGTCTGATAACCACAACTTTTTGGCAACTTCTGGAGAAAGAAAAATGAAACAAACAAAAAATAAGGGCATACAGTGAAAGCAGTGATATGGCAAAAACCATGTCAGTATTGAAGTATCGATAAATTTCATAACATGGTAAGATTATAATACCCATCCAGGGCGTGGCCACAATGCCTGATACACCCCTTCAGGGCCGACTGAAAACACATTTTCAGCGATTACGTGTTACACAAATTCTTTCAAAAACTGTGCAGAAACATAACACCATTCCTAGTTGAAAAACTTAAACATTTATTGCCAAATATACAATTGTTAATTGGCTTTACCTCTCATAAACAACTCCGGATTATTTATTGCTTAAAACTACCCAATCTTGGACGAAATCACTCCAATGTATCCCATCTGAACAAAGTACAGGCCAGAAATGACCCAATTTCACAGCGGTACAATTACCATGCCTCTAGCATTACTTACTTAAGTCAGATAGACAGGCTGACATAAGCAATTGTTGTCATAACTCCCTATCCTGGGAAAATGCATTTACCCCACAATATCGTGGTCAATAATACCGAGTATTAGACTTTGGCACCTTAGCCTTGAAACAAGCATGCGAACCTATCGCACGTGTACGGACCCCATATAGGACTTCAGAGCCGTTCATGACAATTTTGGCTGCTAGAACTGTAAAATGCATTTACCCCACAAGTTCGTGGTTTATAATATATACTTGGTATTAATTAAATTTCGACAAATTAGCCTTGTAACAGCATGCGAACCTATCGCACGTGACCCCATAAATGGTGAATACTAAGAAATGCGTAGTCATTAATAGTATCGATGATAGTCATAATCTATTATTCTACTAATTTCTTCAACATAACAATTTATCTATCTTGGAATCCATTGTGCCTCCAAACTTATTCCCTGATACAGGTCTGATAAATATCTAAAGCGATACCGAAACTGCAGATAGGCCGGGACCTCAGAGCCATTCATGACAATTTTGGCTACGTTGTTTACATTGTCTGTAAAATGCATTTACCCCGCAAGTTCGTGGTTGCTGATAAGGAGTATTAAACTTTGGCACCTTAGCCTTTGGCACCTTAGCCTTGTAACAAGCATGCGAACCTATCGCACGTGTGCTGACCCCATAAATGGTCAATACTAAGAAATCCGTCATCATTAATAGTATAATCGTCATAATCTATTATTCTACTAATTCTTCTGCATAACAATTTAGTTATCTAGGAATCCATAGGTCTGTGATAAATATCTAAAATGATGAAATGTAGATATGGCACCTAGAACGTTCATGACAATTTTGGCTACATTTATATAAATGTCTGTAAGCCATGACACAGTTTATGAGCAAACAGACAGGGAGACTGTATACAACCGGCTCTATTAAGTAGAAATTTGAGACATTTCAATTTCTGACCTATTTTGGTGGAAAAACCTTTCTTCAAAGTCTAATGTACTTCCACATGCTGTAGCGGATGCGTCACTGAAATAGACTCGGTCAGTCTATGTTTAACAGGCCATAAAGGGATACCTTTAAGTTTATTAACGACCTAAGTTCTATAACAGACAGAATAAGCCGAGTAACATACAACTGCTGATTTGGTAGCGGAATTGCAGAGTGATAACAGCGTGAATATTCCTTGTCGTAAGTCTAGAAACATTCCCCATTGCACACAATTAGAACTGAAATAACTTTGCCGCAAAATATTGCCAATTTTCTTAACATGGAATGTGGAACTTAATGAATCGAACACTGCGGTAAGATCTTTTGACAAGCTTTGAATTCTTTTATCTTTAGCAGAAATGGTAGCATCTGAAGCGTTAAATTAATTAGGGCACCAAATATATTTCCAATGAGAATTAACTTCATTAGGTAGGAACCGAACTTAAACAGATCGGAATGCACTTGTAAACTGACGATTTGCCGTGCTAGAATATAACTGAATGTTACTACAAGTCCATAGTATATATACACTACAATAGATTTCCTTCAGATCTCCACTTTTTAATTAACAGTTTTGAGCAATTCGACCTTAACGAAATATGGTATTGAACTGAAAACGAAAGGCAAAGCGCGCGATTCGTCTGTAAATATCCACGAAAACAACCAATATGTCGTTTGTTCTTCAAAAATTACTACGTCGTAATAACCGCTTTCAAGTCGAAAGACTGCACATGAAGTGCTCCATGCTTAACAAATTCCTTTGAGGACAGACACATCTTCGCATCTAAACTTGTTCTTATATAGATACAATTATTTGTACTATTTGTATGTGTAAGATCTAGAATTAAGTTACGGACTTCTGAAAAGAAACAGATAATGGTTAACAATATTCGACTTGGTCTGACACTTCTGAAATACAATCAAGACACAATAGTTCGTTAATCGCTTCTTCTACAAACACGGCTTCTTCAAGAGCCGACTTATTATTTTGTGCCTTTTAAGGACCAGGAATGTACAAAAACGGCAATAAGTAGCTATAGCCAAGGTAGACAACATATAAAACAATTAAACCGAGGCACACCATTGCCACCCATTGTTTAAAAGCTCTACGTAAATTCCCCTAACAGAGTTGCGCCTCTGAGAAGTTTTAAAATTTAGTATTAATGTTTTCAAGTTGTTGACATTCAACCTTTGGTACGTTACGTATACTAATACCACAATCAACCTCTAAGGAACTCACAATGACAAAATCAAAAATTCCAGTTAACAGGAACATACTACACCTTTTTCGTAAATGTCGACACTTTCGCCTAGTCGTTTATGGAGCATTTGACGAGCGGCAAGGAAGTCAGGACAATTCGCCAACCAGCGTCCATATAGCCTGTGTAGCAAGCATTTCTGTGAGTTTTCCGATTGTGTCGTCTGTGTGGTATAAAGTGGTAATCTGGGAACCAGATTATGGCTTGGAGTTTCCCTCGCTCTTTGATGTTAGGCTCTGGAGGATGTGAAAAGCTTAGGCAATTTCACAACTCTCGCTTCTGTTCTGTAGATAGTTTTCTCCTCCTCCTTATCTTTGACCGCTTCTAGTACTGCTTTAGCGGATTTGTACTGTTCCTCGTTGCTTTTCCTTTTTTGAATGAGGGCGTTCCACCTGAAGTTTTTGTCTGCTTAATTTCTCTAATCTGTTCTGCTGCACTTTGTGAGTCATTAGACCTTTTAAGGGCTGCCATAGTTCTTTATAAGAGTAATCACATCTGAGAATTGAGGTCTTCGTTGTTGCGTTCGGTGTTCTTTTTAACTTCGGTTTCTTCCAAAATGAAGCAAGGTAGCAAGGCTGACCTAGAATGAATTCAACCTCTTAACGGTCACCTACTTATGGCACACTACATTACCCATAATTCTCAGCACTACTCTCCCCAGGCTTCTGTTCCGTGCCAGCAAAATATTCATTTCTGTGAATTTCGGGTAATAAGTTCATGTCCTAGATACAACAATAGGTTAATTACGTTCTATTATGTTTCGGTCATAGAACGTCAGTAACATATTGGTGTATCTAGGACATGAACTTATTACCGAATTTCGTACCTCAACTAACATAAATTACACTTTTCGCTATCATGCTCAACCTCATCCAGTAATTGCTTATTGTTGACATTAGCAAACAAAACATTTTGTGTTTTTGCTACTTTGTGCATCCAAAATGCTCGCAATGTCCTCCTCTGTACACTCTGGAATCGAGCAGCCATGTTGGGATTTGTTGTTGAACAGCAGTGCGAATGCTCACAACAATATCTGCAGCAAATGCTTATGCGCGCAATTATCTGCTGGTGAATCAACCAATCAAAATTCGGGATACATATATAGGACTGAATAATAGAATCCCTAACTTTCCTCAGCATGCATACTTCAACTAAATCTCCTTCGAACGTATAAAGAGGTATTTTAAATTAGTATAAATATGCATACGGACGAGGGAAAATCAGTCAATTAAAAGGCATATCAACTAGCAGTGGACCAGGTTACGACAGGACATTAGTCGACGTCGAGTCCACCTTTTCCTATATATAATATATAAACTTAATTAAATCAATGGCACTCAATCAAGCATAAGCGTGACAAAAAGTTAATTATACGTTATCGAAAGGAGAAAACTAAACTTCTCGGAGATCATGGTATTACAAACTAATAGCATGATATTTAGGGAATTCGTGATTAAATTCGGGATCGTTGGATTTGTAAGCACACGTAGTCCAAGTTACGACTGTCTTAGCGATTACAAGAGAATGTACGTATGAAATAAAATGTTTCAAAATCCTTCGCTTGATAGCGATTCCTGTAAAGGTACTACAAGGGAAAGCGAAGGTTTTTGAATAAAAGAGAACATTTCATACATTCTCTTGTAAATCCTCCCAAGGATCGAGGGAAATATTTTTAAAACCACTAATCCCCGAAATGTCATGCAATTACTTATAAATATTCGAGCATTTCGAAGTAAATATTCTAATTTCGGAATCCCAAAATTCGTTTTTATTTAAACCACTTACGAGTGTGACTAGTTACAATGGCTGTCCATACCGGTTAGTCCCCTGTTAAACAGGATATAAACAAGAACATAATGTTTAAGTAAAAGTACTTTCTTTCGGATTGATGCCACCGCTTTTGTCATAAACTCGCAGTCCGAAAGATTTAACAGCGCTGAAAAAAGTAAAATTCTGGAAAAGGCAATAATCTGACCCTCTTTCAGTGTCTCAGACTGCAGTCAATCCAATCAAAGTTCTCTGGCTCTCGGTATCATTTAAAATGTCTTGTTTTTCGTGCTGCAGGGCCGAAAAGAAAATATCTAAATTACATTTACCTGATAGCGCTTGGTCATGGGTTGTGTGCTTGTCGGCTACAGTTTGCAATGGTTTGCACTTTGGTGTGTCACTGAGTTTCGGAGTGTTGCTTCCATACCTGTTGGAACATTTCAAGAAAAGCATAGAAGAAACAGGTAAGAAATTTAGACTGTTCAAAAGTCAAAAAAATTGTCATGGTGCATTTTTTTAAATTAATATCCTTACAAGTAATTCAATATTATTTTAGGATAGACTTAATTACTACCAAATTTTAAATTACCATTTCCAAGCTAAAAATCTAAACTAAAAATTATAATAACAAATGTTTTCGGGTCGCTTGTTGGTTGATTTAAATACTGTCGACAGAGCCGAGAAGAGAGATGATTTAGGACAAATATTCAAATATTCACTGACATATCAAGCTATGACAAATAATAATACAGTGCTGAAATGAGTATTCTTAGCTTTATTTAGCGATCAGGCAGCCAAGTTATTCAGTAAAACAAGGCTTCGAAACGAATCTCGCAGAACCAATATTCAAATTGGTGGTAGTATCGTCGTGTACCGTTTAACCAACTGCGTCATAAAATTCCCTTTGTTACCCACGTTCGCTATGAATAATTTGAGACTCAGATATTTTATACGAACATCGGAATCGACACTTAGAAATTTTAGAACGATTATATGTTATCCTCACTATAAAAAAAATTACCGCCTGAACCGGGATTCGAACCCGGGCCGGTTAATATGGCTTACCCACCACCAACTCAAACCCTAACCATTAGACCACGAGAGAATTCGCTGATTGGAATCGTTTCTTTTACCAGATTTATATCAACTTCATTAGCATGGTCATAAAATATTCTATTATAGTATACTATATACTATAATAGCGGTACGACAACCCACCGAGCGCGCGAGGTGTGATTCCCCACGGATCTCAACGGTACACGACGATACTACCAAATTGGTTGGTTGTCGCCATAGTTAGAAAATACTGCCGTGTGACTGCACGAAACACCTGATGAAAAAGCGAGTTGGATTAATGTCCATGGCAGTTTATAGAAGACTGAGATACGGCTTGAAGTCAGTGTCCAATATTTTTGTGGCAGCAGAACGAGTTCGAATGTTAATATCCGACAAAACTACGTCTTAACCACTGAAGTCCGCATGTGTTTTCGTTTTAAAATAATAAATAATTCACATCGATCTGGTGTCGAGAGCTCTGTCAAGGTATCTATGACAACCGAGTAAAATTGCCTAATGTGTGTACGGCGCTCTTTTTTCGGTAATAAGTTCATGTCCTAGATACACCAATATGTTACTGACGTTCTATGACCGAAACATAATAGAACGTAATTAACCTATTGTTGTATCTAGGACATGAACTTATTACCCTTTTTTCTTTCTCTTTCGTGTTTTAACGAAGTGTTGTCGAATAATAGAAATATTATTGAAATATTATTCTACTTCAGAGTGAGGTATTCTCAATTCTGAAACTGAATTTTGATTTTTAAGATCGACTGAAAGAAAAATATCATACCTGAGAAACTGCTCTCAAAAGAAATTGCAGTTGTTCAGTTTTTGCTTTTGAAGCGATCACTGGGCAATCCCTTTATGTAGGACGACACGAATTTTTACCAAAAATACGATAGAATACAACACAATACAATTCAATACAACAATAGAACGCAACACAATACAATACAATAGAATACAATTTGGTAGCAATTCGTGTCGTCCTACATGAAGGGATGGCCGATCACGGGCTATCCGCAATAGCGATGTTTCGTGTTGATAAACATTTCAATTGTTATGATAATGCAACCATGATTTCAAAAGGCCGCTTTCTGTCATTAACCACTGGACCTCTGGTTGGATATTAATGACAATGGACGACGTGCCGAATGAACATCGCTATTCCAGCAATGCCATCCCTCCGGGGCATTGTGGGGCATTTACATAATTTTAGATCCCGGTAATCGGGCATTTGCAACTTTATATCGACCTGGGAGTCACGCATTAGGGAGCATCGCAAGAGCCCAAACAATGTGTTTGTGTGACCGTTTGTATTTAAGTTTTTATAGGAAAAATAATACGAGGATTATCGAAAGGATTGAAGTGTCGCGAAATATCATCGCGAAGAACATGCACATTTGAAGACAAAATAAACATTTGCCTCACGGATGTATATTTTCATCACACAAGCACACCGTACATTCATTAAATGTTTGACTATTTTCCATATATGGTTAGCCTGACTATTATATCAGTTGTGTCCTCTTGCAGTGACAGTGACGGATCAGGGGGAGGGATGAGGCAAACCCTAAACCCCTATGCGCCTTACTTTCTACCTCCCCCCCCGCCCCCCCCCCCCCTTGAAAAAATCTTGGAAAATGGTTATTTTCAAATAACCACAAAACCGAAGTTCGTAAATAATTATTTTACATTTGGCGCACCGAAATTGGGTTACTTGAATATAACCAAAAAGCTGAAGTTCGCAAAATGGTTATTTGCAAATAACCAGTTTGGCGTGAATTGGTTATATCATAGAACCATTTAAGCGCAATCTGGTTTTTATCAAATAACCACGTCATCCAAATGGTTATTCATGGAATAATTATTTTACATTTGGCGCACCGAAATTGGTTATTTGCAAATAATCATAAACCGGAAGGTGACAAAATGGTTATTTGCATATACCCAAAAAGGTGAAAATTTGCGAATTGGTTATTTGGAAATAACCACTTTTGCGTGAATTGGTTTTATCATAAAAGCATTTTAGTTGGATTTGTTTTTTTATCAAATAACCAGCGTACTTAAAGTGGTTATTCAGTTAAATAATGAAAATCAGGCTTAGATTTGGCATATATAATTATTTTACATTTGGCACGTACCCATAAATCTGAGCGATTTTGGAACCTTCAGAACTCTTCCCGATATTTCGCAACACTTCGATCCTTTCTGTAATCCTCATATATTACGTATAGAGCGGTTTTCAGTTGAGTGTAGTAAAACCAAACGCAAATTACCCACAGCCAGCCAATCACAGGAGCGAGTAATCACAAGTAACCCATAAATGGCTTCCCTGTGAGCCAATTTTGTTTTTTGTTTTTGTCAAGATACTTCCGGTTTACTTGATTGACAGTTGTCGATTATAATTATAGAACGTAGGCTTGATAAGAGAGAATGTAATGGCGGTGGTTCTCAATAAGCTCGTTCAGTTTAAGTAGATATACACAGAAATCTACTGTGTAAGTTAATCGGTAAAATCAGAAATAAACAAGACATGGCGGCAGCGGTTCGATTGCTGAATCCACCGGAGAATTTTGACTTCACGAAGCCCCTGCAATGGCTCGAATGGAAGCAAAAGTTCACGCGCTACTGAATCGCTACACGACTCAACAAGGAGGAGGGCGACGTCCAAGTTAGTACACTGATTTACACGATGGGAAATGAAGCTGAGCATATCTTCAAAGCCTTTTAGCTTCTAACAGACCACAAGCCATTGGTACCACTGATCATGATTAACTGTAAAGATCTTGTCAAAGCGCCATTGAGATGCCAGCGTCTTCTAATGCGCCTAATGAGGTTTAACACCAAAGCAGAACACATCCCAGGAAAGGAGATCGTGATTGCAGATACGCTGTCCAGGAATCCGGTCAAGTGTACAGAAGTTCCAGACACCGAAGAAGATGTTAAATCATATGTAGATTCAGTTGTGGAGACTCAAATAACGACACAAAGTCTCAAAGAGATAGAGCAAGCTACGTCGGAGGATCCACAGCTCAAGGCAGTTCTAGAACACACCCAGAATGGTTGGCCAAAGTACCCCAAGGAAGTACCACCCGAGATACGCGAGTACTATGGAGTGCGTAACGAACTTTCTGAAGCCAACGGGAAGCTAGTCTTTGGCAACCGAATCGTAATACCGTTGTCTATGCGAGAACATGTCCTAGAACGCATCCACGATGGACATCAGGGCATAACTAAGTGTCGCGAGCGAGCACGTTTATCAGTGTGGTGGCCAGGTATGAGCCGAGAAATTGCAAAGAAAGTGTCTTCATGTGAATTCTGCCAAACCAACCAGCCGTCACAGAGAAAGGAACCTCTGATCACAACGCTGTTGCCTGAAAGACCCTGGCAAATGATCGCAGCGGATCTTTGTGAGCTGGATGGTCAGAAATACCTTATAGTCACGGACTACTATTCAAGGTTTATCGAGATTGCACACATGCCAGACACAACAAGCAAACAAGTGATAGGGAAACTTAAAACTGGGGAATTCCTGAAGAATTCGTCAGTGACAATGGACCTCAATTTACCTCGGAGGAATTCCTCTCATTCAGCACAACGTATAAGTTCAAGTGTACAACCTCTAGTCCACATCATCCACAAGGAAATGGTGAGGCAGAAAGTGGTGTACGCATAGCAAAACGAAACCTCAAGCAAGAAGACCCATTCTTGGCCTTGATTAGTTACCGAGCCACACCTATACAAGCTACCAAGGTTAGCCCGTGTCAACTCATGATGGGACGCCAGATACGTACCACTGTTCCTACCTTAGAACGAAATCTAGAGCCCGAGTGGCCTAACCAGGAGGCAGTAAAATCGGCTGATGAGAAGACAAAAGTAGTCTACAAGAAATCCTTTGATAGCAGACATGGAGTGAGGAAATTGCCACCCCTACAAGTAGGAGACCACGTGAAAGTGAAGCTAGACGGAGAAAAGGGATGGAAAACAGAGGCCCAAGTAGTCACAAGGAATCCAAAGTCACGGTCATATGTCATACAGACACCTTACACAAGACTTAGGAGAAATAGGCGTCACTTGCGTCCTACATCAGAGAAAAGGGGGACGGAGTCAGACGATACAATCCCTTGTGAATTTCCTGATGGAAACGAACCTGAGAGTCCAACTCCTGAAGACCATGTTCTAAGCTACCCAGAGATACAAGATGCACCAGAGCAAGGATTGACTGAGAACGAAGAACTGAGAACCTCGAGTGGCAGACTTGTGAGAAAGCCAAAGCGCTATATCGAGGAATACTGAACTGTGAACATTTTACATTGAGTTAAGGTTAAAGCTATATTGTATCACAGACATTGCTTTGAAAGCAACCTCAATGAAAAGGGGGAGATGTCAAGATACTTCCGGTTTACTTGATTGACAGTTGTCGATTATAATTATAGAACGTAGGCTTGATAAGAGAGAATGTAATGGCGGTCGTTCTCAATAAGCTCGTTGAGTTTAAGTAGATATAAACAGAGATCTACTGTGTAAGTTAATCGGTAAAATCAGAAATAAACGAGACAGTTTTATTTTGGAATCTGATTGGCTGGTTTTCTTTCTCAGCCAATAGGAGAGCTTAGTAAACGCAAAACCAAAACACTTCCGACACTCAATTGAAATCCGCTCTAAACGTAAATACAAACAGGACTTCACACAAACACATTGTGTGGCCCACTGTGAGAGCATCAGCAAAAGATGTTCATAAAGTCACGAACGGCAACCGAAAGTCAAATATTCCTCTTCTCTCAGTCTTGTGATGTACATGTTGTGAAAAAGGTCTGGTGTTTTTTAAAAAGCTCTCTAATATTCTACTCCGTGTACGGTAGGCATTTTACACTACCGAATACAATTCTTGGAAAGAAACTTCCCGAGTATACGAGTATTTTAAATCAGAGTGAAATGAATACGAGGCGGGCTTGACTTTATAAAATAGTTCAAACGAGCAGTTCAAAAAATTGGGCGAGACTGAGGGGTGGTTCTGGCTCCACAGAGAGAGGTTATTTTGTACAATCAAATTTGTAGGGTTTATAACTTGAAAAATAGAAACATATCGTGAATTTCGTAATGTATTTAAAGTGCAAGTAGCTCCATAAAACAACATTAACTCTTTTTGCTCCAAATTCTATTTCTAATATACTTCAGTTGTCTAAATTAGTTTTCTTCGAGAGACTGGAGCAGCAATTCAACTAGACTAACTAGAATAAAGGTTACCCGAATAACGGGATTGATTCATCTTGTGATGTCACAATGAAAACCTACGGGATTCTATTGTAGTAGTTTTCTCTAGGGAGGGAGTTGATTCATCTTATGACGTCACAGGATCCATGAAAAGTAACCAAAAGCCAGAAATGTTACGAAATTTGCAAGATCAATACCTTTTTGCGAGAAACGAACACAATAGTACAATATAAATTTATATTTTTTTGACATTATACTTGCACTTTAAGCTACTTCGGTTATACTTCTTCCACACTTGGTCGGAAAAGCCACAAGTGAAAAGAATACTGATCAATATTCCGATAGTTGGATGCACGTCCGTCCGACCGAATCCCTCGCCCCGCGACGTGCGCGCTCCACCTCTAATATTCGAAGGGCTGCTGATCGCGCGTACACAATTGATTACGCTTGATAACTCAGACGGCGGAGCGCGCGCACACAATTGATTACGCTTGATAACTCAGACAGCGGATCGCGTGTACACATTCGATTACGTTTGATAACTTAGATGGCGGATCGCGCGTACATAATCGATTACGCTTGATAACTCAGACGGCGGAGCACGCGCACACAATCGATTACGCTTGACTTGGGGAGATAAGAATAACAGTACCCACATGAAAGCTCTCCAAATCCTACAACATAAGGCAGCCAAGCTAATATTAGGCGTTCCATCAGACCCGTCTGCTACTGAAGCACTAGAGGTCCTGGATTGGAGAACACTCCATCAACGGCATCAAGCCCATCGTTGTATTTTTATTTTTAAATGTTTGAACAATCTCATAGAATTTGATTTTAATCTTACACAGAACAGTGAAATTCATAGTAATAATACCAGAACCAAGTGAAACTTACATCTCCCAAAGCCTAAAACAAACTGGGGCAAACAAAAACTTTCATACCATACATCAAATGACTTTAATAACTTAAGATTTAGATATTCGGACTGTAAGATCATTATCTCTTTTCAAGCTCAAACTCCGTTTATGTAATCAATCGTTTTAAACTCTAACCATACACGTTTAAAGAGGCTGTGTCACGGTAATAGACTTTACATTCGTGTTCCGGGCCGGAAACAGCTATTTCCACCGATTTTGATATGAACCTCTCGGCCATGTGGGATGCTAAAAATCAAATCGAATATGCAAAAATGACTACGAAACAGTGTATATAAACAGTCTCCAGGAAAAATATTGAAAATCCTTTCAATCGAGCATTGAGGGAGTGAAGTTTAAAGTGCATATAAGCCCTGACCAATTATGCTTTTTTTTTTAAAGCTTAGACCTTAAAAGGTAGAGAAAAAATTCCGAAATTTTTAAATAAAAATGTTTTCATTATTTGTTTAGCGACTAAACTTCCAAATGTAGAATAATTTCCGCGCACCTTCGGGGACTGGGACGAGAATAAAACGTGACGTCATCAGCAGAACTCGTCTCTTCGCGGGTTTAAAACGTTAGCTTATTTGCAAAATAATTGAATAGATAACCGAGAAAGATGATAATATAGGGCTAAACGTTTCGGGGAGCTTAATTCGGCAAGGCCTTAATTTCATGCAATGGCGCATCGAGCGTGTTCTGTTGATGACGTCAAACTAGATCCAGTGACAATTTTGTAAAGCGCTCTATCGCGCTTGATTTTCGTCCACAGGCAACTAAAGACACGTTTTTGGGCAACTTTGAACGGCCAATACACCATGACAAATAAATCAAATCAACTTTTTATTCCGGAATCCTTTGTCTATGGCCTCTAGTCTCTTCGTAAGAAATATAATTAGCCAGGGCTTATATGCACTTTAACTGTTTGTATCCAATTAACAGCCACCGACCGAGCGATTACTCGATACATGCGCAGTACCATGACATAGCCCCTTTAATACTTAACTACTATTCTATTTGTAACTTTTATGCTTACTGAGTATTCCATTTAGTTAGTTTTTCTTCTTACAGGGCCTCTCTGAAAAACACTTCAGTGACGAGAGCACCCTGTCAAAATATTATTATTATTATAACTCAGACGGCGGAGGGCGCACACACAATCGATTACGCTTGATAACTAAGACGGCGGAGCGCGCACACACAATGGATTACGCTTGATAACTAAGACGGCAGATCGCGCACACACAATCGATTACGCTTGATAACTAAGACGGCGGAGCGCGCACACACAATCGATTACGCTTGATAACTAAGACGGCGGAGCGCGCACACACAATCGATTACGCTTGATAACTAAGACGGAGGATCGTGCGTTCAGTGTTCACAAGGCCGAGGGATCGAGTCTCGCAGAGTGCACTCATTTTGCTTTTTTTTCTTAAACGGAATAACACTTTTTTATCGCTATTTTCCTCATTCTGGTATTTTTCAGTTTCTTACCAAATTATCAATTTTATTAATAATAGCTAAAAAAATCATAGCCTTTCAAAGCGATCAAGCGAAAAACCTGCTTCAACCCTTTGTCTCTCAGCTAGTCAATAAACCACAATTCCTAAAAATCAGCCACTCTACTGTGATCAGAGACAACTGGAGCTGCGTCGATAGGCTTGCCTCTGTATATATATTATTATTCAAATTTCTAGATGCTGATTGGCTGAACATGAAAAAGCGCGAAATTTATTGCATAAAATACCACTCTTTATCCCATACCATGAAAAATACAGCCAATCAGAAAGCTGGAAATCCGTTACATATTTGGCGGCATTCAACAGGTCGTATTAACGGTTTTCCCCGCCATTATGTGCCGCGCGCGCTTGTCACAGATTCCAGTTGTTTTTCCGCCAAAATATTATGATGTAGCACGCGCCAGGTGTATTTTTCATTTAGCTTCCTCACTCCTCGGCTCAGCATATATTAAGAAATTTGTCCATGTTAGATATATTGGCATGGGATAAAATAGTTACGCAATGTTTTCTTATGGTATACCGTGAATTTCACACTCGTGACTTGATTTTTGTTGTATACTCACTCGCCTAAAGGCTCGTGTGTTATTGTAGGAGTCCCAAGTCACTCGTGGGATATTTCACGGTATACCACTCGAAAGCGTTGCATAACAAGCATGTATTTCACAGAAAAAGCATTACTATGAAATACCGCCCTGTATATAATATAATATTTATAGGATAAGTGGATAAGATGCTACAGATGCCAGTAGATCTGACTCCCATAATTGTAAACATTTCCATTTCAGGTGAAACACTGCGAAAACCTCGGTATTCCTCCATTGGCAGCCTCTCAACTGTTGATTTATATTGGCCTAGCGACCATGACATCACGAGTCCTTGTCGGTATTATGTGTGACTTACAATGGCTCTCTGCATCCCACACGTGTCAGATATCTCAACTTCTTAGTGGCGTCGTAACATTGGCACTTCCCTTCGCATCTCGTTACAATCATTTCGTTATAATCAGCGTTCTGTATGGATTTGCGGACGGAGGACTAATAACATCACTGAATTTCTTTCTCCTGAGCTGTGCACCTCCAGCGCAGGTGTCATCTGCGTTTGGCTTTGGCTGCATCACAACGTCTGTAGCCGTGGCCATTGGCCCTCCCCTAGCAGGTAAACCGTGTAACTCTAGATCTGACGAATACGTTTTTGACTCTTTAACTGAAGCAGCGCAAAAACACCTACGAATAAGCTGACACGAACGTCTCTTGGTTTTCAGTAGGACAAACTGTAAATGAGCATTGTTTGGACACTACAACGCCTGAAAAGGACATTCGCATGATGACGTCACATACTACAACTACCAGAACTCCTTGCGACGATTCTTTCGTTCCTTTAATTTGGACCATTGTCTAAAAGGAGTTTAAAAATCTGAATGAGAAAAATAATTCGAAAAGGATTCTGGTAGTTGTAGTTAAATGACGTCATAATGCAAATGTCCTATTATAAATTACGATTCGATTAACTCTTAGTGGCGCTTAAAAAAAATCACAAAAAATAATTGATAAATTATCTAGCTGATTCCTTATGAGGCCAATTGATAACTTATTGTGACATGGTCATCTATAATGTGATCGATTAATTGAAAGCGAAAATTCATGTACGACAGCTGCGAGTACCATTCCTGACACAGCCCATGACTAACCTGGCCGATACTGATTCTTCGACATTTGCATGCCGTACGACAGAAGTATAACTAAACGACTTGTGTCGCAAGTGTGCGCGTAAGCGGGCAAACTAAAAAAGCGCTAACAAAGGCGCTGCGATTTAGGTTGGAAGGGGGTAACAAAAGATTGTGCATGGTCATATATAGCTCAATAGGGACCTTAAGCAACCACGACGACGACGTCAAGGACGACGGTATAAAACAATAGCCTTAATTTCCATGCCAAATTGTACGTTTTAAAGACAACGCGAACGTAAGAAAGTAAATCAAATCATTTTTCGTTCGACGTGAGTGGAACACTATAGTCATTATATTTTTCGAAAATCTGGTTTTGAAAAACAATTCAAGGCGAACAAGGGAAATAGTAAACACCCAATTTCGGGAGAAAATTACTTTTCTACGTTCCGTCGTCACAGCCGTCGTCGTCCTGGTTGCTTAAGGTCCCTATTAGCGTGCCCTGGACGACTGAACCACACGTTTCTATTGGCTGATTGATTAACATATTCCAATATCTATTGTATTTTGTGCACGGTCACGATTGAAAAAAAAGAACAAAGACCTGTAACAAAGAAGGTCACTGAATTTCATAACCATTCCACTCTATTAACTATGGTTCGATCAACCGTACGTATTCGGGAATAAGAATATATTGTAGCAGGAGCCCATTACCAGGAGCGTCCATCTTCCCCATTGGTTCTGTTCCCAGCACAGGAGTAGATGTGGCTATATTTAGAATTGCATTTTGCGCGAAATAAACAAAGGCCATGTTGTCTTAGCCAATCAGTCACTTCTCATTATTATTCATTATCATTCTTCTCACTTTCAACGCGAGAATTCGAATTCGAAATATAGCCATATCTACTCCTGTGCTGGAGGCCCAGCCCATACATGACAGGAACGCTCCTGGTAATGGGCTCCTGATTGTAGATAGGAGTCTCTGCGAATCACTAGTTCAGGCAGTTTGCACTACTGATAAACTACAACCGCTTGCTGATATATAATATCCAAGATACGCTAAGTATTTCAGTGGATAAAAAATGCCGATAACGGGGCGTAGCCAGGCTTTTTTCGGAGTGACGCACAATTGTGAAATTTCAACTCGAAGGTCCATATCCCCAGCTCCACTCCCTAAAACAAACTACTTTTTTTCAAACAATTTCGAGTGACGCAGCTACGCCCCTGGCGCTATAATCGATTTGTAGTGATCAATTTGTGTATTCTATTTCCGGAACACGGTCACTCGAACGGACTCTTAAACTGAAATCGCATCGTCTCTGATGTATGGAGTTTAGGACTGTCCTAACTCTTTGCTTTTGCTTGCTGTTGTTTAGGAGTCATGGCCGAGGCCTTTCATTCCTACGTTTTATCTTTCTACACTGGAGGTAGCTTGATTGTAATATCAGCGACAGTACCATCCGTGTTTCATTGTTTTACGAAATCAAGGCTGCATAACCGTGCTGGATCATCAGTAAGAAGAGAACTTCTAACAGTCGGAGAAGATAAGGAGGAAGTAGTATAGTAATAGATGATCATAAACTGGTGCTATCGCTCATTGTTTTACGATATCAAGG
The DNA here is from genome assembly GCA_030867875.1 of Actinernus sp. WN-2022. Lineage (NCBI taxonomy): Eukaryota > Metazoa > Cnidaria > Anthozoa > Actiniaria > Actinernidae > Actinernus > Actinernus sp. WN-2022. Next base: position 96,308 of record JAOWCC010000858.1, on the reverse strand, counting down.
CCCCGCATCACCGTGCTGGATCATCAGTAAGAAGAGAACTTCTAACAGTAATAAAATAATAATATTTATTGAAGATACTCCACTCATTACAAATGATTTTCAGGGAGGTCCTAACAAAATGAGCAAAATAAATGACAAAAATAAATATAAATGAAAATTGAATATAACGTAGATAATACACGATTGAATAAAACTATAAAATAAACAAAAGTTTGGTTGATTGATGAATCCTAGTAATATAGAGACTTACAATTTATAAATAAATCTGAAAAAGTTTCTTTCTGAATAGTTTCAGATTATCGATGTTTCTGATTTCTAATTCTAGAGAATTCCAGTCTTTGGAACAGTGGTGAACTGTTCTAAACAGACCCCAGTTGGTTTTAACACCTTCAAAACTGAGATTTTCTTTATATCTTGTATTATAAAAGTGGACTTGTGATAATGAATAAAAACCAAAATCATGATTAATTAAGTTATTCAAACATTTATAAACAAAAATACAGCGATCTATAGTTCTTTTCTTGGTCAGTGGCATCCAGTTCAACTCTTTCAAGGCTTGAGTCGCAGATGAGTGCAATTCTCTTCCAAGGATCGTCGTTGCTGCCCTGTTTTGGAGTATTTGAAGAAGATCCATCTGTACAGAGGTCCTCTTATCTCCCCAGACAATGCTGTTGTATGTAAGAGTTTCATACCGAGAACAGAGGTTCTCGGTATGAAAGTGATTTATATCACATTTGGCGAGGTTTTCTCAAATAGAAGGAGGTTTAAAACTGAGTTATAAACCTCCCTGCAACAGTTACAAACCTCAGATTTGTTATTTAATTAGTCTATTGTTCAACGGGTTTATACCAGAGTTTCACCCCTATGAAGAACAAAGAAAACCGTGTCAAGTGTGATATAATCAAAGATAGGCTTGATCATAGTGTTGTAGTAGGTTATTCTGGCAGATAGAGGGAGTAGAAACTTGATTCGACGCAATGCTGAATATGTGATCGTCCCATGATAAACGTTCGTTAAGAGTGATACCCAGATATTTGAAACTATCGGCACGCTCAAGATTCTCTCCACTGAATGATAGGGACATAATGGAAAAGGGACCAGTTCTTACAGAGTGTCCAAAAAGCATAAGTTTAGACTTAGATGCATTAAGTGTTACTGATTTGTTCCTGTCAAACCAGAGAGCCAGATTACGTAGGTCATTATTCATTTTCGTTTGCATATCCTGGGGTGTACTCTCAGAACAATAAATAACTGAGTCATCGGCATATAGTGTTACTTTGCAGTGTTTTAGTGACTGTGGTAAATCATTTACGTAAATGATGAACAGGAGCGGGCCTAGTATGGAATCTGCGGTACTCCATGCAATTGTCACTGGAAGTGCCTCAGACATGATATTACCAACTTTAGTGACTTGAGATCTTTGGGTTAGGTATGAAGTAACCAGTTGAGATCAGCTTCTAGAACTCCAAAGGACATTAATTTCGTGCGAAGAATGACGTGATCCACGGTATCGAACGCCTTCGAGAGATCTAGAAGGGCAGCCCCGGTGACTTTTCCATTTTCCATACCCATGAGTATGTTATCACAGAATTCTGAAAGAGCTATGCTGGTGGATAACTAGGACGAAAACCAAATTGATTAGGTGAGAGCAGGTTGTTTGATGATAAATATGAGTATAACTGTTCAAAAACTGCACGTTCAAGTATTTTGCTGATGCTCGGTAGGACGGAAATTGGACGGTAGTTACTAGGATCTGTTCTGTATCCAGATTTAAACAAGGTCGCGACTTTTGCGCATTTCCATAGAGATGGGAATTTTGATATAGTTATTGACATATTAAATAAACTTGTTAATACAGGAGCAATGATTGCGGCACCACTTTTCAGTAGTCTTGCGCTTATGTTATCAAGGCCGATGGCTTTGTTTGTCTTTAGTTGAGACTACTGTTTTAACACAAAATCGGTTTCTATTTCTTTCAGGTGGAAAGTTGTTGAAAAGACTTGATCCTTAGTATTCGAGGTGATGATGATGTTGAAACGAGCGGCCAAAGAGCGTAAAATACTTGTAAAGAAATCATTTAAACAGCTTGCTAAGGCCTTGGGTTCTGTAATTGTGACTCCGTCTTTAATCAAGACATCGGGGCCAGAGCTTTTCCCGGATGACTTGAGAGGAAATATTTGCTTTAAGTGATTCCACATTTCCTTTGAATTTCCTTTAGCTTTTTCGATGAGCTGGGTGAAATACGTTGATTTCGCTTCCTTTGTGTCACGGTTAACCTTTAAAACACGTTCATTTTTAAAACACGATTTTCAAAAGTTTGAAAATTGGCAAGGACATTGCCTTTACTGATATATTTTGCCGGTGATCAGGCAAAGAATACCTTAGTTATAGGGCATGTTGCCATTCTATAAAAAGTTTGGTCATAAACATTGGCGAATTGATAATTCATAAACACACACACCAAGACAGACTTTAGAATCAACTAGTACTTTATTGACTACATCATCGTGAAAGGTCAATATGTAATGATTCACATAAAAGTCCTTACTGCACGTATATTTTCCTAGTGAAACGTCACTCCAATGTTACACTGTTCTGCCAGGAATATGGAAGGCAGTTTTTAAAACACTGAGATGAATTGAAAAAGTACTCAGGAAATTCCGGAGTACTTTCTAGGCAAGATTTGTTTCCACCCTGAGATCAACTGAAAAAGTACTCAGGAAATTCCGGAGTACTTTCTAGGCAATATTTGTTTCCACCCTGAGATCAACTAAAAAAGTACTCAGGAAATTCCGGAGTACTTTCTAGGCAAGATTTGTTACCACCTTGAGATCAACTGAAAAAGTACTCAGGAAATTCCGGAGTACTTTCTAGGCAAGATTTGTTACCACCCTGAGATCAACTGAAAAAGTACTCAGGAAATTCCGGAGTACTTTCTAGGCAAGATTAATGTTACCAGTCTCAGATCAACTGAAAAAGTACACAGGAAATTACGGAGTACTTTCTAGGCAAGATTTGTTACCACTCTGAGCTCAATTGAAAAAGTACTCAGAAAATTCCTGAGTACTTTCTAAGCATCATTTAATTCCATTCTGAGATCAACTGAAATTTTTTTTACAAGGACCTCTCTAGAAACGTTTCTTACACTCTGGAACCGCTCATTCAGTATTCCGCACATATATGTGGTATAAGGCTTAAATTTATAAACAATGTCCATGACCTCAAAATGCAGAGCCACGACCACTGACAAAAGTACTGCTCTAAGCTGTAAGCAAAGTTTATGGCTCTTGCAGCCAAAAGTTTGATGTTTGACACAAAGAATCCAAACTTGTTTATTTTCCAATCATTAGCTTAAAATAATATGGGCCAAAATCCTAATTTCTATTAATCCTCCATGATGTAATGCTTTTTTTAATATTCCACTACTTTTCCAGACTTACAGGAAAGCAATTTTCAAATTTAATGACTTTCCATGACTGTGTGAATCTTGTCATTGTGTTATTGAATCCATCAACATGTGGTTCCATTTACTTACAAAGGCCGCGTTCACTAATATTGACATTTCCATAACAACTAAGTCTCAGCCGCCATGAACAAGCTAATGTAGTAGATAAATGAAAATTAAATTTGCCCACACAATGCGGGCCATCACTGAAGTGTACCTCCAAAATACCAATTAGACTGGCTAAGAAATAAACTTATTTATATTTTGCTCGTAATTACACAACTCTCCATAATTTTTTTTGGAGCCACACAATACTGTACGACTAGATGTATAACATATCATGTTAGCAGCAGCCAAGTTTTACTGATCTTAGCAAAACAGAACGCCAGCAAACTATAAGTAATATTTTGGAAGTTTGGAAACAACCGATACTACATTGTATATGAGCATTCTTCTGAAACTAATGCTTGGCCGCCTTGTAAAGCAAGACCAACAGTCTCTTATATTCAATAATTGTTGGTTAATCGACTCCTTAAAGGAAGTTGAACCCTAAAAGCAGAGATGTATTGTGCATCTATGAAGAGAAAATTAGTTTTCAAGTTCGATTGTCCGCAGATATATATTTTATTTTCATCTTAAATTAACTAATGGTATTCACTTTTTCAAAACCTAATGGAGGCTGCACTATATCATACCCTTCCACTCCACGTTGTCATAGAATCACTGCCACCGCGGTCGTAGTCACGCTTGCAGTTATTTTCACGGGGTATTTTTCGTATTCATCGACTTCAGACCGATGACGACCACGGTGGCAGTTAATTTTAGGTAATATGTCTTCAAAAGTGGCCGGGTATTCTATTAAGTTGCTAAATCTATTCAATTTCGAAACTGGAGTACTTGATAACGGAGAGGAAGGTTACTCGCCTCAAACGAAACCCCTCAAACATTTCAGCCGTGATCCCATAGAATTGTTGCTGCGCCTGCCCGGCCTTAAATTTTGAAGTATAACATTTTCAAACTTGGTGATTATTATCTAACTAATTCACTGGCGTTTCTGGTGCCAAGTGAACCTAGATTTCACAAATTCTTTGATGTGTAGACTGCTGCTAGCAGCTTTTCCTGTGTTTACGTTTTTCCTGGCAGTGCAACCAAATGACTTCTGAGAATCGATTTACAGAAGTGACCACGTGAAATCTGGCAGTCTGAGTACATGAGCGAGAAATGTATAACTCAAAGTGCAATTTAACTGGTATACTTTTCTACCTTTGGAAAGCTTGTCCTCTGCCTTGTTGGATGTACTTTTACACAGTCTTGTAATGCATCAAACAGTTATGAGACTGCTCTGATTGTTCGGCTCCACTCAGTCATTTTGGGTGGAATGTCCATCCAGTAATGATCGACTCCTTCAATCTTCATGTGAAGTGAGTGTCGTCTGTTTCAGTACGTTTGGAATCTCCGATATAAACATCTGTGGTCCTATAATGTTCTCGTTCTTCGTGTTCTTGGATCAATGATCAAAGGAAATTGTGTATTCTTGTTCTCTGCATATCCATGGTGTTTCTGGAATTCATAGGTAGCCAGCTAACTGTCCGTGGATAGAAATTGAATATCCCACAACTTGACGTGTCAAGATAAGTGTCAACTTTAACCAATCGGATCACGGACTGATCTTATGACTCTGAACATTTGAATACCAGTAGCACAAACCGTATTTATAATTAATTAACCGTCATTTTGGCATGGCGTACGAGGATATAAAAGTATATGGCGCTCTTGTTCCTCATAGGAATGCCTTGGGATTACACGCATGTCGAAGGTAAGAATTCGTAGCTTTTGTTTTGACATTGAAAAACAATATTTGTGCAAATTACTAATAAGAAAGCGCGTGTATAGTATGATTTATAGATCAAGATTACGTTCACTTTCCGCGACGATCGAGTGATCAAGCTCTCAAAACCAAACTAAAGCAAAATCAAAGCAAAGTCAACTCACGATCACAAGATATTTGGAGCACCGATTCCCTACGATTAGTACTAAGTACGTGCAGCTATTATAGTATGGTTCTGAAAATAGCAGTCAATCAAGGTTTATTGAACTGAAGAAATTTATTCAATTTAATCTCAGTGCCGAATATTTGCCTGCTAACCTCTTGTGTTTACCGACTTTGGCTAAACTACAACTTTAACGCTCAGGCTTCAAAGTAGTGCAGTGATGTGTTAAAGAAAGCTTTAACATTTAATTATATATCGGCATATCATTCACCATGTAAGCGTAGGTTCCAAATTGCGTAAATCCGACATTGACAAATCCAGGAACTGTCAACAAGCATGCCACAAAGAAATGTCATTCAAATTCGGACTTTTCTTTTTTTTTGTTATTGAACAGCAGGCGAATAACATTTTTATGTTGTTTTTGTTGTTGTTGTTAGTTTCGAATGCAGACTCGCCCACAAACTTAATTGCTCCATTTATTCCGATGTCCCGGGAAAGTTGCACTACCGGTGCAAATTTCCTATACATTTTGCCTAGGAATTTTCACCCCCTTAGCAATTTGCACTCCCCGTGTCTTGCGTTTTCTTACTTTAAGGTTGTTTGAATTGAGCGTCGACGGTTTACGTATAAACATACTCACGGTTTCTTAGTCCCTTGAGTAATTTTTTTAATTGTTTTCCTTTGTAAGCAGTTGACGCTCTAAACGCTAGAGCGTGAACAGCGGGCCACTGAATAGCCCAATTAATTGAAAGACTGCCGCAAATTACCGACCCGATTAATTTGAAAGGCGAAAATCTTGAAAACAATGTTTATCATCTGTTTCAGATGACAAACTCATTCAATCAAAACTCTATTTTAAAATCGAATGTTGCGATACAAATCATTAGTTAAATCCAAACTCCGTACTACAATTTCGTAGTTAAGTTTCAAATATTACTACTTCCAGCTTTGTTTGCCACGCTATGATAACAAGAGTCGAACTCTAGATGCGGCGATATTTATCTTCCCCGCCAACGCCGATCAATACTAGTTTTTTTTTTAAGAACTAAAGTTAGATTAATGTGTGTAAATTGATCGATGTGTACGGTACTGGTATAAGATTCGGTGTCTGGCTAATGCCCATTCATGTGTCTTTTATAGCGGCATACCGATTCAACTCGAGAAAATTTATCTCGAGTTCTGTGAGTTGTCAATTGTCATGGCATTTCCTATTTAATCAAAACAGCATCTCATTTATGTTGCGATATTGGTATCAGTTTCGCTTGCCTCAAACAGCCCGATAATATTTTTTAATGGTCGCACGAGCGCTTTTATCACATGTGTTGTTCTTTCATAAGTAACGAATTTTGTCCTCTTATGAAATAGCCTTATAGCCTTACATTGCTTCAACACTAAACGAGAGCTCTGTTTCTTTTAATCTTATAATCCCACTCTATCACTATTGATGCCTCGCATTAATGTACAAACGAATATTTTCTTTTCAGAGAATTATTGCTGTAGAGCAGAGATGAAAGAGAATAAAAACTAGATAGCTTATATCAGGAAGATGGGAAGAAGAACATTTCAAATACCATTTGATAAACACGATAAATGCTGTACATATAGAGCAGCTTTGATAGCTGTTTTTATTGTAAAAGGGTCCAATTGTTGGAAATTAAAGCAGGATCTAGTTAATATGTTATGGGTATTTTTTTAGTTTACCTCAGGTCGCTTGAAAAAGAATCTGTACAGTAGTTTTAATTAGACACTTTAAAAGAGTACCTCAAATGATAAGTCAAAATGGTCCAGTTTATATGTTCCAAATATTTCGAAATAGGTATCCTGTGTCACTTAAGAATTCGGAGACTGAAACTTTGAAGAAGCACTTGCAGCTTCTACTTAACAAGTAGATTAGGGTTTTCTTTGGTCTGTACTCTGATAAATATATACAGTGAAGCTGTAGAGCCCTGTAAAACCCTATTCTACTTGCTAATACATGTAGATTGTTTCAAGGTGAAGCAGCAAAATGTCATAATTAGAGACTTAGCATACATACATTTTTGATGAAGCTAAAGTTGATTTGGTTTTTCTTAGTCGTTTTTAAATGTATGAATGAAAACGAACAATGTTATCCATATTTATTAATAGCATGCATGCTTTAAAGTTCAGCTTTCTACACATGTTCAGATTTTAGCCTCTTGCTCTCCTGTTGTGCATAGTTGAGTACTGTCGTCAGGTAAAGACGTTTTGTTATTGCAGTGATTATTAATACCAGTCGGTAACAATTAATGATATGAGTTAGCATTTATATTGTGGTAATACATCTTGCCTAGAAAGTACTCCGGAAAATCCTGACTACTTCTTCAGTTGATCTCAGAATGGTAACACATCTTGCCTAGAAAGTACTCCGGAATTTCCTGAGTACTTTTTCATTTGATCTCAGCGTGGAAACAAATCTTGCCTAGAAAGTACTCCGGAATTTCCTGAGTACTTTTTCAGTTAATCTCAGAATAGAAACAAAATCTTGCCTAGAAAGTACTCCGGAATTTCCTGAGTACTTTTTTCAGTTGATCTCAGAATGGTATTAAATCTTGCCTAGAAAGTACTCCGGAATTTCCTGAGTACTTTTTCATTTGATCTCAGCGTGGAAACAATCTTGCCTAGAAAGTACTCCGGAATTTCCTGAGTACTTTTTTCAGTTGATCTCAGAATGGTATTAAATTTTGCCTAGAAAGTACTCCGGAATTTCCTGAGTACTTTTTCATTTGATCTCAGCGTGGAAAGAAATCTTGCCTAGAAAGTACTCCGGAATTTCCTGAGTACTTTTTCAGTTAATCTCAGAGTAGAAACAAAATCTTGCCTAGAAAGTACTCCGGAATTTCCTGAGTACTTTTTTCAGTTGATCTCAGAATGGTATTAAATCTTGCCTAGAAAGTACTCCGGAATTTCCTGAGTACTTTTTCATTTGATCTCAGCGTGGAAACAAATATTGCCTAGAAAGTACTCCGGAATTTCCTGAGTACTTTTTCAGTTAATCTCAGAGTAGAAACAAAATCTTGCCTAGAAAGTACTCCGGAATTTCCTGAGTACTTTTTCATTTGATCTCAGCGTGGAAACAAATATTGCCTAGAAAGTACTCCGGAATTTCCTGAGTACTTTTTCAGTTAATCTCAGAGTAGAAACAAAATCTTGCCTAGAAAGTACTCCGGAATTTCCTGAGTACATTTTCAGTTGATCTGTGCGTCCTACACATCTTGACTGCAATATACCAAGAACATTCTTAAGCACTATTTCAGAAAATGTATTTTGAAATTTCAGTAATGTTTTGTTATTATCTGGGTTTCTTTTACTTCCAAGGTCAAATTCATCTGAAACAACAATATTGTTTTGACTCGACCCAGAAAGTAAGGCAATTTTTTCTGGCAAACATGAATATTTTGACCTATTTTTCTAACTTTTGAAAATCGTGTTTTAAAAATGAACGTGTTCTTAAGCTTCCTTCTCGATTCTCTAAAATGTTGCCAGTGGTGCGATGAATTGGATTTAATGGCTTTACGGTGGTGAAAATCACGTTTCTGCATGGAGGACAAGAGATCTTTATTCATCCAGGGACAAGGATTGCCTTTAATTTTACGACTTTTAATTGGAGCATGTTCATTGGCAACTTGAGTAATAAGCTTGTTCCAAGTGAAGATTGCATCATCGATGTCATCAAAGGTTTCAATTACTGACCAAGGAATTTTTTCAAGGTCCGAAATGAAATCTTTTTGGTTGAAAGATTTATAAGAACGGTAATCAATGAGTCTAGGTGGTGCTTTGGGAATACCGGATTTGATGATGCAATAGACGAGAGAATGATCAGAAGGCTCAGGTTCAGGCTCAGGTGCATAACTCCAGACTGAGGAATGCGATGTGTATTGTTCACTAATAATAGGTCAATCAATGTACGGGAATTTTCAGTAATGCGTGTGGAATCTTTAATTATTTGAGTGAGACCAAATTGACTTGCAAATCTTTCAATAGAACGACGATGTGGATTTCGGTGTTTGGCGTAATCAATATTAAAGTCTCCAAGAATACAACACAACGGTCCAAGTTTTCCAATTTGGAAAAAGCAGTTTCTATACCAGCAATAAAAGAATTAACTTCATGTTCCTCTGGTCTGTAGACACAGCAAACATATAAACATTTGCATTTTTTTCTTTTGATTTTTATCCAAAGACATTCGGAACCGGTTGGAGCGAAGTTATCAAGAACATCGTAAGCAAGGCCATTACGAACATATATAAGGGTACCACCGCCGCATTTTTTGGTTGTGCTAACTCGATCTTTCCTGCAAATTGAATATCCGTCGATGCAAATTTCACAGTCCATGACATCATTCGTCAACCAAGTTTCAGATATAGCTAATATATCGAAGTGGTAGTGTAGAAGTAGAGCACGAATGCTGTCAAATTTATTCTAGAGGCGATTGATGTTGATATGGGCGATTTTTAGACCACGGGTCAGTTTCACATCGGGGAAAGGTAAATTACCAGCAGTAGAATTGGCTGTGTCTTCAAGTGGTGGACGGCAAGAAGCACAAAACCAAGAAGCGGAGGAATTACTAAGTTCTGAGTATTCATTCAATGGCATGTTTAGGCATTTGGAGTGAAACCATCGATCGCAGTCATCGCACTGAATTGCTCGTTGGTTGAATCGGCAACCTTTAGAACAGAGCCCACAAGGATATTTGACAGGGCCGGGATTAATTTCAAGGTCTCCGGATAAATACAGAAGATACAGTGCAATTCCAGTTCGATTGAGTAGTAGAGAGCAAGTTCGAAGTGAGCCAGAAGGTGACAAAGGCTTTGAAGAGCATGACTCGGTTCTTTTAAGTCGAGAGCCAGAAACATCAATGGAAGGTTGAGAATGCAGTTTACCCACGTAGAAGACGTTCACTGTAGGTCCAGAGTAGTCACAAAGTAGCTTTTGACGATTAAATAATATAAAGAAGAGCAAAATGCCAAGAAAGGTGTGGAGCCCAAAGACAACACGTCCGTTCGCCATTTTTAAAGCTCTCCTGTCAGAGAAGATAAGGAGGAGAAGATAAGGAGGAAGTAATGTAGTAATAGATCATCATAAACTAGTGCTATCGCTCATTGTTTGACGAAATCAGGGCCGCATAACCGTGCTGGATCATCAGTAAGAAGAGAACTTCAACAGACGGAGAAGATAAGGAGGAAGTAGTACATGCAGTAATAGATGATCATAAACTAGTGCTATCGCTCATTGTTTGACGAAATCAAGGCCGCATAACCGTGCTGGATCATCAGTAAGAAGAGAACTTCTAACAGTCAGAGAAGATAAGGAGGAAGTAATGTAGTAATAGATGAACATAAACTAGTGCTATCGCTCATTGTTTGACGAAATCAAGGCCGCATAACCGTGCTGGCCGGATCATCAGTAAGAAGAGAACTTCAACAGTCGGAGAAGATAAGGAGGAAGTAGTACAGTAATACATGATCATAAACTGGTGCTATTGCTCATTGTTTTACGAAATCAAGGCCGCATAACCGTGCTGGATCATCAGTAAGAAGAGAACTTCAACAGTCGGAGAAGATAAGGAGGAAGTAGTACAGTAATACATGATCATAAACTGGTGCTATTGCTCATTGTTTTACGAAATCAAGGCCGCATAACCGTGCTGGATCATCAGTAAGAAGAGAACTTCAACAGTCGGAGAAGATAAGGAGGAAGTAGTACAGTAATACATGATCATAAACTGGTGCTATCGCTCATTGTTTTACGAAATCAAGGCCGCATAACCGTGCTGGATCATCAGTAAGAAGAGAACTTTAACAGTCGGAGAAGATAAGGAGGAAGTAGTACAGTAATACATGATCATAAACTGGTGCTATTGCTCATTGTTTTACGAAATCAAGGCCGCATAACCGTGCTGGATCATCAGTAAGAAGAGAACTTCAACAGTCGGAGAAGATAAGGAGGAAGTAGTACAGTAATACATGATCATAAACTGGTGCTATCGCTCATTGTTTTACGAAATCAAGGCCGCATAACCGTGCTGGCCGGATCATCAGTAAGAAGAGAACTTTAACAGTCGGAGAAGATAAGGAGGAAGTAGTACAGTAATACATGATCATAAACTGGTGCTATTGCTCATTGTTTTACGAAATCAAGGCCGCATAACCGTGCTGGATCATCAGTAAGAAGAGAACTTCAACAGTCGGAGAAGATAAGGAGGAAGTAGTACAGTAATACATGATCATAAACTGGTGCTATCGCTCATTGTTTTACGAAATCAAGGCCGCATAACCGTGCTGGATCATCAGTAAGAAGAGAACTTCAACAGTCGGAGAAGATAAGGAGGAAGTAGTACAGTAATACATGATCATAAACTGGTGCTATTGCTCATTGTTTTACGAAATCAAGGCCGCATAACCGTGCTGGATCATCAGTAAGAAGAGAACTTCAACAGTCGGAGAAGATAAGGAGGAAGTAGTACAGTAATACATGATCATAAACTGGTGCTATTGCTCATTGTTTTACGAAATCAAGGCCGCATAACCGTGCTGGATCATGATCATCAGTAAGAAGAGAACTTCAACAGTCGGAGAAGATAAGGAGGAAGTAGTACAGTAATACATGATCATAAACTGGTGCTATTGCTCATTGTTTTACGAAATCAAGGCCGCATAACCGTGCTGGATCATCAGTAAGAAGAGAACTTCAACAGTCGGAGAAGATAAGGAGGAAGTAGTACAGTAATACATGATCATAAACTGGTGCTATCGCTCATTGTTTTACGAAATCAAGGCCGCATAACCGTGCTGGATCATCAGTAAGAAGAGAACTTCAACAGTCGGAGAAGATAAGGAGGAAGTAGTACAGTAATACATGATCATAAACTGGTGCTATTGCTCATTGTTTTACGAAATCAAGGCCGCATAACCGGCCGTGCTGGATCATCAGTAAGAAGAGAACTTCAACAGTCGGAGAAGATAAGGAGGAAGTAGTACAGTAATACATGATCATAAACTGGTGCTATTGCTCATTGTTTTACGAAATCAAGGCCGCATAACCGTGCTGGATCATCAGTAAGAAGAGAACTTCAACAGTCGGAGAAGATAAGGAGGAAGTAGTACAGTAATACATGATCATAAACTGGTGCTATTGCTCATTGTTTTACGAAATCAAGGCCGCATAACCGTGCTGGATCATCAGTAAGAAGAGAACTTCAACAGTCGGAGAAGATAAGGAGGAAGTAGTACAGTAATACATGATCATAAACTGGTGCTATCGCTCATTGTTTTACGAAATCAAGGCCGCATAACCGTGCTGCCGGGATCATCAGTAAGAAGAGAACTTCAACAGTCGGAGAAGATAAGGAGGAAGTAGTACAGTAATACATGATCATAAACTGGTGCTATCGCTCATTGTTTTACGAAATCAAGGCCGCATAACCGGCCGTGCTGGATCATCAGTAAGAAGAGAACTTTAACAGTCGGAGAAGATAAGGAGGAAGTATAATGTAGTGATAGATGATCATAAAACAAACTTGAGTAAAAAAAGACAGAATCGATGACACCAAATGTGGGTAAATTATTTTTAAAAATAATCAGAAATATCTATTATTTGTAGGGGAAATCGCATGAATGCAAATGCTATTCGACAATAATGGGTACGAGTGATATTTTGAACGTTTTCGTAATTGCGCGTGCCTTTACGTTAAAGCCTGGTTCACACTGGCTAGCCTGAATTTCAGCAGTCTCCTCTTGTTCAACAGTCCTTCCCATCGGATCGGATCAGGGATTTTTGTCAAGATGACAGTTTTTCCTAGTAAAGAATATACTAATATAATGTTTTTTTATGTTCGCAAACGCATGTAGGCCTATTTTTAACTTTCCAGTTATTTCAGGAAGCCAGTAACTTTAAATATGTATTTTTTCTTACAAATAATAGTTCGTCACATTTGTAAACTTTGTAAGGGTATATATAATAAATTGTTGTACAAAATACGCACCTTGCTACATGCATGAATTGCAATATTTTACATTTGCTCCTCGGAAATCATAATAAATTTACTAAAAACAAAGGTGAAATACAACGCTTCGCCACGAACTAAAAAATTGAACAATAACTCCCACATTTGCGCATTCACTCATATCATACATACATATACATACATGGGTTTTATTTGGATAGTGTACAAACGTTGTACATTGATTGTTTGTTCCAAATAACATTAGTGTTACCATAATTTAAAAAGATAATTTTACAATAATTTACATTTGACTTTAAAACAGTAGTTTTACAAATTCTATCAGAGATAACTATATGTTAAATTATATTATCGGACGTCTCCTCTCTTTTTTTTAAACAATCGTAAGCATATTTAGCTGATGCCTTTTGGAATATTTTTGTGGGTTTATCAGTGCGAGAAACAATTGTTTCTCTGTCATTGTCTCGGTTATTTTTGGCAAGTCTAAATATTGAAAATAAATTTTCTCTTAGCTTATTGTAAATTAGTCATTTTATCAAGAAGTGCATTTCGTCTTCGATATCTTTTTGACATTTTAAACAGATTCGTTCTTTCGGTTTTTTGTATGGCCTTGCGTGTCTGCCTTTTTCTATTGCTAGGTTGTGATTACTAATTCTTAGTCTAGTTAGGGCCGTTCTGTGTTTCAGATTTTTAACTTCTGTAATGTAATTATCATATGTATATGAACCTATTTATAACCTTTATAAATTTAAGTTAATGTGACAACCATGTACTAACCTAATCTGCAATATATGCCCGACAAAGCCAAACCCGCTTTTGTTTACGTCCAAAGTTCATCCTGATCGCATGCCACTGCAAGCATGCCGCGAGAGGATTGGGGCCTCTCACCCCATAGACTAACATGATTGGCTATTTGGGGCATCGTGCCCACTTATTCAAAAAATATAAGGATTATGAATCCGCCCTGGTAAGAATTGGGGATTATGACCCCCGCGAGAGGATTGGGGCCTCTCACCCCATAGACTAACATGATTGGCTATTTGGGGCATCGTGCCCCTTTATTAAAAAAAAATAAGGATTATGAATCCGCCCTGGTAAGAATTGGGGGATTATGATCCCCGCGAGAGGATTGGGGCCTCTCACCAGCATAATGACCGTAACCCATGAGGAATTATGAATCCCTGGGAAGGATTGGGGGAATGACCCTCAGGGGAGGATTTGAGCTCCCGTTGCCATGGTAACTTAGACCTGAAAGCAATATGTGCCTCAACCTGAGTACTTCATTCCACAACCCCTTTACCCACAAGCTGTTGTATGTCTCACTTATTTCAATGGGTTTGTTCTTAATTTATTTCGCTGTTGGGGTCTTTTCCTATCATCATTATACACTTCGCTTAGCCAGTCTTGGAATTCATTATCTCTTAGTCTCTGTTTGATGTGCTTAAGCCATACTTTTGTTGAGTAATATTGTCTTGATCATACCAAAGATTTCCAAAGCCGCAATGAAATAATATTTCTTTGACTTTCTTACTCCAGTACGCTTTGTTATTTTCGGTTTTTGAACGTTATCTAGATCAACAAGTTTTATCCATAATTTTATGCATATGTTTAGCATCCACATTTGGGGGAAATCGATCTAGCTCTGCACGGCACGCGTTATTGCTTGTGTATTTTCCGGCTACAAGTAACATCTTGCAAAATTTGATGTGAACGACCTCCAAGTTGTCTCTGTTTGATATTTCTGATTGGTCTGCACCCCATATTTCACTTCCATAGAGGATTATAGGTTTCACTAATGTATCAAAAAGTGACATTGTAAGTTTGAGATTTGTTCTAAAAAAACGTCCCGGCCGTCGGCCGTTGTTTCATACCCCCCATTTTTTTTATATACTGTATATATTCAATTTTTTATTAGCATATATGATAGATTTAGACATGCTATATGTCATACTACTTAGGATTAGTACGTAAGCCTATAGGCATTTGTATTGCGCATTTGAGCATCTTCCAATGGAACACGCGCAATATAAATATTAAATGCATTACTAGCTTACTCTGACCTTAAAGTGCCTATGAACAATATATTTTTATTTTAGATATCAATTCTAAATCAAGTGAATAGTATAATGGTAAAATATATTTTGCTTTGAATGCTGTGCCGCTGAGTTAACGAGGTTTTAATATCCAAAATGCTAATTACATGACGTCAGGGGAGGTATCTGCAATCACTTCTTAGTGCGGGTTGTGAATGGGCGTTTCTACTGATATAGGAAAATAAATTTCTAACATCATTTTATTTCAACCATGGGTATAACAGTGATAATTATAAAAAATTGTTTAATTATAACAAAATATTTTGTATAATGATGCCTCCCCTGACGTCATGTAATTAGCATTTTGGATATTAAAACCTCCTTAACTCAGCGTCGCAGCATTCAAAGCAAGATATATTGTACCATTCTAATATTCACTTGATGTAGAATTGATATCTGAAAAAGAAAATGGTTCATAGCCACTTTAACAAGATTTGCTCAGTGCACTCGCAGCAGTCAACTAGTCAATCTCTGTATTTATTGCCTGGTTATAAATTAAAAAGTACAGCACTTACATACATACATGCATAATATTTTATTTGATACTCTGAGCCATTACAACCCTCAACTTCAAATTTACGAGTAGAAGGCTGAATTCCAAAAACAGATTCTATATGTTTACAATAAAAATACAAATTGTAAATTGAAAACTGTGCAAAGCCTTTAAAACCAGTGGTCGGCGTAACTCAGCATCAGGTAATGAAGCAACTTTGCTTTTAAATTGTCGAAGCGTACTAGCATTTTTAGCCGCTTCCGGAAAATTATTCCAGAGCACGGCACCACTACGGTGGCCCACAAGGGACATGCTGCAAACAAAAATAAATTGCAGCAAACAAAAATAAATTGCAGCAAACAAAAATAAATTGCAGCAAACAAAAATAAATTGCAGCAAACAAAAATAATTTGCTGCAAATAAATAACTTTCTGCAAACAAATAACTTGCTGCAAACAAATAACTTGCTGCAAACAAATAACTTGCTGCAAACAAAAACCTTGAAACGCTGCGCGCGCAGTATTCGGAGGGGGACTGGGACCCACATGCTGCAGTTTCCCGGGTCAAGATGGCGGTCAGTTGGCGGTAATGTTCTGTCCTTCGTGTTCCGTGGAGAGCGCTACGGCGCTGGCAAATTATTGTCACAACTGCGGTGCCTCATTACCAAGAACCTCTTTATCGCTGGCTGAGACCTTGACCAGTGCCACAGGAACTACACACGGCAAAAGTACACGTCCGCCCTCATTTGTCGATTTTCGTAAGAGAAAAGAGGAGGACAGGACGAGGCACTTCCCGACAAAGAAAGGCATTACAAAGTTTAAACCAGACCCCAAGAACAAGGACGAGGAGGTAACAATCCAAACTGGGGTTATGGTTGGAAAAGAGGATGGTTCAGTTTGACGGTGAAGCGTGGGTGCAGCCTTCCACTGAAAGTCCTGCCGAGTGACACGTCGGAGGATTTGCTGAAGAAAGCTGTCGAGAAGCACAGCAGATTCAATCGCGCCCATGTGAAGACCAGTGACCCTGGGGATTACAGGTTGCTCTTCCCAGATATGACAGAGGTTGAAAGCCAGATTTCTTGGCTTGAAAACACTCAGTTCACCCTCTCGAAATACAAAGAGGAACTGGGGAAACCCTACACGCGGATACCACTTTACGTGTGCAGGACAATCGGTTTGTTAGGTTATCTTGCAAGTGGCAGGAATGTTGATACAGATAGCACGCTCTCTGAATCCGACGGGGACGGTACCACTAGCAGACCAAGTTCACATCACCAGGTTTGGAGGAGTGGCATAAGACCTCGGATGGTGGTGGTTCAAAATGCCCTACTTGTCAACAGTTATTTTTCACAATTAAAGACAGGCAACATACTTAATATATTTTAAATATTTAAAAAATGTTCTAAATGGCACCGTAGGGATAGCCGCGATGGAAGTACAAACGAATCAGAACGTCAGAACTTTCTTCTGAATCTTTTGCGAATTTAGTCCCGCAGTTGTGGCAATAATTTGCCAGCGCCGAAGCACTCTCCACGGAACACGAAGGACAGAACATTACCGCCAACTGACCGCCATCTTGACCCGGGAAACTGCAGCATGTGCGTCCCAGTCCCCCTTCTAATACTGCGCGCGCAGCGTTTCAAGGTTTTTGTTTGCAGCAAGTTATTTGTTTGCAGCAAGTTATTTTTTTGCAGCAAGTTATTCGTTTGCAGCAAATTATGTTTGTTTGCAGCAATTTATTTGTTTGCAGCAATTCATTTTTGTTTTTCCAGCAATTCATTTTTGTTTGCAGCAATTCTTTTGTTTGCTGCAATTTATTTTGTTTGCAGCTTGTCCCTTGTGGGCCACCGTACACCACTGTACTTAAAGCTCAGTACGCTTGACGAAATTAGTTTTCGGCCTTGGGAGTGCTAAGTCAGTTTGTAAATTTCTAAGGTTATAGTTTATGCCACTATCAGAAAGTCGAAGAAACGAGGTTCTTAGATTTGGGGCAAATTGTTATTAAGAATTTTATACTGAATCATTGATTATTTCCTGGCGCCTTACATGAAGGGGAGTCGAGGATATCAGCCCGACAGAGCGGAAAAACTGAGCGCATGCGCACTAGGCACTTCATTAAAAGTGAATCAAGATGGCCGGCGAGCGGGAGTGAATTCTAGCTCTTTTTCAGGGACCTCACAGCTCAAGAAATACCACGATTACTTTATTACTTCACATCATGCACAGATATTCTTCAGTGACTTCTCTGAACCCAAATGACACATAATCCAGTTCACAGAAAGAACGCTACAATTGCTCGTTCAACTCTGTCTACAAGAAAAACGAACCATTTCGAAATGTTCATATGCGACTGGAAAAACGCCAAAAATAAGGAAACTTGTGAATATATAAGATTTATACTTCGGTAGAGAACTAAGGAGGTAATTGCTTTCATCATATAAAATACCATATTCGAGATTTTCATACCATTTTTCAAACGAAGCATTTGAAGTTACAGTAGTGACTGGAGTCTAGACTGTCTACAGAAGTAGAAATCTTGCAACGACAATCCGCATTACCAAAGACTAAGTAAATCTACAGAGCTATTCTTGGCTTGCACGTGACGTCATCAGTAGCTACTAAAAAACCTAAAATCAAACTATATCCTACAAAGCTGTTCCTTTTACATTTTGTAGATATCCGTGATATGGGTCATCACAGAAAATTTAAGGTCAGTAGGATGTTTTGCTTCCGAGTTATAGAGGTGTGAATTGTGTCCCACGAACTTAATCACGTTTAATTTCAGATACGGTCGTGAAAATCATCTAAAATAAGTTGTGCCAAATTAAAGGTTTTTGGCTTTATAAATGTTTAGAAGTTCGATTCAATGGGACTTATAGTGAAACCAAATTATTTAAGACTGAAGTTTTGGCGGCCATGTTGGTGGTTCACGGCTATCCACAAGGATGGCCACCCCATACATTTTACATGGACAATTTCACATATTCGTTCGCCCATAACTCTGTAACGAAATACTCTTCTGCTTCAAAATTTGGCTCAGAGGTGTAGTTTTGATACCTCTTCAAGCTTATAAACATTTTATCTTATGTAGCAATGAAAAATATTTTTCGTGTCATCGAGGCAACCATGGTCAGAAATTCATGCCATTGTGGGCGGGGTATAAAATTATGCAAATCTCCTGCCCATCATAAATTACTTGTTCTCAGGCTCGCTCAGCCATTATTCCAGGCCAAACACTGCTCGAAGCGAATTGCGAAAGCGGTCGAATTCGAAAGGCTTCTAGTGTTTATGAACTGCGTGGTTGGAAAGTTCTAGCTATGTCGGATTATTATTAGTAGAGCGGCTAATAGCCAAGCGGGAGGTAAACAGTGTAACCGTGTACGTTTACAGGGAATACAGTCACGATTTAGTTTTGCATATTATATTTCAATGCCGCGTTATTTTTTTAGCCCTATCAGACAAGCTCTTATATATGAAAGTTATAATAGAGCCAATGAAAGAACAGTTAAGAATATACCAGTTCCCAGGCTTGTACAGGCAAACCGAGAGAGAAATGGCGGACAAAGCGTTTCGAAGAGAGAGGCAAGAGATGTGCAAAGGACTTACGTGTTTACGGCATTCTTCCCTGCTGTGGCCGTCGAAAAACCTTAAAATTACTCATATTTGTTCGCAATTCGCAGCTCGAGGATAATGTGAAGTTATATTTGGATCTATCTGGGCAATATAACGTCTTTTAAACTACTCGGCTGAATCGGGACAAAACAATAACCACCCGAGTTTTATATTGTAAAGTTGATCAGAGCAACCATCATAACGGCTGAAAGGAAGGCGATTGCTGTCAACATGGAGGTCATAACATGGAGGTCAGTTAACTCATTTCAGATTCTTTTCGAAGCCATAATTATTCGTTATAACTTGAAAGAATACAATTTTACGGAAGGCAATATGATTTAGAAATTGCTAAGATCGGGACAAATGAGCTTCGCTATAATACCATCTCCCAATGTATCCCCCAAAAAAAACTTCCATACAAACTACTGTAAAATTCTGAGCAACTCCGGATCTGTTTATTGATGAAATTTAATGCCTAGTGCGCACGCGTGGCATGAATTTCTGACAATGCCAATAGCACGTGGTTGAAAGCGAAGAATTCTCAGGAAATTGTACAATATTTCACTTGATTTGGTTATTATGGTATCACATCGGCATTTTGACGAAATCGTTGATTGTTTTACCAATGTACGTAAAGAAAACGATTTTTAAGTGTTTTAACATGTAAAAATAATTGTTCTGTTTTCAGAAAGCCAACAATAAAACAATTGTATTCGAATTCCTTTGGCAAAGCAGTTTTGTACGTGTTCGTTTAATTCTGTTCACGTTAGAAGAGGATTGACACTAATAATAGACCATTTTCTCGGGTATGCGCACGCAATATTGGCCCGCCAAATCGCTTTTTTAATAATAGCCGCCAATTGTTGAACAATAGCCGCTAATTTGAATAACAAAGGCTGTCGCATCAGAACGAGTCTAACAAAAGCTAACAAAACTCACGGCCCGCTAAGAAATACTTCATGTAGGCAGCTTGGATTTAGACTGGTATGTAATCAACTAAAGTCGATTGAGGTATGCTAACCGCCGTGGAAAGCGAGTAGCAGCTGACGTTTCGAGCGTTAGCCCTTCGTCAGAGCAAAAAAGCTTGGATTTAGTATTGGTTCAAATAATAGGGAGGGTTATAGGAAACCACTACGTGATTACCACGTGAAGTATTTACCGGCCTGTCAAGCCTGTTGCGTGCGCATACTTGAGAAAATGGTCTATTATGTCGTGTGGGACTTTTGTGTGGTTCTGTAAGAGAGGAGTGGTTGCATGGTGTATGAAATCAAGAGCCTGCATGACTGGACTTTCTCACCCAATTTGCTTTACACATTTGCTTTACACATTTTATGTAGATCAGAGAAAGAAGCACTTCACTGAGTTACTTCTGTACCTCTGGTCTTGTTGATTTTCCTGTAAAATAGTAAACTTGGTTCTCTTCCGAATTCACTCAGTGTTTGTGTGATGTTTTTGAATATCTGGTCCGAAATTGTAAAGGAGCACCTGCATGCGCTAGTTATACAGATTACTTGTTGCGAAAGGCAAACTTCAAACACCATATTATTTATCTTGATCTCTATTTTCCCCAAGCAAATGCAAAGTCAGGCACGCAAATATAGCAAACTATGAAAACAAATGTACTGTATATATATAGTTTTCATCTATATTATCTCATTATTTGAGACTATAAAGTGGTTTAAACCTGTTTATGTTTACTGTAGAAAAGAATAATAATTATCTGGATCCATTAATAAACAGCATTGGTAGGAACACATCTGTATGGAAGACTTGAAATATGTATACTTTTCAGCATCATCGCTTCTCTTGATCTTTATTCTCCATCAAAAACAAGAACTTGTACTTTAAATTAAAAACATTAAAAATGAGTTAACATTATCAGTCTTAAAATATGCTAAACTATTCTATAAAATTTAATTAGAAGTAAATCATGTATGTGTTGGTGCATAGTTAATAGAGTGGAATGGTTATGAAACCCAGCGACCTTCTTTGTTATATGTCATTGTTAGCTTTTTTCAACCGTGACCCTGCACAAAACACAATAGAAATTCCAATGTGTTAATCAATCAGCCAATAGAAAAGTGAGTTCAGTCGTTCAGGGGACGCTAATGAACTATGACCCTGCACAATCTTTTGTCTTGCCTCCTTCCAACATAAATCGCAGCGCCTTTGTTAGCCCCTTTGAAGTTTGCCGGGTTTCATAACCATTCCACTCCTATTAACTATGGTTGGTGTTATAACTCAAATTTTGAGTGAGGAAGGGTAACATTGTAGGTGTTCATTGAAATAATGTGATAGGTGATTCAGTTTATGTGGGTTTGATAATATATTTGGGAAAGGAAGATCATGATGGCTAGGGATGTTAATTCCAATGAGGCTTCATTCGTAATACTAACATTAACAATCAGATACATGTGTGTTGGTGAACAAAAAATAACTAATTGACTAATAATGAAATAATTTTAATTATAAAAATATTAATATTAAAAAAACAAGTTCTAATATGATAATGATATCAATACTAAGAATCTCTGTTCACGAGTACATTGCATGTTCATGTAAATTCAAATCATAAGGGTTTTTGAGAAAATTTTTAGACTTACATAAAATAATAATACTATCAATAATACTAATATGATTATAAGCAATTACATTATTTATGTATGTTGCATCTGAATCTTAAATTAAAAAAAACAGTTTAACATCTGAGAGAACCCTCGGCTTTAGGTCATAACAGACTTCCTAGCCATTTAAAATAGGGTCTGCTTAATACAGAATGCACACTTGGCATTTTTTTTTTTTTTTTTAAAAACCTTGATTTTAAATGAACATGCATGATCATAAGCAGAGATTCTTAGCATTGATATCATTATTATAATAGAACTATTATTATTAAATTGATTATTTCTTTACTTAAACTGTTTGATTGGTATTATTAATATAAAATGGAAGCCATTGGAAACAGGCTTCATTCCAACATAACTCCCCCTCATTGCTTTCCAGTTTTCTTTACCAATTGTGATTATATATACAGACTGGACTATAACATTCGTTCACTGGGCACCTAAACCATTCCCCCTCCTTCCTCGAAATTATCCAATAAAAAGCTGACCCACTTCCTGCCTTGAAACGATCCCATTAGCTGGCTGGATTAGCAATTCAAACATATACACATATGATTCATCTCTGAAATAAGTTTACGCCAAATAATATATAAAACATAAGCAGTCATGACTTTACACATGATTCAAAGTACCTTAAATAATTTCACATAATTCTTACAAATATTTTAAAAATCAAGTTCACAAAACATGTTCACTTATTATTGACATGTTTCTTAGATTAGCCCTTCATATAATTTCAGAAAATAATGTTCACTTAATGTTCACACACTTCATAAAATAAGTATACTACGATGTACAGAAAATGGGGCCATGCAGGTGTTTCAAAATAACTTAGTTAATTGCACTTAGACTTAAATACAGTGTAGCCACCATACACAAACTATAATATTTGTATTTTAACACATTCAAAGTCCAAGCCAGCTACACTGACTGATTAATGAAACCTCTGCATTTTGCTAATAATGTAGGTTCTGTGAAACTCCAAAGAGGCTCATGAGAGAGGAAGCTACCAAGTTTCTCAAACAAATTAACAATTAATTTTATTATATGTAATTGCTTATGAATTCCTAAATGTATAAATTATGTAGATTTGTAACCATTTAAGGTATCTGCACTGGCTATTTTTGGCTTTTTTGAGACAATTTCAAAAAATAATATCTCAACACAGTGAAGAGTTTGTGTTTGAAATTTTCTGTACTGATAACATGGATATCGAAGGGCAAAATTGTAACAGTTTTGTAATCTGAAACCTCTTCCTATAATTGAATTACGTGGGATCCCCCCTGATTAAGAATATTAAAAGTTTTTTTCGATATGTACGTTATTTCTATGGGATTTTGTTTAACATTCATGAAGATATTATTGATACCGATAATCGTTAGCTTGCAAAATAGTAAATCATGAATATAATCATCAATACCGAAATTGTTTTGTCAATGTCTAACTGTCAATATTATTTTCGTAAATATCTATCGTAAATCAGTTTGCAAGCTAACGTTTGTTCGTAGTAGCATTTCGATGAATTTCACCGTTTTATAGCACTCTAGCTTTGATATTTATAAAGAAAAATGTATTTGAAGTCGCAATGGATATTTTTCTTTTACATAATTGCCAAGTAAATGCTCGAAATCTCGCTGAAATACGTAAAGTTGAACGAAACACCAGTTTCTCTTACGTTTCCGCCATCTTGGACTAATTTTCCCGTGCCCTGGGGACAAAGTAGCAAATAAAACCTTTGTTTATACCCTGGGTTGACGCGAGCGGTTGACGCTGGTCGGTGGATTTGTTTAGTGGTTGCTAGGCGTTCCCCAATGCAGAGGCGTGATATGGCTATCTAACTTCCGGTTGGCTTCTGCGCAAGCGCAGTAGCTCCTTCTCTGTTTATCTTCGGCGCCATTACTAGTTCAGTAGTTGTTGCATGTGTGAGAGATACTATGCCCCCGAAAAAACGAAGGAAAAAGCTGAGTAAAGCGCAGAAAAATGAGTTGATGAAGGAAAGAGGGAGACGAGGAGCTGTTGCGAGAGGAGTGGGTGTTGGAGCGAGGCAGGATTTTGACCTTCCAGCTCGATGGGAGACGCACACTAAGGTTTATGCTTCTCACGAAGCCTTGAAAGTAGTTTCGCCACAGAAGACTATTTGTCACAATATGGACAAAGTGAAGAGAACACTTGTTGAAAGAGGATATGATAAATGCGTGGGTAAATCCTCTGAGTCTTCTGGAGATGAACTTACCTCGGAGTTCGAAGCAAGTCCGGTAAAGAAAACCAAAAATCAGCCGACTGAAGTCAAACTCGAAGTGAAAGAACAAGTGATCGAGCGCCAATTGTTTGTTTGCGAGTCGAGTCAGCTAACAGCCCTCGTAGATGATGTGAACAGAACTTCACGATGTGCTACCAAAGATTGCAATGGTAGGTTTGCCTAAAAAATCTCATGTATTGCATCTGTTTCTGTGATTTGGGTCCCATTTATATATATATATATTTAGAAAACAGCATGCATTGTAAGCAACTGAAACAGAAAGAAAGTGACGTTTACGATTCTAATCAAGAATTTCCTATAGAGAAACACTCGAACATCACGTATCAGAACGACAAAAATCCACGATATTGCCATCCCTTGTCAATATTTTGCAGGGCATCTGGAAAAGTGCGGCAGTGCGGATCCGCACTTTTGACCCAAAACCGCACTAAATTGCACTTTTACACTTTTCCCGCACCTTTCCGCACTTTTCAAGGAAAATCACTAAATATTGCATGTAAATACCTTTTAAACACGACGATTATGAAGTATCACATGTAAATACTTAGTTAAATACGTTGATGTTGAAGTATTAAAGTAAAAAAGCATCGAAAATCTAACATTTTCTTTGAGTTACAGTCGGAACGAGTCGGAACCGAAGCAAAAAAATACCAGGCGTCCCGACAACAAACCGCAAGAGAATGAGTACGAGTAGCCGTCAAGTACAATAACTGGGATTGGATAGAAATTAGCGAATAGCTGATCTTGTAAGAAATGTGTCAAAATGTGGCGGCTTTTTGTCATGCCTTTCTTAGATGATCCGCAATGGACAGCTTCGTGGTCAAAGGGAAACCATCCGCAAAAAACGCGACGAATATAACAGCACACGATAGAGCTCGCCGTTATCCACATGGAACTTTCCATGTGGAGAAAAACCTTCTATTTTGTTCCACGTGCAACGTGGTTGTCGATCACTTGAGGAAATTTATTGTCGATCGCCATCTTGACACCGCCTTGCACAAAGATAAGGAAAAAAGGAACAAACATGCAGGTAAGCAAGGGCGTTGTGTCAGTAAACTCTATAGTGAAATAAATTCTCGCAAACATCTAGTACTCTCGAAGATTTCGTTATTGTTGCTTGAATTGCATTAATAAAGTTTCAAACAGGTTCAAGTACTTGGTGTGACAGGGAAATAATTACAATAACGCGTTTTAAAATAGTATTTAATATTTTCCCGCCAAAACTCACAAGTACGACGCGCGTGGCGTGATTGATTTCGCATAGATTTCCCGCAATTTACACAACATGTACGTCTGTCTTGCTTTTAATTTGTTTTACTATCTACCGTGAAGCATGACGAAATAACTTTTTTTCCAGCATCAAACTTCAAGTTGTAGGCGTAGAACTTTCAAAATCAAACTGTCCTCTAACTTTGAAGATGCGGCCTAAACACAATTTTTTTTCACGTGAAACATGATAGTTGTTTTCCACCTGCCATTACGAGCGGCATCTTCAAAGTTAGACGGGAGTTTGACTGTCAAAGTTCCACGCCTAAACTTGAAGTTTGATGCGGGAAACAAAAACATTTGACTGTGAAACGACTGGGATAGAAACTTTTCAAAATCAAGTCAAGTTAATTCGTCACGCTTCACAGCTGAGTTAGATCGCAAATGGCGGTCTGGGATGCACTTCATTTTGCTCTAAAACACGAGGACGTAGCGGGTACCACACTTATCGTAGTAGTTACCGGTCGATTTGTGATGCTGCGTTTATCTTCCCAAGAAGAGGATGGGGTGTGGTTCACTTAAATATTTTTTGCCCGTAGTAGGCGAGGCTTTCACTGCCTTTTACTGAGTGTAAAAGTGAAATCCCCGGCTTTAAAAAATAACTGCTGCATTACCCAAATCGCCAAACTTAGGAGAATGGCTAGCATCGAACTTTGGAAATCAATTAATTTCAATTAATTTCTAACTTTGGAAATTCGAGGTGCCGCACTTTTCTTGTTCTAAGTGCGGCGCTTATTTTTTTTAAATACGTTAACCCACGTGCTGAGGCTGATTCTTCGCCGTGTACACATGCATTGAAACATGTTGCTAGAATGTCTTATGACTTATCATATTTCCGTTTCATTAGGGATGAAGCAACAAACGGTTCGCACGAGTTTGGAGTGCAAATCGGAGCCACAAATGGAGAAGGTGAAAATTTGCCATGACTGGATTAGAGTGTGTACTGGAGCTAACATCCCACTGCACAAGTCTGATAACCCCATTTTAAGGATATTCCTCCAAGAAAAGGTGGCTAATGGAGGGGCTATTCCTAAATCGTCACAGCTGCGAGATCATTACTTGTTTGATGTGTATGAGGCAGAGAAGTTTGAACTCAAAGATCTGATAAAAGGAAGAAAAGTCTCCCTAATAACAGATGAGCTAAGCGATGAGGAAGGAAGATATGTTCTTAATGTCATGGCAGTCATACTCGACTTTGACGAACTTTCTCCGAATGGGGATTCAGTGGCTTATCTTCTAGACACCCAGTTTCTTCCTGCAACCAATAACCGAACCGTGTCACAAGCTGTTGTTAAAACTTGCAATGAATACGAGATCGATTTTAACGATGTGCTCGTGTTTAACTCAGACAATGTGGCATACATGAAGAAGGCATTCAGAGAGACATTGTCATGTTTATTCCAGTACTGTGTACACATTACCTGCCTGAGTCATATTGTAAACCTCGTTGCTTCAGATTTCAAGAGCAAATTTAAGGTGGTAACCGAATTTGTGAAGTGTTTCCGGAACCTGTTTTTCGTACCGAGCGGAAGAAAGAGCAGATTCCGATCATTTCTACAGAATGCTCTTGGCACAGCTGGTAAGGTTCGAATGCCACCGAACCCAACAACCAAAAGCTGGAAAGCGTGGTTCAACTCAGCCATCTACCATGCTGATCATTATTATCTTTTCGGGGATTTCATTGAAGATGAGCTGGTCCAGTCGGGGAGTTCTGCTTGTTACTCTCTCGTTCGCTTACGGGAAATGTACGAAGATCCTAGCTTCATGAAAAAGCTTAATGCCCAGCTTGCTTTTATTAAAAGCAAAGCACCCACTTTGATGCATTTTCTAGATTATTTCCAAGAGCGGATGCCCCACGTCTTAGCTGCCCATGACAAGCTTGAAAGTCTTCAGCAGTACTTGAGTGACAACAGCAACCTGCTGGAAGAAGATATCGAGGATTGTTTCCCAGATGGTTTCACCTGCGAAGAGAGAGAGGAACTAGTGAATTTAGCAAATTCTGCTTTCACTGCTGCCTACGACAAGTTAAATAAATACACCACCGGAGGCGCTCAGCCCGCTGCAGAATTTTTAGATAAAGTGCGTATCCTTGACCCGAGGAAACTGGTGGATGTTATTTCAAGCTTTGAAGATATGGAGAGTGTCCCTGGTTTCACTGAGAGTGTTTCGCGAGAGGAGTGGGACCTCTATGTCAACAACATTGGGCCCAGAGCTGTCAAACAATGCCAGGAAGGCAAGCTAGACTTGGTGCTGTTTTGGAAGTCAAAAGCAGCTGAGCTTCCACAACTGTACAAAATGGCATCAAGATACTGCACCGCGACCATTACTTCCTGTGAGGTGGAGAGATCCTTCTCCTCTTATCATGATATTCTGGGTGACAAGAGGAGATCAATATCTGACAACACAATGAGAGCTTTTCACTTCCTCAACTGGAATTTGCGGGTGAAAGCATCCGTTGAAGAGGAGCAGGTGGCATCGTTGGAAGCAGCATCACCAAATTCAAGTTCCAACATTTCAGTGCCATCCGGAAGCCGAGGGAAGCCCCTGGAAGCCCAACCCAAGTTGTCATCCACCAGCTCCGGAGTTCCAGTGCCACCCGCAAGCATTCCAAAATCGACAAGTCATCCAAGCCAAGGACTGTTTGCAACATCAGCAAGCTCCAGTTCAAGTTCCAACATTTCAGTGGCATTCGGAAGCCGAGGGAAGCCCCTGAAAGCCCAACCCAAGTTGCCATCCACCAGCTCCGAAGTTCCAGTGCCACCCGCAAGCATTCCAACATCGACAAGTCATCCAAGCCAAGGACTGTTTGCAACATCAGCGAGCACCAGTTCATCTGCGACTACTAAGAGAAGGAAAAAAGCAGACACCAAAGCACATGTGAAAAAAAAACAAAGTGGATACACCATCCACACCATCTATAATAACACAGCATGGCTTAGCCCATGACGTCGCCAACAAAATGAACAGAGAGGTTTGCTGTGTTTTCCCAAGTTACAACATTCCACTGCGAAGATGCCTTCTTAATGACCATGTGCAGTTCCAAGGCAACAGCCTTGTGGATACCGAAGACCTCACAGCTCTGGTTGGTGGCCATCCACGTGACAAGGAAAATTATCTTAACAACTTTGTTATTGATTCGTATTTTGAACTCATTGCCACGGAGGGCTCATCTAATGGTATTTCAACTGTCAGCTGTCAGTGGGAGATGTTTGAAAAGTGCAAGGGAGCACAATGCGCAAAAGCCGCCAAGGGGAAAGACACCAAGAAATCCCTATTGGAGCATGACATCATATTGGTTCCTTGCAACAGAGTTGGTAGCACGCATTGGTTTTTACTAGTGGTCAGGACCAAGGAAAAGCAGATCTTGGCATTGGATAGTCTTCCCGGGGTGTTTGTGAAGCCGTCTACTCAGAAAGCCATCCAAAAGATGTGGGGTGTGATTCAAGACCTTGACCAAAAGGCTGATGTAAAAGAGTGGTCTTTCGCAACCAACAAGCCCGGAGACGTTCCACAACAACATAATGGGTTTGACTGTGGCGTCTTCATCTGTGCGTATGCCAGAAACCTGGTTCTGGGGTCCGCCATCCCTACCGAAGCAAGCAATTTAGAAGCAATATGATGATAGAGCTTCACAACAGCAAGACCCGCGACTTCACAGAATCAGTTCCGCAACCAGGCGAATACTATGCTATGGCGTACCAGAAAGGTTTCTACATCGGACGAGCCTTGACCGTCCCAACTAGTAACTCGTACGTGGAATTCAAGTTTCTCCACTCTTCTGGCGCAAAGGCGTTTGATTGGCCAAGGCGCGATGACATTGACTCCTGTCATTTGTCTACCATCATCTATGGTCCTGTAACGCTAAAGGGTAATGGTCCTTTCAGTGTCCAAGAGCTCGCCGAGGTGGAACAGGTGCAGCAGTTCCTCAAGAAGGACATGAAAGTGTCTTAGTGCAGTGTCCATATTACGCCGGTCCCGCTTTGAAAAGTCTAGGACGTTTATTTGTTTAGCTGTGCATTGCTCAAGAGGAACAAAAGCATGAACATAGCGAGAAAATGTTATGCATATCATGTACACCACTGGATGGTTTCTCCTGTTGATTTTAAATAAAAAGAGTTAATAAATAAAACTGACTACCATGACTACTGTGCAAATAAAAAAAAACAATAGAAAATAAACAGAAACGACTGGCTAGGATCCCAAAACAAAAGTAAACGGCGAAATAAAAATATATATTACCGCACCTTTTCCGCACTTTTGACCGTTTTTCGCACTTTTTCCGCACTTTTGACCGTTTTTGCCGCACTCTTTCCGCACTTTCTTGAGGAAAAAATCGCACTTTTCCGCACTTTTTGCGGGATTTTTACCGCACTTTTCCAGATGCCCTGATTTTGGGGATTTGTCGTTCTCAAATGTTTGCTTTTCTAGTAATTCTCAATAAGACATTTTCGATTGGAGTCGTAAACTTGACATGATCCGAAAATTTAAGATTATTTTTAATATGGCCAATATTTGCTAGTGTTTTTTTTTGGAAACTTTGTTGTGACCACGCCGAAAGAGGCAGTTGTTTATCAGTAAATTATTTTGTTGTTGTAAGGCCGGTTGTAAGGATATAGGGAAGTGAGATCAAGTGAAGTTTATGACTCAAATTGAGAATGTTCTATTGAGAATCACTCTAAATTAAAGGATTTTAGAACGAAAAAACGCTGTAAACATTCACAGGGAATAGTAAGATTATGTGGAATGTTGTTCTAAAATCAAGTTTTCGAAGTGAGTCGTAAACTTCACCTGTTCCCAGCATTTTTACATCAAATTGTATGAAGCACATGTTCTAGCAAGTAATGCCCAACAAATCGTCCTCTGTGGCCCATATATGAGCACTCAGAGTGAGAAGTAGGCTATGTGGAATGATTCATATTCAACACAGAAATATATTAGATTGACTGTAGGAACTGATAACGAGTGTTGTGGCAGTATTTGCTATAAATATACCTTCCTCTTTTCTTTGTATAAAAATCAATTGTATTATTATTTCTTCAGGAATTCTGGTTCCATCAAAAATTGATAGTGTGGGTCTTGGAGGAAGCATCAATGTTATATTCCTTTGCAATGGCTGCAAATCGAGAAGTGTCAGCTTTCAAGGTTCTTCGTTTGTTGAAGGTTCACGTCGAACTGTCGTTGGGCTGGCCCTTGCTGTGGCATTCATTGTTTCGGGTCATGGATTTTCAAAATTCAACAAGACACTTAACCAGTATCTTGGCATTTCTGCTCTATCGAAGAACAGATTTTATGAAGTTTTAAAACTAATATACCCACATATTCATAATATTTTGAGTGAGATGTGTGAGGAGGAGAAGTGTCAGATGAAGGGGATGGAGAAGACCAAATTAGGAAGCTGGGACAGAGCAGTGTTAACATCGGATGGAGTTTGGCATACACGGGGCCACTTTAGTAAGAATGGTTCCTTCATAGTCAAGAACTACCAGACTGGAGGCCTTTTATGGTTTGGACATGAATGCATGAGGGGGAGTGTTGATGACGAGGAAGACGTGTTGTTCAAGGGAACATCCAAGTCAATGGAAGGTGTTCTTGCAGAGGAATGTTACCGCCAGGCTAAAGATGAAGGATGCGGGCTAGAAGTTGTCTGGCAAGACGGAGATTCAACTGCAAGGAAATCAGTTGAAAATGTGTATGGCGAAGAGCCAAGAAGAGTATACAAGTGTGGAGGGCATGTTGGCAGGGCGCATGGGAACAATCTGAAGGACATTTCTAAACAGAAAGTCTTTTCTTCTACCCAAGTGTCTCGATGGAAGCAAAAGTTTGATGGTTTGGAGAGTCTGAAGTGTGAATGTAAGCGTCACAGTAAATCGTGTGGCTGCCTTTCAGAACAGTTCATAAAGAATGCTAGAGTAAACCATTTCTGCTGTTTACAGCAGTGCCAAGATGCAGCAGAGTATGCAAGAAGAATGAGGGCCTTATCAGAATACCACTGCAAAGATGTGCATACCTGGGAAGGCGGGGAGTGTGGATTCCACTACAAAAGTGTTTGTGTGTGTGGAGCATGTGATGATGAAGGAGAGCACACCTGTCAGGGAAAGCCATACACCACAAAGAGTCAGATCAAGTGTGCATTTCATCACATGGCCTATCGCATAGAATGTGAACTCCGTGCAGGTGACGCAGAGTCGGGTGATCCATCCAGAGATGGGGAGAGGGCACTCAAACCTGTGTGAAGCCCATTTCTCTGTGCTCCCTCATTTCCGTTCAAAAGATCAGAGACTGTGCAGGTATGTCTAATGCAAGCTGTCTATTTCTGTTCATCACAAGCCCAGAGTTGCTATTTAGTAAATTGAAAGCTACACATTTTATAGAAGCAATAATTAAACAACAATTACATGTATTTGCATGTACCAGTCATTGTTACAGTAACTAAACATGTAGAATTCATATATTATATAGTTGGATACAAATTGTTATTTATTCTATCTCATCCTTTTCAAACATTATGTCTGGTGAAACAATACTTTGGGAAGGGAGATGTGTGAAAATGGTCATGTGAGCAAATCGAAAGTAGTCCAACAACCAATCGTTATTTTTGGGCTGTCAACAGTTTAGTGATGTTGAATAACATACTTTTTATAGGGTCTTTAAACTGTGGTCAAAGATGCATTTAGAGCCGAAAGATTTAGCCCACTTTTCCTTGAAAAATAAAGTTAAATTGTTCAACTCATGTCAACAGGTTACATTACATCGCATCGACAAATTGTGGTCTTGCCCAAGGCAACATGACATGGTGTTACAAGAACCGTGGTAAGCAGTATCACTGGGTCAAGGACTTGTACGTACGCTTGAATCTGCCTATCCTGCCAGCCGTCGTACTTGCACTGGAAAAAGCCACAGAAAGTCGAATGACAGAGCTGATAAAGAGACAGACAGAGGCAGCAAAGAAGAAAAGAGTCTCCAACAAGGTTGCGAGGATGGAGGACCAAGAAGAACGAAAGAAGTGGGGCAAACGTCAGGCCATTATACACACATATGGTACAGAGGATGATGTTGACGAGGGTGAAGATGATCCAAATCTGGTCAAAGAGGCCCATGAAATAGTGGGTGATGCAGTCACAGTTGTAAGTGGAAGGAAATGTAAGTGTGGCTCTTTGGATCACCAACGTACCTCTCACAGAGCATGTCCATTGAATAAGAAAGGTGCTAATTAAGTTAATTTGAATACAGCTGTTTGAAAAAGGTTATCATTGATATAGGGAAAGACCAAAATAAGTACAGAACCTGTTTTTCACTATTAAAGTACAGTGTGTACACTGAAACAGCCAGTTGATTGGTGAATGTTTGTTGGAATGATTTTACTACGTCATAATCTTCAAACACTTTTACAGTACACCTGTATTTCATTTTAGCTGTCTGATTTAATCTTTGTATGATATGTATGTATAGATAGGTGGTGTTTCCAATTTTTGAGACCATGATTCTACACACTCAGCATTTGATTGGGGCTGCAAGTTGGTAGAGTCTGTGGATTAGTGTACTCAGGCCAGAGCATCTAAATAATTTGGTTTAGTACACAAAAACACTGGTTACAAAGAATATCAACTGATTGTGTTGAATGATTGTCCTATGAAGGGAACAAGGATAGAACAATTATTGGCCACTAACAAAATAAAAAGATTAGGGCAGACGTTCCAAAGTTAATCTAATAAATAAACCACATCACAAGAAAGAGCACATTGACAGATTTGAGGAGACTGGTTTAATAATAGCCAAGTGGTGATGTCTGGAGAGTGAATTAAGCGATTCTAAGTTTTGAAACCTTCCTATTCATTTCTGTTTACTGAAATTTCCTAAATATCCTTGGCAAACTTACTATTTTTTGTGAGCTCTTGTGGTGGGATTTATTTATTAGTTAGTTTAGTTTATATTAATTTAGTAAACTCGGTCCAGTCCTTTCCTCAAGTTGATAGTGCTTGTCCAGGGCATAAATAAATTTAAAAAATCGTGTTCATGTAATAAAAATTAAACTATGATATAATCTTGATTCTAATCAATAAGCTTCATATTTTAGAGTAGTAAAAAAATTCTCATATGCACTTTAAATCTGGGTGTTCATCTGAGTCATGGTCAGAGAATCCTGACAACTTAGACTTCTCAGAGTCACCACAATCTTCTGTAAAACTCCACTGAAACGTCTGGCTATGCAGGCTAAGTAAAAGGCAGCATTCACTACTATATTGGTAAACTAGTATTTTAGTAGGACCTGTAGGATGACCAAGACAGGGCAGGTTCACAGGATTCTTTGGGTAGAATTGTAATTAACTGGACACAGCCAACAATTTCAGATAATGCTTTCCAGTGGATTATTCTTTTGTTTATTACTAAAAGTTTGTAGAAAACGTAATTACAATAAGCAAGTCATAATATGATTTGAGGTTATTAGATATGATCGATTAAAGCCCCACAGTCACCCTAGACACTTTGCAGGCGCACATGCATTCAGTCACCATTTTGTTGCAGTCGAAAATTGGTGCACGTGGAGCAAGATTTGCTAACAAACCAATCGGAGCATATATCGAACAATAACGCAATTTTCAAAACAAAACAAATGGCCGCAATGCGTCTAGGGTGATTGTGGCAGTATTTGCAATAAAAGTTTCATGACTGACCGGATACGAAATTATAAGTGAAATTGACAGTTCATCAGGTGTTTTGAGTGTATATTATATTTATTATTAATAAAATGTTCTTCTGAAAAAACATTACAGTTTTCAGTGTTGTTGATATTATTTTATGATTTTCTCCTAACTAAAATATCATATATGACTGCTAAGAGAAAAATATATAAATATAAATACACATTACAAAATTATTAAAAAAGTATTTACCATTTTTATAATTTTGTTTCATAAAAATATATTGATGTGAACACAACAGTATATACAAGTTTTTTTAAAAATATTTTTTCGCATTTTTCCCAAGCTGCTTTAACCAAGGTCACTTGAACCAAATGGCACCAAACTTTGATAGAAACCATTAGCGATAGAAACCATTTTAGTTCACTGTATTATTGCGCTTTTCGGTTGAGTTTGAAAACTAGCAATAACATTATTAGGTTTTTTTTGCAATAAAATAAACCAATCACAAGCCCGTCCTTGACACAAAGCTATTGAGCACATGCTTTTCCCCCTAATAATGTTCTGACTATGTATTCATAATTACGACAACTGATTGTTTGAATGTCGGACGAAGCCTCAAGAGAACTTTTGCCATTCCAAACTCAACCAAAAAGCACAGTATTACATGTATTTTGATATTGCAAAAATCTCTCAGATCAATTCAAGTGACCTTGGTTAAAAGAAGAAGCCAGATTATCTCTGCCTCTTTGCTGCTGGCCATCTGGCATTTGCCAAATCCCCAATGTTGACATGATATACCTATAAGAAAAAAGGGGAAATGTATGTAAGGTTGCTTCTTACTGAAAATAAAGATTGATTCAAGTTTTGTCATTGATGGGAAGCAGAAAATAATAATATACATGTACCTAATTTTGCAGTAATGTATTGGTTGAATAAGTGTAAAGTCACTGGCCTTTCAGTGTAGTTAGAAGGAAAAATAACTTTTCATGGCCCTTCAGATGCCCATTCGTTTTTTTAAAGATGGGTTAGGATTTCAAGCTGTCAGATCCAAAGTTTTAATGAGTTTGTATGCAGTTTTAGGGCAATAAAATGTTGGGTCGGTATGGGATATTATACCATCAGTCTACAACCTAACTAACATTTTAGATAAAAAAAATAAGGAGTTCAACATAATTGTTTTTGATTTTTGTTAGTAACTTTGATTACCACTAAAAGTAAAACCACACAAATATGTATATTATGACACTTACTGTGTCATGCGACGGATCTTCGTAATCCGCCACATTCCCGGGCACTACCCGCCTCACTACCTCCTTTAGGGTACCAGGATAAACATACGTGGGCCAGCTTCTGCCCGTAGCCCCCAGTGTCTTTCCACTGCCAAACTAAATATTAAAAAAATAAAAAACGATCAACATGACTCACTCCTGACTATTTACTCAAAAATACACCGGCAAGACCATTGCAACAAATATTTGAGTATAGGTGATAATTTCAGCAATGTTTTCGATATTTTGGTTATACCGCAATGAATCTATTTAGAAGGAAGAAAACAAAGATAAGCCCGAACAATCTGTAGAGCTAGTAGTAGTATTGAGCCTTTACTCTGCCAAGAGGCATGATTTTCGGATACATATAGCCTTTATAGGTGTCACATATTTCAACTTTAGGCTATAAATCAAACCGTGTGGTCGAGCCAGATTAAAGAAAGCTTGTAGAAAGCCAGCCAAATGATTGATATATTTCATACATTTTCTCACGAACTAGAATAATCCTTGGAAGAAATAATTTACCCAAAGGAGGCACCAAAGGCGCTTGTATAGACGGCCCCTGCCGTCTTCGCCCGACTCGCCACTCTTGAGGGAAAAGTCCCTCAAGAGCCCTTCTGGGGCTTGACCGAACCTGTAATAGATATAAAACTAGTTTAATACAAAGGTAATGAAAGGACCTGAAAGTGAAACTCAATAATAGTTACCCATTGCGGCTAAACTCTGCGTCAAACGCTGCAAAGGCAGCTTCTTTCTGGGCAGCTCCCAAACTTGCCGCCATCTTCAAGTAGTCCATGAGCCGAGCCACTTTCTCAGTACCAAATCGGGGGGCAAATTTCTATTAACATCATGTTGTTTATCACCTTGAAGTATGTACAAATTGATGTGATAGCCTTTTCAATTTGGCAGCTGTAAGGATATATTCAATATGTAATAAAGTAGCCTTTTGCGTCAGCATGGAAACGAGGCTGTCCCAATAGTATGCTGATTTCCTGGCCTTGATCAGTTAACTTTGTTTAAAATTGAGTTATAATGTTTGCAAGAACTACCTAGATTAGATTTGCTGTGAAAATTGGCTGAATTATCAAAATGAAGAGTCACGTGACAATTATTGCATCATCAGTCAGTTACAAAAATACTCATGTTATTAGATTTTTCCATAAAATTCTCATGAAATTTGTGCCGTAAACCACAAAAAGAAGTATTAGGTAAATTTAGATATGTTGTAGTTAGTAGATATGCATTGCAGTCTGTTTCTGTGCATACCATGTGAATATTACGGCCAAAACAGGTTCGCAATGCCTCATGGGTATTCAAGATGGCGGCTTCCACGAAAGGTTAGTATTTTTCGATCTTTGCGTATAAATCTGATGTTTTTCAGTGATTGGACAATCAGTATTAATTGACATAAACAGATTAAGAAAATGTTTATAAACTACCGCAATTAATATAAAAAAAGATTAAAAATTGTACTGAGACTGATTTCGTGCCAAATTGAACTGAAACATACATGCAGCCCTTGTAGAGTTGCTTCGATGGGGCATGATATAAATTATAAGAGCGTATGCTTTTCTTCATTATTGACTAAGTGTTTTTCACTCTAGGGAAAACAAAACGGGGAAGCGAAGAGATAGATAAGCATATTAAACGTTTCTGTCATGAAGAATCTCACGGCCACTTGGAGTGTATAATTCACCATGAGTCTGTTTATCATAAAGAAAATCTTACCTCTCCACAAGACTTGGATTCGTGGAAAACCTTACTTAGAGCCGCTGAAGTAAGAAATCACGGACCTATTCTTACCATTGCAGCGAATACAAAGGACGATGAAGTCCCTCCTGTATTCTATCATAGAAAATGCCGAAGCCTTTTCACAATGAAGAAAGCTTTAGAGAGCCTTAGCAAGTCTAACGACTGTACAGAGGGTGAAGCGAATGGCACAACAAGAAGGGCATCCAGTCGAGGAGCGCCAAGTTCTAGTAGAGTATATGATTCTGTTTGCATTTTTTGCAATAAGACTAGTAAATATGCAAAGAGAGAAAACACTCGAGAGAATCTAGACTTGTGCAATGTGCTGATCTGCGAGCTGATGACACGATAAGAAAGAGTGTAACAGAAAAGGGTGACGAGAGAATAATTGCCATCGTCTCCAGAGAGCTTGTTGCTGCTGAAGCACATTATCACCGCTCTTGCTACCGCAGCTATACAAGACAGAACGAAATTAGTACAAACCAGGAAGGTCAAGAGGCCGATGGCTCTGCTAAATACACCATTCTTGAATCTGAGGCATATGATATCCTTTTCGACTCTATTAGGACAGACTTACTAGAACATCCCAGGGTTATAACTCTGACTGATTTAACTGAGAAATTGGTGTATGATATGAAGCGTTTAGGCGTCCAAGAAGTTAAAGAATCTACCAGAAAACACGTGCGCCGTACCGTATAGGCTGTCAGTGAGTTTGGAGATCTTTTGCAATTTGAAACAATCGCAGAGGGAAAGAGAAAGCTGATCATTATTCCAGACAACCTCACACGGCTACAGCTTGCAAGGGACAACATGAAATTACAAGAAAAACAGACAATCATTGGAAAAGGAATGAACAAAGCGCATCACATTGTCGAGGCTGCTCTATACATTCGAGAAGAAATTAGGAAGCAGGAAGCAAGTACTCCATGCCCCCCTAAACCATCGGACTTGAATGAAAGTACTATCAGCTTGCCAGACACGCACCATCCTGACCGGTAACGCTGAGAGCAAGCAAGATGTATCCCCCCGGGTTCAGCACTTAATGCACTACTACGGTCAAGATCTGGTATTTGGGGTAAGCTGCGGGGCCAAGAAGCCCCCAAAACACATCCTCTTGCCCTATGTCATCAAATCGTTAACGAACAATGTTGAGCTAATCCAAATAATCAATCGTTGCGGCCATGGTGTGTCATACACACAGCTAGAAGAGATTGACACCGCGTTATGCATGCTGAAGATGGCTAAATCATCAGAAGATAAAGCAGTTCTGCCAGAGAATATTCAACCTTATGTCTGCACAACATTAGCATGGGACAACATTGACAGGCTAGAGGAAACACTCTCTGGTGAAGGAACGTCACACAGAGTTAATGGTATCGCAGTACAACCAAATGTATTTGGTCCTCATCTCCCTCCAAGCCCAGATGCCGTTATCGAAAAAGGAAGAAAAAGGAGTGTTGAGCTGCCCCCAACAATTCGTCCAGTGTATAATGCTGGCGAACGTGTAGGTCCTCCGTCGCGAAAGTATGTAGAGGTGAAGTCTGAAACTGTGCTGCACAACGCTTGGAAAAGGAATCTCCTGTGGATACTTACCCGACTACACGACGAAGCCAATCAGAACATCAGCGGCTGGACAGGCTTTAACATTTCTTGTCGAGATGATGTGACGGTATCACAAGATAACATTGGCTATCTACCGACAATCGATGCACCTGCCACTAACCTATCCACTGTTTATGAAGTGCTATATATTGCAGTCTGTTAAGATCAAGGATACGCTGTCCCTGAAGAGCATCGTTGTTGTATTTGACCAAGCGCTCTATGCGAAAGCTGTTGAGATAATCTGGAAGAGAGAAGAGCAATTCAAGGACATAGTTCCTCGCTTGGGCGTGTTTCACACTATTTGCGTCCTGCTTGCAGTGATTGGAAAGCGGTTTCAAGATGCTGGGCTGAGAGATGTGTGTGTCGAATCCAGAGTGATAGCCGAGGGCTCAGTAAATAGGGTCTTTGACGGTCGTCGTTACAATCGGGCCGTTCGCTTTCACAAGGTAATGTACGAGGCTCTTTTACGAGTTGCTTGGAAGGGCTTTAAATCATGGCTTCAGACATTTCACGGAGATAAGGAGAACATTGTCTATGATGTTATGTACGATTTGGAAAGCCTTTGCGAGAATGTATGTCACTGACAGTATTCATGAAGCGGGACAGAGAGGCTCAAGAGACATTGCAGCAACTTGGTGCACAATGGGAGCTTTCTCATGACCTCTTCCAGAAGTTACAGAAATTCACTTGTCAGTTCAACACCAGGTACGGATAGTGTAAACGCTCTTCGCTACATGCTTTTATGTGCCAAGAAAGGTGCCATGGACTCCAACCAGCTTCCTCCATGCTCTGACTGTCTTCAGAAGCACTGCCAACGTGCAAACTACCAGGCAAAGGTATGGAGGCAGTGTTTGGTTGCCTGCCCAGCTGTACCATCCCCTGTTGGCTTAGGCTGGTGTCTGGAGAGTGACGAGGTTGGCACAAGGCTTGCAATTAACTGGATGGAGGGTGATCCCGCCCCTAAGGCTGTGCTTCAACTGCTGTCATGCAAGTGTAAACGCTCCTGTCATTTGCCGGACTGTTCCTGCCTTCAGAATGGGCTCAAGTGTACTGACATGTGCTCTCTTAAAGACTGCCAGAATCGACCAAACGATTGAGATGGACAGCAGGATGACGATGGTGATGATGATGATGATGATGATGTATAACTGACCCTGTTTGCTCGATCTAGAACAGCAGATAAGGATTAATCTCAGTGCATTCTTTCGTGACTGCAGACACTGATTCGAAAGGATAAGTTAAATTCCGGAGCAATATGTTTTTCTATAGGCCGTTATGGACGGGCAGCTGTTAAGAAAAGAAGAGAAAATCCATTCTGGCTTTAAAATGTCTAGTTCTAATTAATGTGTGATTGACTCAAGAACTAGATTTGTAGGTGTCGGCTTACATGGGTCTGTCAGGAAAGAAAGGATGGATTGAATTAAAAGCTACAAAATCCTAACTTGATCTTGCTTTAGATTTGAGCTTTGCGGGGGGTCTGTCTTCTGGCAGGCATAGCAGGGTCTGCTCTTCCAAATCATAATTTATGAAGTAAAAAAGACAATGAGTAATCTCTCTTCACAACAAGTATTGGAAGATATTTAAATTGAAATGGGAACGAAATTTTAAGTAAGCGCTCTAAATACTTCAATCATGTTTGTTGCCATGGCAACAAATCCAATCAACTTTCATATAAAAAGATAGTAGTCTTCAAATGAAAGTCTTAGTCATATACTTACAACAAAGAAAACGCGGTTCGGAGGCGTTTTTAGAATATTTGTAACACCCAAATATTGAAATATGTCTGGAACCATCAAAAATATGCCTGGGGACTGGATCTGAGTGCCATGTAGAAAATGTTACAAAAATAGGTGAAAGCTGCCAGACTGCAATGGCTATCACACATAAACATAAACTAGAGACATGGGGGAGTTCAAAAACACCGAAGACAATTTGCCCCCCTGATTGGTACTAAATGACTAAATTTTGGGTCTGGGCTCATGGACTAAAGTTGGGATAGAGTGCTGGTAAAGGCGACCGCTGACATGAGTTTCGCATACTCAGTCAGTCTTCCGTAGCAACAGACCCAGTCTCCAACTCGTCCAAATCGTGAACTTCCGGTAAAATCGTTGATTTTTTGGAAGCGTTTTGTAAATTTCAGGCTAGCAATAGCGGAGAAAAAACTATTATAAACGATTTTAGGACCAAAAAGCTATCATAGAGCCAAGAATGAGGGATTTTTATGGACCTAAAAATAGCCAGTGCAGATACTAAACTTACGGTGTTTCCCAGTTTACCCGGCGCCAGTCTATCGAGTTATTCGACACTTTCTGCAAAGTTCTCGATTTTCCAGAAAAAAAAAAAATTAATCGTCTAAAAAAGAGAAACAAGTTGGCTATGCTATATACTAATTTAAGAAAAAATGCTCTTATTGCAGAATGATGTATAATAGAACATTTGCCGATTGTGGCGTCATTTAACTAACAACTACCATAGTTATTTATCCTTATCTAATTCTTTTTCTCATTCAGTTCTTTTCAACTCCTCTGAGAATACCAAAACAATGGTCTAAATTAGAAGAACAAAACAATCCGCACAAGGAATTCTGGTAGTTGTGACGTCATCATGCAAATGTTACTATCGACAGGAGCCTATTTATCACAGCGATAATCAGTTATCATTAGGTCACGTGACGTGATTCCGCCAATCACGTAGTAGATCATATATTTAAAAACGTGTAAAACAGCTTTAACCATGCCATGTTTTTAAAAGTAAGCTATTAACTCTCAAAGGTGCATTCCAATTCTCCATTTTTTTATATTCTTGTCTTTGCCGTTCTTCAGGCCTGGTTGCTGACCGTTGGTCGTACGCGTACGCCTTCTACATGTCGGGTGGTGTGACGGTGGTAGGTGCGATGATTCCATTTATATTGATCTGTTTGAAGAAGAACGCTGCACAAGACAGAACCTCAGTTGAAAACGAGCCACTCGATGATTTTGGGGATATTTTGGAACTTGTGGTATATGAAAGAGTGACAGTTGTGTAGTATTTGTTTTGTATTTATTATT
The DNA here is from genome assembly GCA_030867875.1 of Actinernus sp. WN-2022. Lineage (NCBI taxonomy): Eukaryota > Metazoa > Cnidaria > Anthozoa > Actiniaria > Actinernidae > Actinernus > Actinernus sp. WN-2022. The sequence goes on along the minus strand of JAOWCC010000858.1, from coordinate 54,236 downwards.
AACTTCTCGTTAACCTCTTTCAATAAACACTCGTCAACTTTTTTTGCCAACCTTGAACAATTTAAGCCATTGAAACATTATTCCCTTGCTGAGTTATTGAGGATAGTGTGCGAAGGGCCGGCGCGAATTGTAATGCCCGGGGGGGAGGGGTACTCCCTATAATTGACTATTCAGGGAGGCTCCGCCCGAAAGGGGTACCTTTTCAGGTTGGAGGTATATAAAAGGGTAAGGATTTCACGAGTTAAGTATAGAAAAGGGCAGGAAAAACTGCCATTTAGGTAGTTAAAAGGGTCTTTCAAAATATCTCGAACAGACGTACCTAACGCCTGATTCATCCAAGTATTTTAAAGGGTTACTCAAGTGAAAGGTTTAGTAAAAGGTATATGAAAGGGTTACCTTTTCTGTCAAAAATGGTATATAAAAGGGTAAGGGTTTGAACCTCGGGGCGGAGCCTCCCCGTACAAAACTTTCTTTGTTGAGTACCCCCCCCCCCCCCCCCCCCCACCCCCCCGGGTTGTAATGCTGGCATTACTGTATGATGTCTGCAATAGGCTGTTGATGTTAGAGGCTTTTCTATAATAAATAATAATCACCTTTATTTAGACACTGGATCACAATCACGATAAAGTGCTCTTCCTTGGAGCCGTGTGAAATACTAAAATTGCTTATAATTATTTAAAAACTACGTACATATAACTTCATAGTAATTTGGTTAATTTAAAACCTAATATTAATATAAAAGCTAATTTTATTATAACTATCCTATAGTTTAGCCGCCACACCATTGTGACATTGTCAACCAACCACGCGCGCACGTGTTCGATAGAACAATCCTTGCAAATTTTAATTTCAAGAAATCTCCTACAGTTATTTAGATAGACGGAGAGATATATAAATATAATAATATATAAAGATATAGATACACAGTTAACATTTTATTCAACGAATTGATCGTGGCCCTAGCAAAGGAAAGTGATCAGTCATCAGTCATCAGTCCACACGCCAAAAAACAGCGTTCCGCGACGGTCCAATTAATCAAAACTAAATGCGCTAACAAATACCTGACGAACGTATTCCTCAATGCATTCAACCCTCTGTACACGCACAGGCATCGTTGCCCAATATATAGTTTGCATTGCAAAACGTTAGACCCCCTATAAATGAATTAAAACTTAGATGACTCCCCTATAAAATTGCTCAAAACTTTATTGCCCCCCCCCCTCCCTTCCCCCAATAAAAAAAGATGGATGTGCAAGAAAGAATGTAAACTGCATATACATGTAATCTATTAAATTTCTAAATTGTTTCTAGATTGATGGTATTTTCCATTATACATTAACTTTGTTTAGTAGAAACATATATATTTATACGTGTATTCTTCTGGAAATCTCTACCTCACCTCCTTCCTGGATGGGTACTTAAATTGTACTCAGTTAATTTGTGCATCATATTGCATTGTAGTGCACCATATTGCATTGTAGTGCACCATATTGCATTGTAGTGCATCATATTGCATGGTAGTGCACCATATTGCATTGTAGTGCACCATATTGCATTGTAGTGCACCATATTGCATTGTTCCGTAGTCTCAAATAAATAAATAAATGAAAAAGAGCTTAGCATTGGCATATATAAATCTCCTGGACACCAATGCATTATCTGTCCTATGCCGGATGTGCGTTTGATCATGAGCTTTGAGAATTACCATCAAGTGTTGCGAGGGCGAAAGGCCCGAGCCTAAATTTTTGAGATTTTACTACTCTCTAAAACACTGGTTTCTTGTATTCTGGAGACTAAACATTGGCTTGGCATTGCAACAACAATTTCATTACATTTTATATGACAGGTACGTCAAAACTTTGATGACCCCCACAAGGAGTAGCTAAAATCTTTGATGACCCCCCTACAAAAGCACTTAAAACTTGTGTTGCCCCCCCCCCATGATTTAACCGACCCCACCCCCCCCCCCCCCCCAAGCCATAAATAATAAACACTCCCTAACATTAGGTTGAAATGGTAACGAAGAAGGTTGTTGTCTTGTTCGTATAGACATGTACACTTACTAGTCTTAAGAACATTATAAGACTTAGCTTGTTAGCGTTGAGCCACTTTCTCAACTCAATTTACAAATGTAGTCATGATTCATAATTGAGAAGTTTGTCTGGGTCTTTTGCTGCATAAGTTAGATTTGTGTCATCTGCATACATTCGTGCCTTAGAAAGAAGATTGCAAATTGGTAAATCGTTAATGTAGAGCATAGTTAATAGAGTGGAATGGTTAGGAAACCCGGCAAACTTCAAAAGGGCTAACAAAGGCGCTGCGATTTAGGTTGGAAAGGGTAAGACAAAAGATTGTGCACGATCATAGTTCATTAGCGTTCCCTGAACGACTGAACTCACACGTTTCTATTGGCTGATTGATTAACATGTTGGAATTTCTATTGTGTTTTGTGCACGGTAGTGGTTGAAAAAAGCTAACAAAGACATATAACAAAGAAGGTCCCTGAGTTTCCTAACCATTCCACTCTATTAACTATGTGTAGAGTAAAAATGGTACAGGTCCTAAAATAAAATTTTGTAACTTTCCGATGGAATATCGTTTGGGTCCTTTCTGAGAAATAGTTTCTAACTTAATTGCATTTCGTTTAAACCCATAGCACTCGATTTTTTTTAGAGGATTTCATGGTCAATGGTGTCGAATGCATTTTTTAGATCAATAAATAGAATGGCATTGGTCAATCCATGATCCATGATAATATACCACTTATTTGTAGCATCAACAAGTGCTGTGGTTAAAGTAGAGTGTTGTTACGAAGTACGAATATTAGAAATGTGAATTAAAGTTGTAGACAACTATATTTAGCTAAAACATAAACAGTTCAAAGACAATTGTTTGTTTGGATTGTGTCACATTGTTGATACTCTTACTGATAGCCGCTCCACAGTTATTAAAACGTTATCAGTAAGCAAACCAAAACATATTTAATAATTACTGAGGCACTCCAGATTGTATTCAAATCATGAATTCATTTAGGTCCCCAAATATCAAATAGAATAAATATTTTGTAGCGTTGAGCTCTTGTTTCAACTAAAAGAACTTAGTAATGATTGATTTTAGATTTGTAGTCACTCTAAAGAGTATAGCTTGGTCATATATACCTGATCCAAACAGACACTAGCTATGACGCAGATTACAATTTAAAGCGCAAATGCTCCCACGCTCAGCAAGAGGTAAGGCAGCAATCTCGTATTAATAAAAATATATTTTATCTAAAAGAGTTTTAATATTTCCTATATCGCAGAATTTCAAGATTTCCTACCAAAATTATCGGGGCTCAAGTGAGTTAAAAACACTTATAAATTTAAAATATAGTTAACCAACCAATCATAGAAAATCATACTAAATTCCAATGTGATATTCTCACGAGATTGTAGCCTTGCCTAACTATAAATGCAAGTACGATTTAGCCTGTAAATTAGAATAGAAGAAGAATAGAAGAAGAATAGAAGAAGAATAGAAGAAGAATAGAAGAAGAATAGAAGAAGAATAGAAGAAGAATAGAAGAAGAATAGAAGAAGAATAGAAGAAGAATAGAAGACGAATAGAAGAAGAATAGAAGCGTGCAATCGTGTTTTATTTTCAGTTTTCCATACATCGTCTCTAAAAACGAGTCAAATTCCGCGTGAAACTTTACAGACAATGTTTGAAAAACTGAAAACACGATTGCACGCTTCCCAGCACAGCTACATCCCTCAAATTTCGATATGTTAATCACGAGTTCATGTATTCACTGACACATGACCTCGGGGGCATTTTTATGCTAGATTTATGTAGGCCCTATATCTGTGATTTTCTGCACCCAAGGTTAAAATTACAGATTTAACATTTAGTACCTGAAGAAGGCTGGTTTGGCCAGCCGAAATATTGTAATATTCAATATAAAATCCTACGTTGTGTCAGCTTTGCCGTAGTTCTTGGACTTCGTATTCATTTTATTTTGGCCGATTAGATCTGACTTAGATCCAACGTAGCAACCAGCAAGATTTTTGTCCGACGGTTCTTTGCCGTTTTTCAAGTTTATGTTCTATATTGGTGTTAACATTCCTTATTTTCTATAATGGCAATCATCAACCAAGGTAATTCAATCATCTGCACCTTATGAGAATATTTTTCTCTTGAGTGTATTGGTATACTGTTCAATACACACATTTTCTAACCAGTAACCTTCAGAACGTTTTTTGTTATTTTTATATTTTTATTTTTATTTTTATTCGTAGTCCTGGCCGGACACAGTTATTTTCAGCGATTTTCATATGAACTGGCGAACCTCGCGTACACATGTGGGATGGGTTAAATAAAAGCATCACAGCGATAATTATAGTGAAATTTCCATATATTTCTTGTAATCGCTTATACAGATCGTAAGCCTTGGGCTACCTGTGGTAGAAACAAACAGTTTTAGAGTAGCTTATATATATCCGTAGAGTTCGGGCAAGCTTTATTTAAATAAGAAATGTTTTCGTTGTAGGACAAAGAGTTTGTTTGAAGCTAAAAGTATGTTGTTGTCGTAAAAACAAATTGAATTTAGTTTTAATGTGTCTGTCCAAATATTGACAACAATTTTCGTCATAACATGGTCAAAATAGCTGTGGTTCCACAGCAGTATTTTGACCATGTTATGACGAAAATCGTTGTCAATGTTAGGACAGACATGCACTCGGTCACACAAAAAAATAACTTCCATTTGTTAATTCGGCAGAAGTGAACGCTTAACTAGAATAATTCAAATTCTTCTCTGTCAATATACAGAGCATAGTCGCCGCAGGCATAACCGTCTGGTGTCTGAGTAAACCAAAAGAACTGGAGGCGAGTACTCTATAAGGGATCTTCCGTTGGGCTTAACGCAATTGTGAATCCGGCACAATTCTATTTTCTGAAGGCATTGCGGGGAAAACTGGTAAGCGCTCATGTCGAGTGGAGACTGAAAACATCTACACATTAAAAGGGCGATATTACCGACTCGAGTGAAAGGGGGATGATTTTGCCGACCACGGCCGTAGAGACAAACCGGGGAGAAACTATGGGAAGCTTGCTCTCAAGCGCTTCGAGAGAACTTTCTAGATTGTTTTTATTCTCCATTCCGGAATAGAAACGGAAGCATTACTCAGATCCCAGAATAAACCAAGCTATTCCATCTCTCAGACAGATGTTTATTTGTTCGTTAACTACAACTCCGGCATTATAGAGATCCGTTCTAATACATAAAGGTTAAAAACGTAGTGTGAGGTCTTTCACTTTATTTTTAAACCTACCACGCCCCAATTCCATTGTTCTATGCAGGACAAGACCTGTCCCGGATTATGAATTTAGCCCCGTTCTCCCCTAATCAATTGTAGATCTTACCCTGAGGTTCAAGAACTGCATAGAACAATGGAATTGGGGCGTGGTAGGTTACTTTAAAATTATAGCGAAAACATCTTTTCGGCCTGTGATAGTTCTGGTAAATGAGGACGGTAAACTCTTTAGTTAAAAGATTAAGGTGCCGAGGAAAGGCTGAACCGGTAGAACTTTGAACTGAAAATACCTATAACCAGAGACAAAGAGTTGGAACACTGGCTTAGCAATCCCCCTTCCCTATCCAGTATTGTAACCGCTTTTGAGCTCCAAATTTTATGCAACATTGCTACAGGAGAAGGGGACCGGGGAGTACTGTGAAATACTAGAAAGTGTTCCAACATTTATGTCTGTAGTTGTAGGTCCGTTTTCGTTAGTAATGGGGATTTTTTTTATGTAGGAGTTGCCTATAGAGAAGTCTACTGAAAGAGCCGGTATGTTCATTTGTTGTATTTAACAACTGAAACTACTTGCTGAGAACGACGATAACAGAAGTAATACAAACATTCAAAGGTACTGTGAGAGACCACACCGCAACAAAACGTTACGCCCATGTTCTTTTGATGAGCGCGCGAGATTCCCGCCCAACTGGAAACTGAAAGTCGCCGTTGTTCTAATTTTAGGTACGCCTGTGAAATATTTCGTGAAAAACAACAAATCTACTTGAAAGCTTAACCTAAAACTTTAACAGGTTTAAGTTTTCTTAATTTGAAATTCACTGTGAGTTTATTAAGTTAGAAAATTATTTACTAAAAAGTTCAAGCCCTCGGAAAATTTACCAAACCTATCTCCTCTCCAGAGCCTCCGTTATTATCGGTCAGCGGAGCGTAACGTTTTTGCCTATAGGTACTTCGTGTAACGTACACATACTTTAAGTATTGAACTCGTTGTTGACGGTTAGGCTTTTTTAATGTAGGGGTAGGGTTTGTATTAGTCCACAGGACCATTAAAGAAGCATTATATGTATCTGTTATGTTGTGGCCTCCCCTCATTACTATGTGTATATGTTACACGAAGTACCTACCCGTTTTTGCCGCGCTGTGGTGAGAGGCTAACTTTGAATCAAAGAGGGCGATTGTTTTATTTGGCCGCGTATTTTGATAATCATTTTTCCTCTAAATTCCGATTTACACACAGTTTGTTAGTCGCTTTTGCATATTTACTTTAATTTTAACCGCGAGGCTCGTCAGTTCATATGAGAATCCGGCCCAGACTGCGAATATAAAGGTCTCTCACCTTGACACATCCCTTTTAAAGTCGTACTTCTAGTTTCTTTAAAACAAAACTACAAAAATATCACCCTGAGATAGAAGAGAAATGCCATCTGAATGTCCTGATATGCTTTTCAAACTTTTTCGAGAGAGGATGGCAAAGATTCAAATGGATTACAAAATCATATTTTAGAAACTTGAGTTCGGTTACAGTGAAACAATTTCAAGTTGCTCTCATTTTCTCTTAAAAGCAATAGTTTTCATCCAATCGAATCATTGTCACCCTTCATGAAAATTGTATCAAATGTTCTCCAGTATACCTGGAAAGCCCAATCTGCTAATCTGAGTAGTTATTTTTGTTTTTCGTCTGATGAGAAAGATTATCATTTCGGGGGTTATACCACAGCCCCTTTAATAGATAGCACACAATATTAAATTTTACCAGAATCTCGAGCCTCTTGCAGATTCAGTTAAGTCCAGCTCGAAAGCAAGAATCATCCGATAAATGTGAACTGTTTCAGCTTATAATTGAAAAACACCGTGTTTCCTGTTTTCTATATGCCTCACGCGAAGGTAGCCGATAACGGTTCTCGACACTTTTCAGTGTGTCTCACCATCGCGTAGGTTAGAAGAATGCGATCGCTAACAGATCGTTGTATTATGTCGCTCAGCGGGTTTTACATTCAACTATGCGTGGGAAAGCGAGACAAGGGGTACCACGCGTTTTAAATTGATACACTGTGGTGGTAAACAACAAATACTGTCCATTCTAAGAATGGTCGAGCCCAAAGAATGTAAAAGATAGGATAATTAAGTTATAAAATGTAGTGTTTTGTTCATTAGAAAACAAGAAGAAACAGGCGTTGACCTTTACGATAATGTGGGAATGGTGTGTCGAGTGAGATGCCACGCCCACGAGCAAGTATCCGAAGGTCATGATTGTCTGTGTCGCTATTTCCCTGTCAGCACATCATAGTGGTCAACAACTCACTCACAAGGTTTATAATCTATTTTCACTTCTTCACTACTTTTAATTACTTAGAGACTCATCCGAGGATAAGGAGCGTCTGTTGGTATTTGAAAAAGAAAAAGAGTTTTGACGAGCTTTATTTGTTTCAACAGTAAGGCATGCAGGGCTCGACTTGAAAAGCGTACACAGCTGATCAACTGAGCAAATAAGAGTTCTGGATCGCTCCGTGAGGCAATAATCAACAGGGGTCTAAGAAAATGAGATTGTTCAGGTAGTACAGCCCTGCCATGAATATAGAAAGTGACAGACATAAATAAAGTAAACAACTTTATTTACGTGTCTTCTAGCTGACCCAAGGCAAGGCCAACTAATCGGCCCGGTGACACGCGCGAAGTCCTCGATCGAATTGGAAATTAGGTCAGAGTAACGTCAAGATTAATAATCGGTCTTAGATTTGTTACTGATTTTTACACATCGGCCTCACGTGCAATTTATTTTCTAACAACAACTTTATTACCTTGTGGTGAGAAGATGATTTACATACAGGTTAATAAGGAGAAACAGTAATAGGTAAAAGTTACTCAGAATAACTATTAGAAGCTAAACGAGCTGAGTAACTAAAACAATATTTACACAATAAGAGGTTGGCAATAAAGTTAAGGACTGAGAAAAGAAAGATAATATAAGATGAGAATATAAATGTAGCATAATAAATACACGAATACAAAAAGCGAGTAATAAGGATAAAATGTAAAGAAACAATACAACAATAGAAAAGGTACCAGATGGAAACCGGCTAATGTTAGAAAAGAAAATGATTAAACTCATGAGTATATTACAGTTAAACTATATGACTGCAGGATATGAATCTTAACTTTTAAATTGAAAGACTTAACTGATAGTTGTTTTATGCTTTCGTCTAGATCATTCCAAACTTTATCACAATATTTTATCACAATATTTTCTCGATATTAATCGAATTCTAAGCTGGAAAGAACCTTAGCTTGGTTTTGCATGCTAAAACAATTAGACTTATCTCTCTCTCTCTCTCTTGGAATATAGCTTATTATAGGAAATTAACGCTCCATGAAATTACGCGAATCTTTAAAATTCGCGTTAATTTTTGTGAGCGTTAATTTCCGCCGACATTTATCAGTGGAGCGTTAATTTCCGCGATCTTAAAGTGCATCATGATAAGCCCTGGCTAATTATATTTCTTACGAAGAGACTAGAGGCCAGAGACAAAGGATTCCGGAACAAAAAGTTGATTTAATTATTTGTCATGGTGTATTGGCCGTTCAAAGTTGCTCAAAAACGTGTCTTGGGTTGCCTGTGGACGAAAATCAACAAAATTGGCACTGGGTCTAGTTTGACGTCATCAACAGAACACGCTCGATGCGCTATTGCACGAAAGGCCTTGCCGAATAAAGCTTTCCGAAATGGGTTATCTATTCAACTATTTTGTAAATAAGCCAACGTTTTAAAGCCACGAAGAGACGAGTTCTGTTGATGACGTCACGTTTTATTCTCGTCCCAGTCCCCGAAGATGCGCGGAAATTATTCTACATTTGGAAGTCTAGTCGCTAAAAAAATTATGAAAACATTTTTATTTAGACATTTCGGAATTTTTTCTCTACCTTGTAAGGTCTAAGCTTTAAAAAAAATCATAATTGGCCAGGACTTATATGCACTTTAATTACCATTCGGTATAACCCCAAATTCTGGATCCTGTCCAGACACGCTTGACACCTCGGGAAACAATGGCTTTCTGTTTTCTGCATATTGTATTTCAATCTTTTACAATGTAAAAGCCTAAAAGTATATCGGTTACAATATTTCTAGTTCATTCTCGTTTCCAGAAGAGCAGTTCTCGACATCTGCTTCTTGTATTTCGGCCAAAAACGTTGTGTCAATCGCGTTAATTTCCTTTATTCGGATTCAAATACCTTATAATTAACACGAGCGTTAATTTCCTATAGTAAGGTATCAACTTTGATAGTTGACTCGGTAAGGTGCTTCGGTCCTCGTCAACTATCAACCGTTATATTTCAACCACAAAACTTTCGCGCGCACTCATTGGCCAAAAGCGATACGTTAACGTGATCAGTATTCGTCCTCCAGTCCATACATACATACATACATACATACATACATATACTTTATTTTGATACGCTAGCCACTACCGTGACTACAACACTGAATGTTGACCCGCGAGCTGATTTCCAAGTGGGGCGTACAAAGATTGGTGTACATAATTATATACAAGATTCATGAATGGTATGAATTAACGATGGCTCATATTAAGCTTACATTTTTTTTTTAACTGACGAATAAAAATAAAAATAATCAGCATAACTCAGTATCAGGCATGGAGGCAATGTTGCGTTTAAACTGAGCTCATATATTTGCCTTCTTAGTCTTACCCGGTAGGCTGTTCCAAAGCATAGCACCGCTGTATTTGAAGCTGCGCTTTAGATAGTTGGTTTTTGGCTTTGGAAGTGCTAGGTCCGTATCAAGGTTTCTTAGATTATATTGAATTTTACTTTCAGAAAGTCTTATAAATGATTCTCTTAAATATGGTGCAGATTGATTATTCAGGGTTTTATACATTAATGTCGATTTAATTGGAATTCGTCTTTTTTTTAGAGTTTTCCAGTCTAAGCAATCAAGTATATCTCCTGAGCGAGTTTCATAGCCTGCACTGCCAGTAATTACTCTTGCCGCACGAGATTGTAATTTCTGTATTCTATCTTTAAAGTGCCACTACGACGAAAATTTACCATTTCGATTTGCCACTTTTTCAGTGTCTATAGGTCAATCAGTATTAGAAATATCCGAAATAGTAAAAAATATTCCCAAATGGGTATCTTAAACCACAAATTTTAGGAGAGTTTACCGGTAAAATCCTGTCCGCCATTGCTGGAAGCCGTGCCCTTTGTTCAGCTTTAAACAAAGGTTTATTCACCAGAAGTGATGTCATACACTTAACACGACAACCTCGTGGCGCGAAATAGCGTGCATAAAAAAGTAGCCAACCTCGCAAAGATAAATATAACTTTCTTCTTATGTACGTGAAGACGTTTTTAGTAGAAATATGCCTCCAGGCGTTGTGTTCTGCAGGCGAGCGTTAAGTATATGACATCATTTCCGGTGAATAAACCTTTGTTTAAAGCTGAACAAAGGGCACGGCTTCCAGTAATGGCGGACGTGTAAGATTCAATATTCGGAGCTAAAAAAATAAGACTTCCTGTCGTTGTATCGAAAAACAATTTGAACTGGTAATAATATATGAACTCTACTTTATGAATATGCAAAAACATTGATATGTCAAAATTTGATCGTAAGGGCACTTTAAGGCCTTTGCCGCAGGTATCCCACAAAGAGAAGCAGTAATCAAAATATGCATGGTTGTACTAGGGCTTTGTATATGCATTCAAGTGAAGTGATTGGCACGAAGGGCTTAATTCGCCTCAAGGCACCAATCCCTGCACTTGCCTTAATTCTTACAAATGCTGTCAATGTGATTTTGAAAGGTTAGTCGCTCATCAATTTCTACTCCAAGACATTTGTGTGAGCCCACCCGAGCGACTCCATTATTGTCTATAAACACATTGTTTGATATTTCCTCGATTTTGTTTTTAAGATTAAATGCAGAGCCAATAATCATCAGCTTCGTCTTTGAAGGATGAAACTGTAGTTTGTCCGTAGAGGAACTAGTTACAGACAAGCCTATAAGAGTCGAGCTCCCAATGAGCAACCAATGATCAAATACGAAGAGATGCACGCGCATATATGTAATGGCAATTAAATTCCGAAAATAAATAGTACATGTGCAGTTGAGTTGCACGCGCATAATGTAACGGAAAATGCAATGCGTGCTCGTTGATGTAATTACGAAACTAAATACTGCACGTGCAGATGAGTTGCACGTGCCGGTAGCTCCGTTGTTATAACAATAAAGAGAGTCAACTGTCGGCCATAGAAACTGAGAACGAGTAGTCTAATTGTTTTAGTATAAACATACTGGTACTCTATATGCACAAACAAATAACTTTTCTGCTTTAAAGAGGTAAAATCAAAGATTATTTTGATGTTTCAGATAGATGTTTTTACGTTTTGCTTGTACTGAAACAGTCCCATCATCTTCAGCTCCACCACATGGTAAACAATCTCTCACAAAAAAATGAGATTGAAAAGGTTTCACTGTTAATTTTGCATTTTTCTGCTCCATAGGCATAAGCGAATATATTAGCTGTCTTGAAAAAATCAATCTAAACCGATTTCCTGTACTTTCAGACCAATGCTTATCTCACTCGCCTTCACTCGCCTAAAAAAATTCTAACAACCGCCATGTTGAATTTTTAGTAACCTTGTTCCCGTGTAGTCTCGCTTCCGTGCAGGACGAATCTATCGTGGTTCGTGATTAGTCGAAATCGGGGAACTGCAGATATAACAAATATTTTCATTGGACAATCGCTACTCACTGTCTATCACATTCGCTACTCACTGTCTATCACAGGATACATAGTGAGTAGAGAGCCAATCAGATCGCTGGATTTGCAATAGAATACTAGTATGTTTATATTAATGTACAAATAGTCTGTCCGTCAAGGAACTATATCGGCTGATAGTTGGCCGCTGAAATTTGATGTTCTAAAAACAAATATAAGCCCGAGAACGAAGTTCATATTCTAGTTTTAGAAACATCAAATATCCAAGGGAAACAATCAGCCGATAGTCCCTCAATAGACATACTCTATTGTCGTGAAATAACTTTACACACCAAAAACGAGGCAAATTGGTTAAAATGCGGCTGAGATATGAGCAGCTGAATACATAATTTTCTTTAACAAATCACTGCCGATCTAAACTTTTAGAACTGAGCTTAAAATACAGTGATTTGTTAAAGAAAATTATGTATTCAGCTGCTCATATCTCAGCCGCATTTTAACCAATTCACCTCATTTTTGGTGTGCAACATTCTTTTGAGTTGGTCTTTCAATATCTTTGGACCAAAAGTTAAAATTCAGAAATTTACAAATTCGTGACGTCACACTTTACCACTCTATTATATTGCTCGCTTAATGATCTAAAAATCAATGCACAAAGCTTTACTGACCAAACTTTTTCTTCACGTATATTCAAATGTAGCTTTCGGAATTAACTAGTCCTTGAGTGAAGTGAAATGCAAATGAATACGATAAAGCTATTTTATATCCCTTTTGTAAACAGGCCGGCTTCTTTGTAAACACTTCGTTAATTCCTTCTTCCTCTCTGTTAAGCCGCAAGTAATGTGAAATTCCAACATGGATTGAAATTAGGAAGTACTTAAAATGTGGGTGAGTAAAACACAGTTATTAAGGCAAGATTTAGACAGATCCATTACTAATTGTCACGTACATCATGCATTAACACTCTAGAGAGCGGTCAGCGGAAGAACCTAATTACGGTACCCACAAGTTGCCAAAATGTCTTTATGAATATACTGTGAGCATCTTATTGAAAGGAGAGACTGTCTTATTTTAAAACTCTGGTTTTATCAACTCAAGTTGATATAAGGATATCATAACCGCAGTGTGAAGAGCGAGATGCAGTTGATGTTTTTAGCGCCAGCCCATAGCCAGGCTGGTTCACACTTGCGACATAAGGGTATATACTTCATGGTAGTGTTTCGTTCCATATAGTCTCCCTGTATAATACTGTAAACGGAAATGATTATGCAGGGGACTATATGGAACGACACTACCATGAAGTATATACCGACATAAGGCATAAGCAAAAGAACATATACGCAAGCGCAGATCGTACTTTAAGGTTGGATGAATGCTTTGTTCTAGTCAAGTATAAAGGGGTTAACTAACCATGAAGTACAATCTGCGCTTGCGTATGTTCTTATGTCGCAAGTGTGAACCAGCGTTTACAGTTCTCTATGAAATACTTCGTCAACAGACTCAGTGCACGTGTCCTCAGTGATAGCGCTCGCTGATGTCTCCTCAGAGCTCTACACCTCGCATCTCTAGACTGGTATTCATCAAATAAAACACTGTAGACGAGCTAACTTCCTCGCAGTTGCAGATCAACGATATTTTTTTACAGAAACTAGTTATCCATTGTAAATTTTCCTTACTTCGATTGGTCTACGAACCATGACTGTACATAATTTCGTGCTTTTCCCAACACTGAGTTTTAGTCATATTATATGTAATATGAGCAAGCATTGTATTGGAGAGGTTTATAGCGCACTAATATTGCGCTTTAGGCTAATACAAGTTACATGTCAGTCATCCCAGGCGTCTCAGTCCGGAATAGCACTAAGTTAATTTTAACATTGAAGTCAATACATACAGGCATCCCGACTGACTCCTAAGAATGCCGAAAACAATTGTATATATCATGAGCTACCACAATGTTAGTTGGAAACTGCTTGTATAGCTCACTGATATTCCTTTATGTTCGGAATAACAGTAAGTTAATTTTAACATTGAAGTCGATACATGCCGCGGCGGTCTACATAGCATCCCGACTGATTCCTACTGAGAATGCCGAAGAGAATTGTTTGTTATTAATAACAGAGCAGAGAGACTCCTGTACAAGACAACCGCGGTCACATAATAGAGCAACAGAGTGGACATGTTGTGTGTTTTATTTTTATTATTTTTATTTAATAGCTTAACTCAGGCTGAGAAACAGACTCTAGGTCCAAACAAGCTCAGCCTGAGACAAATACAAATACACTGACAATACATTACAGATAGAACTATGAATAATGTATTAAGCATGAAATGTAAAATATATGTTTCCCGCGAGCTCGCCGTTTAATATTAGCTACACAGACCTCAAGTGTTGGCAGTTGATACTATTGCATGAGTATCAGGGTAGAAGAAAGTGTCATCTGTGAAAAATGTTTTGGTATGAAAACATTTTATAAATGGGTGTATGTCCTAATCTTGGAGAAATATCTAATCTCCGAGAAGGCTTATCGTAGAGGGCTTTTCATCTATCCGATACAACTTTCATGATATTAACATACTAGCCTTTCAACCTCCCAAAAAGAAATTGGCTGTTAGTACTGTAGACTGTCTTAAAATGACGAACAATTTTCCTGAGTCTCTGGCATTATTTTAACAGAGAATAGCGTGTTGGTGTATCTGATGAAAAAAAATAATCGAAAAACCTGTGTAAGATAGAGTCAAACCAGCGCTTATCTATTGCGTCTAGCTTTTCTACATTTCTTTGACTTTGGGATAATTTACCTCAAAATAACTTTAAAATGTTTGGATCTAGGGCCGAAAAATGCATCATTTCCTCTTTATATTTCTCCATCATCTTGTGACCTAGAACTTTCGGATTCAGTGCCCTGAGCGAATCGAGTTACTCCGCATAGCGATCAGCTCCTACTTCACCTCCCGGCTGAATGTCAACCTTTGCATGGGGTAGAAGTGATAATTTAATATCGGCAGACGATCAAAAACGCTCATCTTCAAGGACAACAGAATTGTGGAGCTATTAAAATATCAGCAGCAATTGCGGCTTTCTTTAGAATCGCCTCTAGCTATGTCGCGCTCAGTTAGCATGACATCCGAGAGAGAACTTAACGATGAATGAACTGGTTTGGTTGTAGTAGCATAGAACACACGACGTGTTGAACTCGAATCTTATTGTAGCTATCAACAAGTACCAGTGCTAAATTCGGGAAATTTAATTAACACTTAAAATTAATTACACAGAAACAGAGGCTGTCCGTAGTGGAGGTATTACGAACACGCGTTTAGAGTAATTAGCGCGTGCTTCTGTCAGTGACTCAGCTTTGAGAGCAAAAAGAACCAAGGGTAGAGATAATGACAGTGCTGTTACGACGGCATGTCTATCAAGCTGTCAACTAAACACGATTAGCCTGCCTGGGGTCATTCTAAATACAGAAATCAGTACAACTAGACAACGGAGCAAATAGCATAGGAATTAGCCAATGACAATGGTATGACCAAGTCAATAACCTCAACCGTGCGTAACTTACAGATCTTATCTCAATTTCATCGTGAAAAGTTGAATCTGTAGAATATTAAGTAAGAGGAACACAGAAATTCCGAAATTTCACTAAAAACATCGCCATCAATCCTATTCCGTCAACACAACTGTTTATTAAATTTTGCTCATATTTTATCGCTGTCTTTTATTATCTCTATTGATTGCTATAGCAATTCAAACGTATCTCAGTATGAAAATGCTGATGTTCTTTTTGTAATTATATGTGTTATATATGCGGCCACAAAGCACTTAGAACAACGTAAACTAAAATTGTACTATTAAAGATATCATGTCCAAATCGTGGCAACACACTGAAACCCCAACAAAGATATTTTATATTAATTAATCAAAAAATAATAATATTAATAATTTAGTATTTATAATGCGCTTTTTAACATAAAATGATCAAAAGCGCAGTACAATAGTAATTACGAAAAATAAACACTAAGTAATAATAAATAAGTCATACAAATATAAAAATATACATATAAAAATCTAAGGCTGCGTATGCACGATGCAATAATGCTATGAAAGTTAAAATGTAACTGAGTAACCCTAAAAAATGTGTTTTGAGACTACTTTTAAAACCACTAAGTGTGGAAATATTACACATGTTTTCCTATATACAAGTCACTGTGTATAGTAGGGATTATGTGGTTTAGTTCCGAAGTTTTTAATGCGGTGTAAATACAAAAAATAACAACGACGAATTAACTGCGGCACAATCGCAGACAGTGAAATAGGATTAGAGGACTCATGCAAGAGTCTCTTCAGCATTGCATGCATGAAATCATTACAGTCCTGTGTCAACAAAATCTGCGATACTTATATCTAAGATTTTCAGTTTTCTCCTTTTATAGAGGTGTAATCAGTATCTGTACAACGAATGACGCGCGTCATTATTACACTGACTCGTTCTTCATCCAGTACTATTTATGATACCTCTTAAAGCTATAATTGAGACCAACCGTTCAACTTGAAAAGGAAACAGGAGAAAAGTAAGGGAGAACAAGCAGTTGGTTGTTAGTGTTACGATTCGCCCATTCAGACAAACGCTATTTGAAATTTCGTCTTATTCAAACAAAGAATATGCAACATCTGTAGTGCTAATGAAGTTGGAGATGAATTCCACAACCTATTTCTACGGTGGCCCAAAAGGGTCAAACACAAATGAATTTCACAAAACACAAATCAATATCCCAAAACACAAATCAATATCGCAAAACACAAATCAAAATTCCAAAACACAAATCAGCATTTCAAAACACGAACCAATTTCCCAAAACACAAATCGAAATTCCCAAAACACAAATCAATTTCCCAAAACACAAATCAAAATTCCAAAACACAAATCAAAATTCGAAAACGCGAACCCATTTCTCAAAACACAAATCAATTTCCCAAAACACAAATCGAAAATCGAAGGCCTGGGAACTAACCCAAAATACCGGAACGCCTGCTGTAAATTTACCAGAATTGAAACTCTTGCGAAATGTTTTGCCAAAACTGTGGTGATCAAGGAGAAGATTTCCAATATTGTCCTAACTGCGGCTCTAAGCTCGGCACTAGTATACCTTCGTATGGAGCTCTTTTATCAGACTTCAACGTCACTGAGAAAGAAGCAATCGAAGGGGTCTTCTACAGCTGCGAGACCATTTTGAACTTTCTTTCCAAGTACCATGGGTTAGGGATTGGCGATGTATAATTTCTTCTCTTTAACTTTCGTCGTTTCCTACCCGTTACTCATTCCTTATCATTACCTCTACGTCGAAGGGAAGCAATCGAAGGGAACTTCTAAACCGTTTTTTTTTTTTTGGGGGGGGGGGGGGGGGGGGGGGGGGTACTCCCTCATATGGGCTATACGGGTATGTGCCGCGGGATAGGGTATGGTTTTTGAGCTGCCGAGGTCTGGGATAGGGTATCATTTTTACGGTTTTGGTCTGGGAAAGGGTATGGATTTTGATATACTTGTCGTTGACGTCATGCTTACCTCTCTATCGACCACACTACAGCTTAAAATATCATATTAAAACAAAACAACGGCTTTCGTAGTGTAATTGAGTATGAATCTATGGTTTGGGTCTGGGATGGGGTATGGTAAACGGCATGTTTAGGTCTGGGATAGGGTCAGGGTTTTGAGATCTCCGCGGCACACACCTACCAAAAAATCTTCTGAGTGCCCCCCGACCCCCCCCCCCCCCCCCCCGACCCCCTCCGGCTTCTACAGCGGATTTAGCTACGAAGCCATTGGTACCATGGCATTTCGATGTCGATGTCAACATTGAAAAGGCGATTATCTCACTATAACCTTAAACGAAACAAGCGGGAAATAAACTTGTTCGACGTAGAGGTAATGATAAGGAATGAGTTACAATGTAGATGGCCCAGGTTGTGTTTCTGGATATCGAGGGATGTGGCCTGGCACACCCTACGCATTAAGTACGGCATTCATGCTCCTAGAAGAGAAGTAGAGTGTCTCCTCAGGCGATTAGACCCAGATGGAGTAACGGATAGGAAACGACGAAAGTTAAAGAGAAGAAATTATACGTCGCCAATCCCTAACCCATGGTACTTGGAAAGAAAGTTCAAAATGGTCTCGCAGCTAAATCCGCTGTAGAAGACCCCTTCGATTGCTTCTTTCTCAGTGACGTTGAAGTCTGATAAAAGAGCTCTATACGAAGGTATACTTAAGTGCCGAGCTTAGAGCTGTAGTTAGGACAATATTGGAAATCTTCTTCTCCTTGATCACCACAGTTTTGGCAAAACATTTCAGTTGCAAGAGTTTCTGATTCTGGTAAATTTACAGCAGGCGTTCCTGTACGATCTGTTCCCAGACTTTCTCGATTGATATTCGATTTTTGTTTTGCGAATTTTGATTTCTGTTTTGGGAAATTGATTTGTGTTTTGGGAATTTCGATTTGTGTTTTGGGAATTTTGATTTGTGTTTTGGGAAATCGATTTGTGTTTTGGGAATTTCGATTTGTGTTTTGGGAAATTGGGTCGTGTTTTGAATTTTGATTTGTGTTTTGGAATTTTGATTTGTGTTTTGGGACTGACCGATTTGTGTTTTGCGATATTGATTTGTGTTTTGGGATATTGATTTGTGTTTTGTGAAATTCATTTGTGTTTGACCCTTTTGGGCCACCGTATATTTCAGTGTAGCCATCCTAAATTGGCCCAAGCTAGATCTCTATTTTCGAATAATTTATTTCTCATAAATCCATCTTTCTCTTCATTTGATCCTACTAGTCTTTATTATTATATCGTCTCCATGAATGATAGAACTATATTAACGACAAGTTGTAATTACATCAGACAAATAATGGAGTTATATGAAGAAATTAGTAGTAAGGTAACCTAATATATCTACATCTACATATATATGTTATTTTCTTTTTTTTATTCTCTAGTTAGTTAGTTTTTTTTAGTAACATTGTTGTAATCATTGTTGTATACTTATGTCTCAACCAAGAGATAAGGTGAATAAACATATTATTATTATTAGGCCGCTTGACAATATGTAGATGTATGCAGTAGCATTTCATTTCAAATCAGAAACCTCTGAATGTTTATCTTTAGATTTTTTACCGTATTTATCGTACTGTAATAATGGTAAACAAGATGGATTGAAGTACACTATACATTATTTACGTAATACAGTTTTTAATACTGAGCTGAATTGTTGCCTGGAATCATACTAGCACGCCACACGTGTCCAATGAAACTACATATATAAAACTGTGTGATTTGGCTAATAATATATACTAGTTTAGTCCAGTAATATACGTGTAGCCGGCAGACGTGAAAGACATGAGGCCAAAATATAGTGATCTTCGTTGTCACATTGCGCTGGGGTAAAAGGGTGCCAGACTCGATTCGTTTTACTTTAAGCTACTTCTGAAATGCCATGCAGATCTCTAATTCTAGTCAACTGTAATTCATTGAAAATAATATTTTCTTTATAAAGAGTGTGAATAATATCGTTGTTGTTGTTGGCTCAGACCAACAGTTTAGACAAACTGCTATTTTCAATTTTGAAATTTTCAGCGAAAGACGAAGAAAAACTCTGTGTGATCAGGTGACACGGCAATCGTCTCCTGACATGAAGTGAGCTTGAAAAAACTCGATACTCAAAGTGTCAGGGAAGGGGATAAAAATTGGTTTCGAAGCTTTCCAGGCTTTCTTAACGCGCTGTCGTAAACGTAGATATATTTCCTCTGCTGTAAGTATAAGCTCCCTTTTAGAAACCACTGTTCGCTCTATCATAGTATGTAAAAATATCTATAATTAGTTCTCATCCACTCGTGAACTTTTACTACATCGAGGACTTAACTTTAAGACTACGAAGACAAGAATGCTTTTGGCCAAGGATAAAGGCATAACGTTTTAAAAATAGGTGTATTTTTAAGTATAATTTTGCTTTTTAAGCGCTTGGGGCAGTTTTATGAAGTAGCGCTATTAATATATGGTATATATCATTATTACTATTTTTAAATATTACAGAAATGATTAATTACCAATGTTATATAACGTTAACTGGTATGTAGTTTCTATTGATGTGTAGTTTATAATTAGTAATAAAGACATAATAAGGGTCTAATAATATTACGATTTAAAAAATAGTTAGTTACCTCATGGCCCATTAGAAAAAGCCGGTTGGAACAGAGTTTGCAACTACTTTTACCTTTAATTTTGAAGGGATGTATTAACTGGTTATAACTTTTTTCATGAAAAAGGACCGAGAAGACTGAGGAAAGTTCCCTTCCACCTCCCGAGCCTAGGTCACACATTTCACAAAGCTGAAAGACATTACAAATAAAGCAAGCACAAATATTTGTCAGTATATCATGATACTTTTATTCTTTGGATTTGGAATTGATTTCACCACGTTAGTCAACAATCTTTCACCTGTGCCCTTAGGTTGCCAGAGCCCCGTTAGCGCGTACGATATTTAGCCGATAGTGAAGTTTCAGTCAGAGTGGTTGATAAACAAAACATTTTATTCCCAGGCTAAGTAGCCTTTTTGTTTAGCGAACTTTAAAACATGTTGAGAATTGAATCAGATAAATAACAAATCTTAAAAGATAAATGAATGACAATTTTTTTGACGAAAAAAAACTGAATAAGTAGCAAACGTCAGTATTTGTTGGCACTTAATTTGGAACGAGGAAAACAGGGTATATTTCAACTTGATAACTTAAGACAACCTAAGCTTGATCAACTTATGTTTTGCCTCGACTAAATATCGTCCACGTGAACTTTACTCACGGCTTTTGGAGTCACGTTGAGACCTGAGACTTTCCAACTGAAATACTATTTCCACATAGTTTCTGAACTAATAGCAAGAGTTAGACTTTTTTCCACTGAACCAATATGGGTGGAAAACTATGTTATTTTACATACAGCACACGCACTCGAGCCCTTGCTGAGTGGTATGCACTTCATTAATATATAATATAATATATGCTTATAAAATAATTTGAAAAGACAACTTATGTGATTTTTGTGATGTCATTACAGAATATTTAAAGTCCACCGACATCTATTAAATGAGTCTAGACGAACCACTTTGCGGTTAGTCTATATATCAACAGTGTACGTTGCAATACAATATTGACCAATTTACGTTCACACACAAACCACAAAACAACATCGATTTCTCCTACTCGGATGGTGTCATGATTGCACACAAACATATACTGTTCGTGTTATTGTTTCTGTTCTATCTATGTGATAAGCGCTACTTTTGTCTATTTCAGTTTCGTAAATTTCTTTCGGTGAATGAACATGCATGGCGTACAATGAATCTTTCCGTACATCATCTCTCTATAAATGTAGACTGTTTTACACAGGCTGAGTTTGTGCGATATTCGGCTAATTCTTTTTACAGCTTAATTTATCTAGTGCTGTTTTAAACAAGGGAATGCTCCTCCTGGTTTAAAATCCTCTCAAAGATCTTGAAGAGTGTCACTGAACTCTTTAAAAGTCAGATAAACTCCTTATCCGCGAGTTTTTGCAAGTCTTAAACTTTATCCGTAAACAAACTGTCCCACACGAACGTCTCGTATAGTTTTGAGTGGTGCTGTATGGCTTGACTTACAGCTTTAACCTCGTGGAGCAAGCAAACAGCTGTAAATTATGTTTAAGATAGATCAGAGTTGTATATGACCCATCCAACGTAGATGACACATCACGAGGCTATAGGCACATCATTCACGAGGGAGTGCGGCTATGTTAGGGACCGTTTTCGCCGGATTCGCAGGAATCAACACTCGGTCGACTACCGGCAGCCACACCCCTCCACTACCATTTCCTGGTAGTTCTTCAGAACGACCTTTTCGAACTCGTCTAAGTAAAGCATACTAATGGGAGTTAGTGTTGTGGGCACACAACACACATTCGGTACTTTATCGTCTACCGAGTTCATAAGAGTTTGTACAATGGCGTGGTTGGTAGCGTTCAAGTTTTTTGTTATTGGATAAGGGCACTGGCCGCTACAATAAAATGCATAATAACCCGGCGGCGCAACAATCCAGTCGTTCCAGCCAACATCACTAAAGTCAACATACAACGGGTGGCGTCGACAATAATGAGGTGTTCTGCGCTTTGGTCGCCCGTGGCCGCGGCCTCGGCCACGGCCACGGAGACGACCACGGGTACGGGCACGACCATGGCCACGGAGTGGAGGACTTCTTTTCCTCCTGACGTGGTGATGATTCTGTGCATCGTGTGTATAGGCCACGACCAGAGGTCTCTGATCGTGCCACTCTGCGTCGTCCATTGTCGCATTTCGTTTTAAGCTGACGGCAGTTGTATCAATGCTGTGACCATCTTTTGCGCATACATGAACTTCGATTCCGAAATTATTATGTGGATAAGTAACCCAGTGCTTCAAGGCAGACCGAACGTCGAACGTTTCCCAGCCATTTTCTGTTGTGTTCACTATACGAGTGTCTATCAATCTCGTTATTGCTGGCCGAGAAAGCAAGCCCGGATTCAAAACCTGGTAGATATTGACACGCACCTCGGTCGCGTTAGTACCTTCCGAGCGACTCCATGCAGCTGTTTTAAACAAGCGGAACTCCGCAAATGTCACTTTTTCATGCCTTGGAAACGTTGACAGGTCGAATCTAATTCTTGTTCGTTCTGGGGTGTCCGGAAACGTAATGACTTGGTCATCTGTTAAAGAGAAGAAATAAAGAAAAAATAAATTTCCGTTTTTACATAAAACCGTACTCATTAGGAGAAATTGCACACAATTAGAGCCAGGGACCTCTACTTTGCGACAGATGCGAAGTCTGACCTCTACACTAACCTTGGTGATGGAATGCTCTGATTGTGTTAGCTGATGTCCACTTGTCGTCGAATCTGAAGTTCGTTGATATCCAGTCGGGATGGCTTTTGTGGTTGTTATACAATTCCAACATATACTTGGGTATTCTTAGTCCTCGTTTCGGTCTTGGACGCGTTTTCATTCCCATAGAACGGAGAAATTTCTGCTCTACAGCTCTGAAATTCTCACTGTTTCTTATCTCGATCGGTGCTCGGGCCCAACTCGTCGAGTCAACCGGCGAAGAGTGTGCACTAAATGGTAGACTAGTTAATCCAACCAAGAAACAACAAAGCTGTAACACCAGCATTTTTGGAGACCTTGGATTCCCTGTGACAAATAGATAAGTAGAACATTTACTTTAGTTACAGTTTAATGTGAAGAGGTGAAAGCATAATATTTACACCGAATGATCAACATAACAATCGAATTCCATTTATTTGTGGCTAAGTCTACGTGCCGCAAACACGAAAAAAATTAAACCTACCCGTCTGATCCTTTCGCTGGACCGTCGATAAAAATTACAAAGAATGTAGTTCCCGAATAATCAGCCTCGTCCGTAATTATTTGTTCCTATGGATGAGTTGGCAAGCTACTTAGTCGTTTAAGTATAACTTGGCTGTACCAAAGTGGTACCGTTCGAGCGTTTAGGATTGAATTGCACGATATCCTCAAAAACACTTTTCCATATTGTACCTCAGCACGTTCGAATTAGTTAACTGCGTATCGCGTTCCACTGTATGCTCTCCTATTGGTGTGAACTCTGCAGGAGCGAGCCATCACAACCCCAGCATGATATGCTAAGCTGATTTTTACAGCTATTCAACAGCCTCTAGCCCTAAGCAACAATTCGGATATCAAATGTATAAGCAACACTGGGGGGACAATAAACGCAACGGGGAGCTCATAAAACGAACCGCATGCGACTTTTTGCGGCAAGAAGAAAGGTCTATCAGAGAGATTTCTAAAGACTGGGATCTTTTACAAGGCTAGCTGTGTAGAAGTACTTAAATGATATGAATTGCTGATCAAATGTTTAATCAATTGATCGTGGAATGAAAATAAGGTACGAAAATGAATGCGTTGTTCTTCCCGGTACACTTCACATCGGTTATCAAAACTTATAACAGAAAGGGTCCTTAGAGCAAGTACAACATCGCAGTGGGAGGTCTTTATACACTTCAAAACGGAAGTTGCTAGGTAATTACACAAGCTATTAAATAAGAGTTAAATGACTTTCGAGAACCGCAAACTCTTTGAAAAGGTGAGAATTGAAAGCTCAATTACCATCATCTTTAGAATGAAGAGCACGTTGCTAATAGTTAGAAACACTTTGGCAAATAAGCGGCATACTAACGGAACCGATTTCCAAGGAACTGCCGGTATTTTTTAACGTTGTGCTGACCTTAAACAAATTACAAATGGCTACAATATTTACTACGAAGGTAGATTTTCTAATCAGGTAATTTCTAATTTCGTAAACGGGCTTTCGTGGAGAGTTTCTATGACTGATATGCGGGGAAACTTTTGCTACCGACTTTCAAGAGAGAATGATTTCACCGTGCCCTCCGTAGACTAACGTAAGTATTTCATCAGCTGATGGTTACTGATATGCGCATCTTACAGTGTGAACTGTCCAGGAGTTAAGAGCACACTACCGATTAGCTTCTTCATAGAACTGTATCAACTGTAGGGAAACAACACTAGTATGTTTCTTGCCACATGACTCGGAGTTCACTGAGCAATTATTATGCGTAGGCCACATTGGGGATACTAATGAAGTGAAAAGCGATGGCGTCCCGTTTCATCTTCTGCTCTGGCATCAAACTCATCATCTAAAACACGACGTGAAGACTGACACCGCGGAATGCTCCTAGTTCCGACAAAAAGACACTGACTCCAAGCCCACTGTTTCTTCGTGCTCCCTGCGAGCATAGAACTAGCCGCCGCCAAGTTTGGTTTTGACCGCACGGAAACGAATATACATGTGTTCTTTGACTGATTTCTTCTTAGAGCTCGCAAGGGACGGGTGTCCTGGATTACTAAGCATCGGTCCATAGTGCCATATCTCATGTTTGAAAAGTCAATTATTTTGTGCTAAAAGATACTGATAATATTGAGAGGAGGATGTGTGAGTTTTCATGATGTTGCACGTCGTTACACTGAACTGACCTTATAATTATAGCTGCCTCGCTGTTCGGCTGTTCGACAGTGTTTGGTGCGTGCAGTGTGAAATCACGGGAGTTCAGGCTTCGTAAACGGCCTGCAAAAAAAGCATTAAATGAGAACTAATTAGTTCAATAGTTCACTGTTTTTATTCTATTGGTATGAGGTTCAATTGAACGTGTTGGGGATACTGTCGACAATGCTTGGTTGGTTGTCCCCGCAGTCGGCTTCGTACATGACGGCCCTCTTTACGTGGAACTACTCACTGTACAACTGCATGACTTTACATCATATTATATTGTAAGTTATGTTCATAGCTGGCATAATCATTTTACCTCACGTGACTCGTTAAGGCAGTCAACTAGTCAGTCTTACAGATGAAGCTTCAATAGCCACGCCACGATATTATAGATAAGCTCAAGAGAATAGGGTATGCTGTTATAGTACTGAACAGTAATACGGATATCTGGTAGATTAGTTTTGCTTTGCCGGAAAAGAAAAGGCCACTAAAATTATGCAAGTTGATGATTGTGTGGGTCTTAGATTTCTCGATAAATAGCTACAATTTTTGGTCGGCGGAGCCACTGAGGGTACAATATCACTGTGATAACCATCTAACATTCACGGTATTTTTAGTCTCTTCGATAGACAAGCTAGCAATTAATCATCCGATGGGAAAGCCTTTTTAACTCGAAATAAAGACGGACGGAAACACGATTTGCACCTAAACGAGAAAAACGACAAGCTAAACACTTGGAAGATGCCACGTATTCTCCGTGAATACGATTAAAGAATCGCGACAAACCCCCCGCGACATATTTATAAAAGTTCGAGAAGAAACGGAAGTACTAACCTTACTTCCAAGAAGCAAATACCACGGCTTCACGTGAAATTAAATCGAGAACTGACTACTTGAAGAACCCTAGAAACTTACGTGCATCTGTTCATCGTCACAGTGAAGTGAAAATGCCATTAGATTTAAAGTTAAGAGGCAACTAGGTCACGACCGCCGATCCGAATCTAAGGAACCTATTATGTACTCCGTTTAGAGCTGAATGAAGCGTTAAACAAACGACCAGCCATGCACGAACCAAAAGGCCCTCCAGCATCAATCGACTCTCAAACGATGGTTATCACGGGGAAAAAAACAGGCTTCGGGTAAACACGATACTGACATGAATAAACTACGTTCACACTTCCCATTTGAGTCTAAATATTAGTTCTGTCCAAATGCATGCAATTTAGAGTATAAAGTGTAGATTTTTCTGGTAAAACCAAATAAGGACTAGCAAAACTGCGGCCGGACTCAATACGTCCGTTACGTAAAATATGTTCCGGTTCAATAAATACTACAGTACTATTATTAATGGCTGGATAACCTTCCGCGAATACCGCTCATCTAAAACTAATTATAAGAGGAACTGACAAAGATGAAGAGTCGTTAAAAAGCACCAGCAATTTCGAAACTGTATCTTACTCTATCCTAGCTGATGGCTTTGAGTTATGCAACTGATGATGATACGCGAGGCCCAGTCAATTGCGCGTTTGCAGTAACTGTAAGGATGTCAGAAATAACGTGACAGGTTTTGAGAGTTCAAAATCCCCTGTGAAGAAAAACAGCTAACAAATAGTGCTAATCAGCGTGTGTTCTGTATCCGGCCACGTTTTGTTGCAACCTCCGAGATCTAAATTTGCGTCATCACTCGTCGAGGTAAAACTGAACATCGCGGCAATACTAATTCTACTAGGGTCCATTATGTTGTCCGGTTGACAGAAGCCACACAGAGCTTATGAATTTGATTTGGTTTCTCGACATATAAAGCTTGGAATACTAAACAAAGTTCTGTCTGCTATGGGATTGCTGTCTGGCGGAGTTTCGTCGAACTTTTCAATTTGATTTGCGTAGACTGTATAATCAATGCTGGCTACTTGATTGCTTGCGTAGATAAAGGGCAGGGCTCCGTGGCCCAGTGTTTATGCAAGTTAAACACATTCGAGTTGAAGTTACCTTGTTGTTAGGCTGCTAGCCGGTAAAGTTCAGCAACGTAGATTCCCAGTCAGCACACAAGATCATCTCAGCGTTGAATATTTCCCTGAAACTATCCCGAAAAACAAAGCGAGTGATTTACAATTATCTCACAATACAAACACTAGTGGGGGCCTAAACGTATGTCAAGTAAATGAGCGCAAACAATCACAGTGAGCGTACAAAAGTATTCTTTACACATTCAGCACCTAGCGAAGATCTTTTAATTAAATATCTTTGATTTGTCAAAACCTTCACGAGGGGTCAGGATAAACGCCTCACCACAATGGTACTGAATTCATTAGCAGCTTCAACAAGTAAGATAACAAACAACCTTGCCGGATAGCCTGAATGAAAATGGCACCTAGAAATCAAATTGGCATATGAAATGTCAACTCAAAAAAATATTCGAAGTCTTGTCTCCTGTCCATCATATCACCGTCACCTATATGACTATACTAAACAAACAAGCGTGCTAAATAGTTTAGTTTTCGAAGTCAAGAAGCGCTTTTTCTTACACCAAAATTGAAAAGATTTGAAAAGTTCCCCTGGATTCTCTTTGGGTTGTGGCTCTTTTTAGTCATGTAGTTAGCATTGACAAAAGGCGCCTGCCAAAACTACTGCTATCTGAAACGTGTATCTCAGGACATGACAGGTAGCATAACGACGATGACAGTTGTACTTGTAAATGCTGCCAAAACATTTCCGGAACTCATTAATCGCAGTGTGGTACGGGATAAGACCTACGTTGAATGTACTTCTCGACCGGCACAGAGAATCAACAAGCTTTGAATGTGTTACAAACGCACTCTTAAACAGCACAACACAAGGCTAGAAGTTCGAGCTTAAATCACGAGAATAAATATGTCAATCATGTAAATGTATTCCACGTATTTATCAGTTAGCCTTGGTGCATTATGAAATGAAGACTACCACCTAGGGTAATTGAATAGAGCTTCAAGTTGCACTTGTTTTAACCATTCAGCCACTCCGGGGAGGTCCTGTGAATCACAGTATTACACTAAAGTAAGGCCCAAGCACTTAAGAATGGGCCAATTAACGGTGCTATTGTTCGCCACTCACTGTGTCGGAGCCCCCACGAAGTTTGCCGAACAACTGAACTCTAACAATGCAAAGTAACAACGACGACAGCCGCTCTAATAACGGAGAGAATAAAGAAAAGAGGGAGCCGGGCGAAAATAGAAAGAAAAAACTCGGGCGGAGAGAAAATTGTGTATACTGGCATGCATAAGAATATTGCAGTTTGATTCAAATTGTCAGGCAGCACTGAATCCTGGGCACTGAATGCAAATATTGAATGGCAAAACATACCAGTTGCGAGCTTCGTGCTGATACCTAATCCTCCGATCAGCAAGAAAACCGCTAGTTTGTATGCTGAAAAAAAATACAAAGCCTTAAAAAAGCTCCCGAGCAATGCGATGTTAACTTAGAATTAAGATACGTCAACACTGGTCATGCAAGGTTGGCTCCTACGGATTGTTCAGAAAAATGGCTGGGACTGATAGTGGTACTTTGGAACTGAACATAAAGAAGTGGACGTATGAGATATCTTTCCCGGTTGGAAATTTAAAATAAAACTGAAAAGGGAAATAAAATAGAAAATAAACATAAAAGTGGTAGCGCGTCAGCCGGAGAGAACGAAAAGAGCGGGAAAAGTTACTTCAACCGGTAACCCACGCTTTCCTAAAAAACGGAATTTCTGTTTTTTTTCGGTGTAAATGTTAAGCACTACAGGATACGAAAAACTGAACGAAATTTGCGGCTTACAACTTGCAATACATAGCATACTAAAAAGCTGGATTTCACATTGCACTGACACAGCTCTAGAGCGGTTCCCCTCTGTAAATGTCGGGCTTCTTACCAAAGCGATTGCTTGTCAACTTGGAATAAAAGCAAACTGTGTTTGAGTTATGTTCGTCTTAAAAATAATCCATTTCAAACCCCGACCTCAAGCCGCAAGCTGGAATTTAAACTCACGCACGAAACCGAAGCCTGCTAGTGTCAATATAGTCTGGAATAGGTGAAAGTATCAGTTCAAGAGCAAAGTAATTTTCGATATTTTCAATTCCAAAACGGCTACAGGAATGACATCGGGTGCACTGAGTGATTAAGTTACTTGCAGTTTAGCGGCCAGAAAAAAAAAACCGTGTGTAGTTCGGTAACATCAACACTCGATTGGCACTTGTTTTCATAGTTTTCAAATGGTCGCCTGAAATTTTCTAAGATATTTCCGCGGCTATGAGGGACGCTTCACGACACATACGATGATTCTATTAATTATCACCATAATTATGACCAGAAAAACTGTTCAATATTCTTATTCATAATTATTGTGTGGCTTTTACGTAAACGTTTTTTCATACCCTTCTTAGTTTCGCGTTTTGTCGTTGACAAAAGAGTGTTTCTAGTGTTTCTTCGCCGTTCCACTGGCTTTACTAAACACACTGTTCAGCATCAAATGTACAAGCCTAGTTCCCTTTGATTCCCAAATGACTGAAATCATTGGATAAAATTAAGTTTGTACGAATTTGTCAGCCCCGCGGGCCATATGCTTCGGTTTCAATTCCTAAAATAAAGCAAATGTAATTTGTTTCAACTTGAACACTTTTCAGAATGATTTAATCCAAAGGAATTGTGAAACTCTGATGAAACTTCCTCAGTTTCATCATTTGTGAAATCTGTGAAAATAGTTCCATCTTCACAACACAATAAAAAGACAATAAACGTAAATACTTACTTCTCCTCAATACGAAGCAGGTGGTGAATAGTAGATGCTAAAGTGTTGAGTCGAAGCTATCAAACAATTTCAGTACAGTTGGTTCAGTCAACTGACCTTAATTTTAGGGGGAAACATAGCCAGTTTTCTTCAGGGTTTTCCAGGTCTGAACCAGTGTTATTTTGCCTGCATGTGGTTCCGATTAAAACACACACTGGCATGCCAAGTAAAGTTAATCTATTTATTTACAAATATTATAGCAGTACACGCCCTTTTCTGAGGTAGGGACGGAAGTTGTGTTAGTGCTTGACGTAGAAGCGTGCCCAGATCCCGTTCCAGAACAGTGATCTTGACCTTACAGCCCAACATTTTACGTTTCACTAATGTTTAACTTATAATGCCTAACATACACCTTCTATTTCTTCTTCAAACAATGATAATCCAGAAGTGCATAAAGTTTAGCCGGAACTCTGGTTGGCATATCACACCCAGTACATTAAAATAATAATCGTATCAAACAAAGTTGTGGTTCGTTCGTCCTCAACCAAGATGAGTTTTATTGTTATTATATTTAAAAATCCATTGTTCAGGAAGGACTCAGTTTCGAAAGGAACCAATGCAACGAACGGAAGCCGATATCAAACTAAAATTTACTGTAACGTCTATCGCCTGATAACCCGTGCTAGAGCGAGCCACGACATGTCCGTGTGGGACGGAAATTCAACCACTCAGCTCTCCCTTCTTTTCGAGACTACTCCTACTCTCCCGGAGTCATGTTTATTTCCTGATTCTTTCATTGTTGTTTTTAGTGAGGAAATACATACTTTCTCTGGTAAGACTATGGTTAATCGGAAGACTTGACTGTCGACGGTGGTAAGAGTAGACTCACTTGAAATAATCAGTGGACCTCCCGTTACTCCCATGTAAACTTGCTGTGAATTTATTCACTGACCAACTGGGTAGTTTTTTAAAAGCATTTGCGTCTCTTCTGTAGACTCTTTCCAGCCACTTCTTTGGCGAAAAACCGGAGTAAAATCAGAGCTATATTATTGCTGCGTTAAGTTGGCTGCGCGAGGTATGGGGCCGAGCGTGAAGGCGCTTATTCATTAACCATACCTCACGCAGCCAAAGTTTACACAGCAACAATATAGATCTGATTTCACTCCGGTTTTTCGCCAAAGAAGGGGCTGCAACGAGTCTATCTCTTCTTTTTGCAGGGAGAGAGAACGTCTGCACGCAGGCTACGGGGGTTTCAAGTCTCCGGGGTCTCTGTTTTTTCTTCCTCCACGAAAATCAACCGAGTTAAAATTTCGTATCAATCACGGTTTCTGGGGGTTAATCTTTAAATACAGAAGGGAGGGGTGAGTGAATCGTTTCCCAGAAACGGGTGATTGATCTTCAATCCAACCGGCCCACGTAGAAATCGTCCCATATACTTGAACGTCGGCCTCTGGCTAGAGAGACTCACCTTGCCTTCCGACGATCAGCCGCTCAAAGTCGATCTGAAAATGCGCGAGTTTCTTATTAGACGAACTGGTAGTCGATCGGCTTCCAAACGATGGTAGCCTTAGCCAGATACTCACCGTCAAACTGTTGCTTGAAAGACGATATATTAATAGTAAGGTGCCTATATAGCTCTTATTTTTGCTGACTTTGCAAGAAAGCAAGGGCGCCTTTTAGTGGTCATGCTGAAAAGGGAAAGCACGAACTCCTTGTGCTTTTCAAAATCTGTGAGCACCAAAAATTAACACTTGTAGAGAAGGATGTTGACATTTTAGTTTCTCTATTTCGAATATAATATGGCCAATACATGAAAACATTTTCTGTATTCTATTTTCGGAAGAGCTGGACTGATTGATCAGGATTGATACTTTAAAAAAATGCTAAAGCTTCCGCCGGCGCTAAACACAGAATGTCACCGTTATATCTGTACATGCAGGATAATGTTCGGCAAGTTAGGGTCGTGCGGCTTCCTTTTCTGTCACGAAAATATGACGGAGGATGTAAAGCTTTGAGAGTTTTGGCTTTCTGTTTCTTAAATAAGCAGAGAACGTAAACGTTATTGAAACTACTAAACTGAGGCCAAATCGACATTTTGCGGTAAACGTTAGCATTTTTGCGGTAAAATATTTAGTATTTCTAGATCTTTTCGGGCTAACAATAAACTCTAATTGCGGTCATCACCTTATTTGTCATCACCGGGGAAGACTGTTTGATCAGTTTTCTGTTTGCCTCAGTTACAATAGGAAGTTTAAACAATTAGTGTTTATGCTTGAATAAAGAGTTCTAAATATTTTCCATTGCTTTTGTTATGCAGCATTCAATAACTAATCAAACTAACCTAAAAATAAACTTCGCCGAGTGTCTAGCACAAGAATAGAATTTCCCCTCTTCCCGACCGAAAAAAGAACAGGAAAACAGATTAACAGGGCTTGTAGCGCCACAAGATATGTCGACCTGTGTTAGAATAGATTTCGTATGAGTGGGACAAGTACGGCACAAGTACGGCACAAGTACGGTACTGACTACGGTACGGTTACTGTACGGCATGTCGTGACTTTGAAATGGTTTCCCTATTGTTTTTGTCCTGCTGATCCAATCAAATTACAGAGTTACGGTACAGTACGTTACAGTACGTTACAGTACGGTTACGGTAAGGCTGTTTGTTAGGCCGTACCGCCGTACGTATTTGCCGAGTTTCGGAATTATTGAAGATTGCTTACCTGTTGGCACTTTCTGACAATTTGATTTGATTTACATATTATGGGTATAGAATGGTCCCTCAAAAAATCGTGAGTCTCCGAAAATTCAAGCAAGTCTCGAAATCTCGGCGTTTCAAAAAAGAGTCTCGGATTTTTAAACAAGGGTCTCGGCGTCTCAGCGAGTCTCGGATTTGACCAATCTTCACCCCTCATATTATTATTACACTTCACTTATCATAGCAGGAATGTAAGCAAGGATTGACATATGTTGCACAAGCGTGTTGTTAAACAAATTACAAACACGAAAAACATGTTCCACGCCTAATTTAGAGACTTCTACAAGATTTTTATTGACATATTTTTCTTTGAGTGCTTGAAAGGATGATCATTTTCGTCCCAAGCGTACACCGGTATGTATTGTTTCACATTCCATGTGTTTTATTTTCTCGGAGAATAGAATAACTTTAGTTTAGCTCGGACCCTTTGTACATGCCTGACAAGTGAAGCATATAATCGTATACTACAGTATATTATATCGGCTCAGGATCGGAATGATCGAATAACGGATCTCGTTCGTGATTCTGAAATTGTGCATGGGACTTGATGACCTGAAAAATATATTGAAGCGGCTTTCTAAAATGATTTAAGAACTTACCGGCTAACCTGGCCATTTCCTGGGTAGCCGGGGGTACGTAAGCGCTTCACTATCACCTCTGTGGCCCATCGGGTTCGATTCCCGATTGCGGCGCCATATGTGAGTATATCTCCCTTGCTCCGAGGCAGGGTTTTTCCCCGGGTTCTCCGGTTTTCCTTCCTCCACAAAAACCAACACGCTAAATTCCAATTCGATCTGTGGTTTACCCGGGTCCTGACTTTGGTCAGCCAGAGTTTTTAGTTGGGTTTCTTAACCACTTTCCTTACTGCCGGTACCAGTATTTAAAAGTAAGAACGAATACTATTGCATTATTTGGCTACAAGGCTTCAACCGGCTAAACATTGCTATCATTAATACTTCCCTGCGATATTTCATATTTAACGGCACTTAAAATTTGGTAAAACATTCCGCACTAGTAAAATAGCTTCTTAATATGGCTTGTTTAAGGATCATAAAAACTAGAGTTGCCACTTTTCCAGCCGTTGCTCAGAGACAGCCCATGACCTATCTCCGCGGACTCACCACACACACGTAGCTCGCCAGAGAAACTGAGGGAAAAGTGCCAGAAGTTGTTTCGACAGTGGATAGTTTCTCAGTGAGGAGATAACCTCATCTCTTTCCAAGCGAGTAACTAGTTGAGCAAAACATGACGCATATTTGTCAGTCGCACACTTGTCCTTGGCTGTACAGCTTTTGG
This sequence comes from Actinernus sp. WN-2022, assembly GCA_030867875.1. Classification (NCBI taxonomy): domain Eukaryota; kingdom Metazoa; phylum Cnidaria; class Anthozoa; order Actiniaria; family Actinernidae; genus Actinernus; species Actinernus sp. WN-2022. The sequence continues at coordinate 20,323 of JAOWCC010000858.1, read as the reverse complement.
CGTCCTCCTTAATCTTAGTAAAAGGTTTCTAAGTTGAACAACGAGCCGGCGAAACCAACACATCATAATGTCAAGGTTTGAAGGTAAGGCCTAGCTCCGCGTCCTAAAGTTGCTGTAATTTAAGGCGACGAATAGCAACTTAAGGCGACTTCAGTAATTTCGGGGGAAAAAATGGGGGAATTTTAGGCGACTTAAGAAGAATTGAAGAATTGCTTCTTGCAACTTTGGGTATCTTAAGGCGACTTAAGCAAGACTGATTATATATTAAGGAGTAACTGCTGAATTCCCTCTTAAAGCGACTTAATGCGATTTAAGGCGACTTTAAGCGATTTTAGGACCCGGAGTAGGGCAATATTGTGACGATTTATTTATTTAGTTTCCAACAGCAGTGATTACAAGTTAATGAACATTTAAATAGAGAAAAAGCTAGGACTACTAGCTGTTGAGTAGGAACTAAACAGGTGGAAAATACCTATAAAATAAGCCCTCCAAGTAAAACTAAGAAATCAAATAATAATGATAATTACAAAAACAGCTATAAAGTTAACAAACAAATATAATTGGTTTTGACAACAATAGATCAGTTCGCGGTTAATTCCGAATTTTGATAGCCTGCGTTGCGGCTCTGGAGTATCGGAGCGTAGCCGGAGCGGAGCCGGACTAGGGCCCTCCCCCCTCTCTTTTTCTTCTCGCCCCAATTCCCCTAATCTCTGTCGCTGCGCTCCGATACTCCAGAGCTGCAACGCAGGCTAACATTTTGAAAGGGGTGCAAACATGGCACGAAATACAGTGTTCCGATGCCAAATAATTTCCGGAAACTCGAATTTCTGAAATCACTGTCTGCAAACTTAAGCCGTACCAGGTAAAAGAAAATTTGAGGCATGGATATGCTGGGACGGCGTGCAATCGTGTTTTCAGTTTTCCATATATTTGTCTGTAACAACGAGTCAAAGTCCGCGGGTTAATTTACACTATCTAGATTAAAACAAAGGACTGTCCAAACGTTTTCTTCCTTTTCAAGATCGCAAGCCATCAGTTCACGTCGGTCATCCGTGGCCTTGAGCCCACGAGGAGGAGGGTAATGAGCTCCTGCCTTAAGTTAATGTTTATCACATCGTTAAAATCCTTTTATCGGAAACTTGACCATTTCTAATAGTGTTATCATCATTCCAATGATCTGAATTTATATTTGAGTTTGAAAAGAACGGCTACGGGATCAGATGCCAAAATCCTTAAAGCCGACCCATGGGATTGGGGTACTATTTTGTATGAGTGGGACAAAAACACGGAATAATGTTTGTAGCCTTACCGTACCACACTGTAACTTTTCATTACCGTAACTCTGTAATTTGATTGGATCAGAAAGAAAAAAAAAAATAGGGAAAGCATTTCAATATCACGACATGCCGTACTACCCAGTGACTCATACGATATACGTCATTATATGCTCGATCTATATCACATGCGCACTACCTCTAAAGCTGTGTTATTTGGTATTTATAATATAGATATAATAGTACGCGCGCTCTGATTGGTTAAAAAGCCATGTTTTATCAGAGTATATAACATGGTTTGCCGTGTTTTATTGTTTTCAACTGGCGCCGGTTTCCTTTCATCGCGCGTGTAAATCTATATTATAAAACAGATAAAGAAGTCTTAAATCCATGTTTTATACTATACATAAAACACTCTGGTCATTTAAGAACATTCGAGAAATGTTGAAAGCACGCGCCTTCGGCTTGTGCTTTAACATTTCTCTCATGTTCTCAAATGCCCATCGTGTTTTATGATAGTATAAAACATGGCTAAGGCTTCTTTATTTGTTAAATCCGATCAATCAGTCATGAGCGTGAACGAGAACCGAACATTCAAGATAATTTTTTTTCAATTGAAGTGGGCGAGCCACTTAGCCGGAGCATATTTGTTTGCTTTCTTCCGTTTGTTTATCGGTGGAATTGTTTTCCATTGAAGCAAATACAAGAAAATCTAAAACTGAGCTAAGCGGGTCAATCAGAAATAGTTGAGTGCGGTCTTCGGCGAGCACTAAATTTAGTGTCAATGTTTTAATTTCGAATGGTTTGAATTGCATCTCGTGACTTTAGTGAGTGGGTCCTTCTTGGACACAGTGCAAATGCAGTATGGCATAGCAGGACTATAGACTATAGGACTATATTCGGCTGGGGTGATCATCGTATTTTTTAAGGTTTGAAATCGGCGATTTAGTATTTTTTAGGGGTTGTCCAAGCGAAATCCATTTTTCAGGGTGATTTTTATAACATGACGTACATTTTAGGGTGGAATTTTTTTCACGGTTTGGTATTTTTAGGGTATTTTCGAGGTTTTCCGACGGTCACCCCTACCCTTTTTACCCAGTTGAAGACCAACCCCCCCCCCCCCCCCCCCTCCTCCCCCAGGAATATAGCATTCGATCGGATTTCGTACGAGTGCCAAACATACGGCATGTCCGTAGCCTTACCAAACCGTACTGTAACCGTACTGTAACCGTACTGTAACCGTACTGTAACCGTACTGTACCGTAACTCTATAATTTGATTGGATTAGAATAATTAAAACAGTACGGTATGCACTTGTTTATTACTTGATTGTAAATAGAGCACATCTGTTGTTATATGGTGTTATTAATAAAATAGGTACTTATTGACTGAGTGGGAGGGCCGGACGGGACTATTTGGCTCGAGGTGATGACGTACGGACGTCCGAGCGTACGTACAAAATGACCGAGAGCCAAATATTTTCCCGTCCGGCCCGACTTAACTCAGTCAATAGGTTTTTTATCATATGACCATATTTTTTTGTAGAACAAACCGCAAAAGAGCAAGTAAAAATTGTGCAGGGCCGGACGGCTTTTTCCGGCCCGCTCATGCCATACACGTCCGGCCCTCGTCACGTGACTTTTGTAAATGGTTTTGAAAGGAATGTGCGAGCGGGGCCGTACGGGTCATACGATAAGAAAACTGCTTCACTACAATGGCAAGAAATCAGGTTTGGAAAATTGCCTAACCTGCCAACGGCCCGTTCGCATCTCCCACTTGAATAACTGACAGATCATTTAGGGACCGAAATAATCGAATATATAGGGTGCTAATGCTCTACTAAAAAATACATAATACATTTCTTCAGTCTTTACAAGCCTCAAATCATACTTTTCAAGTGCGTACTGACAGGATTGCACTAGTTTAACAATAAGTAGCAATTCTATATCCAATCAAGTTTTCCGGTGGGCTGCTGCCAATACTTCAACGTACTGATAATTACCAAAACGGACTCATAATCGTCTCGGGTGATAACAGGACTGAAATCCTGGTTAACTTGAAACATTCAAATAACTCAAGGCAAATGAGTACATTTAGAGGCTGCCTCTAAACTTTTTCTGTCTGCCAAAAATTCTAAATATAGCTACCAACTGATGGACTTCCTTATTGGATTAGCTGAATCTTATTATAAATATCCGATAAGTACGTGTAGCTATAGAAAAATATGCCGATACTCAGTTTATAAATGGATAAGTAGTTGATCGTAGCTGCTATTTTTGTCGTCGTCCATTTTCCTGAATTTTTCTTGCATGACTATTAATGGTACTGCTACATGGTACGGACTTTTTTTCTTGCACTGATTTCTCTCATAAAGCAACAAAGTTACAAGTCGCACGAACATTTTAGCGTGCAATATCCCTCACGCAACTTTTTTTCAAAATGATTTGGTTTCAGTACTTTCTGCAATTAATTTCTATCAGCTGCATGAAACAATGATGGCATTTAAAATGTTCCAACCAATCATTTTTTTAATAATACGTCGGCATGCTCGCCTGCAACTTGCAACATTTTCTTGCGAAGTTGCACGAAAACGTGTACGGTGTCCCAGTGAGTTGAGGGTGTATTAGTATAGGCGAATCCTTGTTTACGTTTTTTCCGTCATTAGCATACATCAAACTTCAAGCGACGTACATACAAACAAACAGAGTCCATAAATCGAAAGAGATTGTCACACTTGATAATCACCGAAAATTTGAGAGTGATATGATAAATATATTTTGAGGAATGAGCGTTTAAAAAGCTCAAAATTTACAATGAATGTATGGCTGTAAGCAACTCTTGCCCCCCAGCCCATTTTATAGTTTTGAAAAGTCAATTTCTCCGTAAATATTTAACATATCAATCTCAAATTTTCGGTGGTTACTCAGTTTAAAATTCTCTTTCAACTGATATAGTCTGTTTGTTTGTAGCTTGAAGTTTAATTCATGCTAATGAGGCAAAAATGTCAACAATGACGTCAGCAAGGATTCGCCTATAGGTAATCATATGGATTCGAATGCAGTTCGGGATTAATCCGAACGAGTGAGATTTTCAAAGAGTACGGACTCATGCAATTTGAGTTCTTTGAAATATCTCACGAGTTAAAATTAAATAAATCCAGAATTGCACGAGAAAGCCATATGATTACTTGTTAATAATATTGATCAGCCTCTCAGTCAATCCAATTCATATTGGATATAATTTGTTCACATGATTCGGCACTCATGTATTACATGATTCGATTACACGATTTAGCACTGGTGTTTAGCATAAATACAGCTGCTCTCAGCCAATCTAATTCGAGAACTCGTTGCACGTATATTATTACTTGAAATAATGTACCTAAAGTCCTAAACACGGAGAAACTAGACCGACTTTGCCTTAAGGCTGGTTCACACTTGCGACATACATAAGCATAAGAACATACGCAAGCGCAGATTGTACTTCATGGTTAGTTAACCCCTTTATTCTTGAGTAGAACAAAGCATTCATCCAACCTTAAAGTACAATCTGCGCTTGCGTATGTTCTTATACTTATGTCGCAAATGTGAACCAACTTGCCATAAATATATTTTTGGCTAAGTTCACCATGTTCTTTAAGGGGCGCTGTCAGTCGAATTGTACCTTCAAGTTTCTTTAAAACAAAACTACAAATATAACGTAACACCTCGAGATAGAAGAGAAATACCATGTGAATGCCCTACATGATATACGTTTCAAAGTGTTTCGATAGAGGATGGCAAAGATTAAAGTGGATTACAAAAACTTATATTAGAAACTCTGATTTCCGGTTACAGAGAACAGATTTCAAATTGCTCTAAATTTATCTTAAATCAATATTTTTCATCCACTTGAATCTTTGGCATCCTTCATCAAAATCGTCTCCAATTTTCTCCAGTATACCTTGAAAGCATACTCTGATAATCTGAGTAGGTATTTTTGTCTTTCGTCATGAGAAAATGTATCATTTAGGGTTTGACAGTGCCCCTTTAAATCGAATGTAAAGTGAGAAATAGAATGGAATTTGTGGAAGTCATTCAGTAAGACTGCCTGCTACAATGACCGTCCTACAATTCTACAGTTTGAGACAGACCAGAGTGCGAAAACAAAATACCTTAGTATCGCATTAACAATACGTTTTTCACACTTATGTATGAAAACAGCGCTAATTGCTGCCGCAGGCGAGCGAGCAAGGCAGCAGTTCTAAACTGAAACCGGGTCCAAATCTCGTTTTCTTTTTTTACCACAATGCATCACTTCTATTGTCTTTTTTACCACAATGCTTTGCACGGATCTGATCGTCACGCGACAATCTGCATTGTTGGAGCTAACTACGTTCAACTGTTCTTTAATGCATTTCTGTGTATGCGATCCTTGTATATAATCATGAATTTGTTGACGTGTAGACGAACTCTGTGTGAACTATCACATTCCAAAGAGCAAGATCTCTCAGTCCTGTTATCGAGATGGTGAGCAACAACTAATTTCTATTGGAAGCAGCTGGCTCAAAACACAATTAGCATTTACAATTATATTCTCAATTACAGTCGATTTCCGGTGTTTAAACTTCACCGAGGAGAACAGCAGTTTTTTGTGCCGGGAATCTTGGTAAATTGAATTGGTAGGCTCAGGGAATTTACCGGGAGATCGTTGATATGTCGGGACAAAATGAAAATAAATCGGGACAACTTTTGAGATACACACCACAGCTCAAACAGGATTCAGTCGCACGATACTGAGCCCAAAAACTACAAAATATATTCATCTAACACCTTGGCATTTTTATCACACAGCAATATAATTTTCCAGCCAAAGTGCTACTATAGGTTCTTTTCTAATATACACTTTCTTACTGACTGAGCGGAGCAGCATTCACTACCTGTTACTAGTTATCACATGTTAGTAAGAGTTAAAATAATTATTTTTTCATGTTGCGATCTTGTCAAGAGTATATAAGGATGTAGTTTATTAACTAAGTTGTCATCGAATGCATCTCTTGACATACACCTTTATGTTTAACATTAAGTCTAATCTTCTCATGTACCATTATTCTGCACAAATATTAGAATACTTGTTTTATCTGGCAATAAACGTATAACTGTGTCATTTTTGACTAAATAGTTTACTTAGGAAATGATATGTAATCGTTACACTAGATCTAAAGTTATTAGAACTGAATACAAGTAGTACTGGCAATGCACAGGTATTTTCTCGGATTTTATCGATCGGTCAGCGCACAAAGTGCCATACCTCTTAGTAAACTACGAAACACAATATTTTGACAGCACGAAGAGCACAATCCTTAATAAACGTTTGACACCCCCCCCCCCTCTCACGATAACTACCCTATTGGCATAGTATAATTTCCAGGTAGACTGGTAAAGATTCGGGTGGATGAAAAATACTACTTTAAAGAGAAATTTAGAGTAACCGAAATCAAGTTTCTAGAATACATTTTTGTATTCCATTTTAATCTTTACCGTCCTCTATCGAAAACGTTTGAAAAGCATATCAGGACATTCACATGCTATTTCTCTTCTATCTCAGGGTGTTATTTTTGTAGTTTTATTTTACAGAAACTCGAAGGTTCAATAGTCCAGTTTCGTACGCAGAGTTGTGAATAGCCCACCTTCTCGATGCTATTTATTAATGTTTCACTTCAGAATGAGGCTAATCCTGCGTACATGCGTCTGTAGTCATTGCATTCAGCGGTAATTTTCGAATACGAAACTGGACTATTCTATTGACATAGCCCTTCAAAGTTCAGTAAGTTTTTTTATGACATCGTAGAAAAACATGACTGACGTGAAAGCGAAAATAAACGCACGTCTTCGCGGACTTCAATATTCTCCCGATCATTGTTACACAGGTCGCATACCATGCGCGCGAGGGCAGAGCAGAATCGCGATGGTTCGTTTGATTGACTCCTTCCTTGGATTAAAACATACGTTTTTGACGCGTACGCGTATGACGACATCTGATAACGATTGAGAATTGAACTTCATTATGAAGCTCATGCAAGAAAACATGTTTTTCTTCGTCAGTTCGCAACTAAATTTCGCGCAGTTTATGGCGTTGAATTATTCCTAAGATTTCCACCAAAAGTATTTATTTCTAGATTTTTTTGCGCCAGCACTTTTGGATCCAAGCCTAAAATTAGAAAATCTAGTGGACTTAAGTATCTGCCATAAACAAACTTAAAATAGTTTTTTATCGTACGTAATACAGAAGTATCCTATACCTCACTAAAGGAATTAGTAAGATTTCATGCTTTTGATCGGCATCATGCACTTGTATTTAGTACTCTCGCATTGAAAACAAATGAATAAGAAAGCAAAGGAGGCTGAGGTAAGGCCACCCAACTATTTCGCGTGCTCTATAAGCGTGCGGTCATGCCATGGAGATGGTATGAGACTCGAAGGAAATAACACTTGAATTGAGCGTATACAATGTGAATTTTATCCATAACTATGTCCCAGTGCATTAGCAGAGTTAAGGGTGGTCCTAGCTCAAAGAAAGTATTGTGTTAGGTTATATGACAAGTTCATCAAGAAAGACCTCTTGTGAAAAGGAGGAATTTAACACAACACGAGTTTCTGTCTTCCTGTGATGTCTCGAGCCTGGGCGAGGGTTTACAAAATACATAATTCAGTCTGACATACTTTTGGCTAGGCTCGGCGAGTTTAACAACATTCTTTCTATTCTGTAGTCAAAACAAAACATAAGTCGACACTTTGTCCTTTCGCCAAGCTTCAGCCGCAAAGCTGCGCAATCGAAACTATAACACAAACCTCAGAAAACTCATGAAATTCAATCATCAGTAAAGAAAACGAAGTCGCTAATACTTTTAATCAACATTACATAAACACCAATCGCATTATCGCCCTCAGTGGATAAGGCCGTCAAAGTTTACTTTTCCACTCTCTATCATTCGCTGTTATCTTAATTTACTGAAGATAACTTAAAGCGACCACTGGAATGCGACTGCGGTCAAATACTTGTGCTGTCATCAGGGACCATAATGTTTGTAGGCGATATTTATTTCTGCGCGAGCAACGAGCACTGTTCTGCTTTAGGATCTCAGTCTGTTTAGGAGGAATAAACTATAGGAAAATCCCTAAACAATACAAGGAACACGAAATACCAAACGGATGTTTATTCACCGCGAAATTAGAAGCAGCTAGATCAATCTTTTACAGGCAAGCGCTCTTATAAAAGATGAAGAGTTTGAACTTGGTCAACTGACTAATGTCCTGAAAATATGTTGAAGAGGCGAAGCATACCAACAGGCTTTTACGGGTTAGCTGTTAGTTATACTTTCTGTAGGGGTGTACCCCTTCTTGGAATGCTGAAAACAGTTCGATAACCCGATCACCAGACGAGAAGACTGATTCATCGTATATTAAACTAGCATCCTCACAGATATATACTAACCATAGGTTGGTCTTGTTATCAATATCAAGAAATACCACAGTATAAACACAATCATTAACACAGTGTAAGCTCTGCTTACCTGAGGCAGAAGTTGCTACGTCCACACAGTTGGTGTAGTTTCCTTAGAAGGCTGAAAGCAGCGGTAGAGTGAAAACAACAACTTGCCAGGGTTAGAAAATCGTCGAGTTCGTGCGATAACTCCCTACAACTGCTTCTGGTGCAACGAGAAGGGCCTGAGAGAAGTGTTTAATTGCCTTCAAATATCACTCTTATCTGCTCTTTCCGCTGTCACAAAATTATCAGCGGTTCTGACTTAAAAGTACTTCGAATGACAAGATAACAGATGCTTATGCGATACTCACGCAACGCGACACCCATATTGCATCCCGAGCCATTAACTCATGTTCTCATTAGTGAGCCACTGATTTCAATTAAAAAAAGAGAAAGTGAATTAGATCGATAATCACAGGTCTTATTTTTTATGTGCGTGTTTTTCTCATTTGACGTACTAGGTGATACAAACCACATTCCTAAGGTAAATATTCTACGAAAACGCCCTCACTCGAGGTTAGTGACGTCATCTTATGCCACAATATCGGTATCCTTGAAAAACCGTAATTTACCGTGTGGAGTAAATTAACTTGGAGTCTCTTACCCGAGCTATGCGTGCATTTTATGCATTCTCTTCACCAAGATAAATGGCTGATAACTTGAATAGGATCTCCTGTAACGGAAATACCATGAAACGCAGGAAAGTCCTATTCACGCCTTCGCTATAATATCATCGCCCGCTTTCTGCTAAAAATGAGAAGCACATCCTAAGCGACAAATTACTGTACAACCCTAGCACGAACAATAAGCAATAGATGGAAAGCAGGCGGAGTGCTTTGTACTGTAACATTCATAAACAGCATAAGGAATAAACCAAGCGATCTTATCACTTGATGGCTAGCTGCCTGTTTGACCCGTATTTTTTATGACACATTGCGAAATGAAGTTTTTGCTCTACACATTGGCCAAAGGTCCGGCATGAGATTTTCAAAAAGAAGCTTTGCCGGTTAAAGCGGCAATGCCAAATGAATGGATTAGTTGATCAAGTTTCTCAAAATAGAACTACCTCCTTCTAGAATAGAAATACCTTGTGATTGTCGTGATATGTTTACGAAATTCTTTTGATTAAAGATGGCAAAGATTATAGTGAATACTGTAAAATCCTATCAGTTTTAGCAACTTTTCGGTCCTCCGTTGGCCATCAATAAAGCAGCCCAGTTTGTACACCATAAGTGGGTTTATGTGTTTGTTAAAATTGTTTTCTGCTGTGACTAACTTCTGCTCATCAGCGAAAAAGTACAACAGTGAATACATTTTACGTATTTTTTTTCCAACACTATCATCATTTAGGTTTCAACCACGTCATTGATTTGGCTTCTTCCATGAGTCGGAAGTATTTTCTTTGAAAACTAAGTGTTGAGATATTTTCGACTAGCACTTGCGCAAGTTAGGTGCATGGCAGTGCGTATTTAGTCGACACTCTTAACGAAAGCTGAAGGGATCCCTCTTTATCCTTTAAATGGTATATCAGGTAATCGCTAGTTAAAACGTGCAAGTACAACAAAAGATGCAACATAATACAAGACTTAGTGGTTGCATCTTTTTCATGTTTTCGTCCTCAGTTGTGTTGAATTTTTGTTCAAGTTTTCTAAATTTCTCCGCAACGTAACTGGTTTATGTTATATCAAATCACATACACAGGAATCGTGGACCTTTTAAGGCCTCAGTATAGTACGCCGTCGCTATCGTAAGATCTGATCAGATTCCGTGATCATTAAGCGTTATCTTCTGTGCAGTGGGCAAACTGAATGAAAAGGCCAAAGCCCTTTGCATTATAGACGCTTTATCAAACTGACCAGCCGGTTCTTACAGTCGGCATTATTCATCAAAATTGTAGAAATTTCTCGCAAATATATTTTACTAAAATGCTAAGGTAACTTTTTCTAGAGTACTGGCAGTTGTCAAAATGTAATAATCGTGGCTTATGCTTGCCTACAATTGGGTTTCACTGGCGGAAAAAAATGAAATCCACCATGAATAGCTTTGCCGATAAAAATGTTTGCCTTATGGTAACCCCCGGAAGACTCAAGATCTAATCGTGTTCCCCTCAGTCATTCCGACGCCAAAGCCCAAGATTCTTGTGACCATATAATCCATAAAAAAGGCGCACTGCATACCAGATTTCTTTGAGCTACCACCTCCAACAACAACGACAGTCGTACTCAATTAAACCGCGCGAGGGAAACTACTTGTCGACTGTTTTCCACTAGCCAACGAAGAAATCCTGGATGTTTTCAAGAACAGAAACATACAAGGCATAACTTGCACCAAAGGAACAATGCGTGACAATTCTGCTGCAAAACGGACGTTGTAATCGTGAGAGGAAAACCACACATGGTGGACACATGGTTCTATAAGGGTGATAGGGGAAGCCATATACAGGTGTTGCGCCTGAAGAAAATTAATTTAAGGAATGCAGGATATTGTGTCGACAACAAATCGTCGCCATCAGATTCAGATTGGCTAACTGTGGATTCTTGTGGTGCGGGTAAACGAAACAGTCTCCGTACTTAGAATACAATCAATACACCGGCTGAACTGAGCAAGGCAACTGGTTCCTTGAAAGCCCTCTAAACCTGAAGTCGGTCATCTTCTATGTACAGTACAGATTTGCACCATTCGCAGCATTCAAAAGACGTTGAAATTGTTTTGGTCATAAAATTTCCAAAATACTTACAGTTAACATACTGGTTTATGATTTTACACTACGTACTGCTAAAGTTGGGGTTACTTCTTAGTAAATATCAATTGAACCAAATGCAAGTCCACCATGCATTATAACAAAAACAAACTAATGAATTGCGATCTGTACGTTCGTGTTTATTTTATGTCCTCTAATATAGATTACAAATATTAACGTCGTGGTCAAATGAGGACACAAGTCCATGCAAGTCAACACAATCTCAAGACCTGTCAGATACAGCTTGAAGTGCATTTTCATATAATGCCAGCCACTTGAGTCGACATGTGATGACTTGCGTGACTTGGGTACAAAGTCGAACTCGATCGAGATCACCGCAATATTGCGCTATGCCAGTCAATGAAAGTCGATAAAAGTGTGGGGGAGGGGGTGGGAGACGGACGAGGTTGAATACAAGCTTTGAACTTTCTTTATCTTGCGAGCCGCAGAGGTTCTTTTCTGTGTTCCCCTCTCGTTTCATGATTGAGAGGGAACTATATATGGCAGTAGCTCTGCTCACAGGGTAAACTTTTGTTAAATTGTATCAAAATTTTGTGTTGTATTGTTGTGCCTTGTTTGACTATAGAGGAGTTCACATATTTCCCATTTGCTTGAATTGCTGGTAAATCAGGGCAAACATGGCGGAACATATAGTGTTTGTATGCATGAGAATATGGTGTCAAATATTTTGTCCAAAATTCATTTTTTGCGGAAATGATCACACCATAACTTAAGGCATACGTGGAAAAATGTTATGTTTATAAAATCCCTGATTTTAACGAACATTTTAGATATTATTAGCTATGTCAGTAATTACATGTAAATTTTATATCATATCATATATACCGTAACCGTGCTTCAAGTAGATATTTTAGATTTCTGTATTATCACACAATTTTATAGCCTTTAATTAATATTAATGTTAAGCATTTTTAGAGTTTTAATAGATATATAATTATGTTGTTGATTTCTGTTATTTTTATGCACGACCCCACAAGCAGTGATGCTTAAACTTTTATCATGTTTAAATAAAGATTATTGTATTGTATTGTATTGTAGACTGGAAGCATTCCATGAATCACTCAGCTTAGTCTGGATTTGAATTTTTCACTTAGAGCTCCCCCCCTCTTCAGGCCTGAAAATGACAAGCGACCCCCCCCCCCCCCCCCCCCCCCCCCCCCTCTCAAAGTCTCTGTTAAGTCGTGGAGCAGGGTTTGCACTAAGAGACCAGTGTCGTAAGCGATGGGACATCTTGTCAACCAACAGTGCTTTGCATTGGATACTCTTGACGCAATTGGGCAAACAATTGCACGATTAGAATCAGATCAGTTGGCTTGATAGTATATGTCAAAGCAATAACAGTTATGACTATAATTCAGTTTGTAGGAATTCAGTTCGTAGGAAATCAGTTTTGATTTCCTTTGTTTTGACTTGGGTCGATATTTGTCAAAGCAATAACAGTTGCACTCTGTTTATTAATTTCCAATAACAGTTGCACTCTGTGTAATTTAACAATAAAAGACTATGATTTATTTTCTAGGCGATTTTGATCTTCTTTGTTATTTTGTTGACTTAGTTTGATATTCTTGATATTCTGTCAAAGTAATAACATTTTGCAACACAATCTTCCCTTCTTTACTACTCAGAATAACATAACCCACCCCTTATTGACTAAAGATAATGCACATGACCCACCCCTATTTTGTCGCGCTTTCCTAGATCATTTTATTGACGTATTTTATTCGCCACAGGCTTTTGAAAAAAAGGGATGTGTACCGAGTCCTTTTCAGGCTGGATAACTGACAGGTTTTCGTGTGGTGCTTTCAGCCGTTTTCCGATATAGATGCGACAAAATCAGATTAATTTCCACGTACGTGATTCGTGTTATCGTTCTGGCATGTCCTGGACGTCGACGTTTAGCCAGTTTCTGAAAATCCGCATTAATTATTTTAAAATACAGTTATTTTCTATGCATTCATTTCTAGATCTACTGATGCGCGATGCTGGGGCCTTATTGACTGGGGGACTTTTACTTAGGAGCACCGGGGCAAAGCACCGCTGGTGCCATATTGACTGGGGGACTTTAGGAGCACCGGGGCAAAACACCGCTGGTGCCATATTGACTGGGGGACGTTAGGAGCACCGGGGCAAAGCACCGTTGGTGCCTTATTGACTGGGAGACTTTAGGAGCACCGGGGCAAAGCACGGCTGGGCCCTCGAGCATGGATTTCGCTGAGGCCCAGTACTAGAGGAAACGAGCTCTCGCAAACATATAAAGCAGATTTCCTACGAGTGGGCCAAACTACGGCACGTCCGTAACCTTACGGGAATACCGTAACCGTACTGTAACCGTGCTGTACCATATAACTCTGTAATAATTGAATCATCAGAACAAAAAGAATTAATAGGGAAACAATTTCAAAGTCACGGCATGGTATACACAGCGTACAGTATAAACCGTGCCGTCACGGTAGTTTGTCCCACTCATACGAAATCTACTCTAGTATGTCTGTCACGATACCACGAAGACTGCATGGAAATAATATACGAAACTTGTGACTATAGGTCCAGTCAGTGACATATTCTACATAGATGTGAGGGTCTGAATGGGGGGTCTACATGTCAGTTGTCAGTTAAAATTTTGGCCATTTGTCAGTTGTCAGTTAGCCCTAGTTAATCATTACTAGATAAAATTTACTATGTTTGACCCACAAAAACCAAATTTGTCAGTTGTCAGTTATTTTCGGTTGTCAGTTGTCAGTAAAACAATCGTCATTTGTCAGTTGTCAGTTATTTTGAAGGCCGTTTGTCAGTAGTCAGTTAACCCCATTCAGACCCTCAGATGTGCTTACATTTTTGTAATGATTTCGCCGATGGAAGTGGATTTAAAATACGTAATTTCAAATGTACCATCGCCCATGAAACTGAATATGATCAGAAGCGATGGCCTTCTAATATTATTAACATTCACGTCCACTTACAACGTAACAAGAGGGTCTCAATGGGGTTCACTGACAAACGGCCTTAAAAATAACTGTTAACTGACAAATAATGATTCTTTTAACTGTTTACTGACAAATAAAACTTAACGGTTAACTGACAAATTTTTGTGGGCCGGGTCAAACATTGTAAATGTTCTCTAGTAATGATTAACTTAGGGCTAACTGACAACTGACGAATGACCAAAATTTTAACTGACATGTAGATTAGCAATTAGCCTCCTTGGAGTTGTTAGCCTGTTCTCAGGCTCGTTGTCTACCCCAGTCCTCCTCTTCTCTTTTGTTTTGTCCGATTTTTTTAGTTTTTTAGTATCCAGGGCCTGTAAACAGGCTACAGTGCATGATGTCAAGAAGTGAAGTGTACCGCCTTTAAATCTATCGTCAGACTGCATCTTGAATACGCAAGTGCAGCTTGGGATTCTCATACAGCGAAATGTAGAGGCAGTTCGAAGACGCGCCGCCAGATCTGGGTAGGTGCTGCACATGCTCCCTGGGTGACACAACTCCCTTTTATGAATGTACTGCGAGTAAGCTGTGGAAAATAATGACTGACTCCTTCCGCGCAGAAAAGGGGAAATGCCACTGTTTCAATCATAAATGGATTAATAATAATGATTAACTTTAGTTACTGTCTCTGTATTGTAGTTATATTATCTAAGCCAAGCTGCTCAGATCAGAAAAGCCGTGCGCTATACTGTAAACACAATACTAACTAAACAAATTAGCGTGCAGTGATAAAATCAGGTAATGGGATCGGAGACTAGATGCTTAGATCCGAGGCAAATTTAACTGAGATAATGTATGCATTAATAATTAATTAGTATAATTAGGTTGTCTGCTATTCAGTTCCACATGCACTACGCACTACCACTACTACCATGCACCACGCATCACGCATCACGCATCACGCATCACGCATCACACATCATGCACCATGCACACACGCCAACTGCAAACACAACACACAATGCACAGCAAAAGCACTGAAGGAAACAAATAAAAGAGCAGCATAATAGACCCATTCTGCTTGCCTGTTTGTTGCCCCATTTCAAAACACCTGAATTTACCCTTGAGTAGTGTTCTTTTGTTTTTCTGCATCCCAAGAGGGAATGCATAAATTTCGAGAATTAGAAAACAAAGCACTGAATCCTCTGGAGAGCTATCACGTGGTCGAAATGGGACAACAAACAGGCAAGCTGAATGGGTCTATTATTCATACATTTCTTTACAAAACGTCAACCGTCTACATGAGAAACCGCAAACTTGGCACAGAGCATGCGTAATATTAATCCAAGACTCGCTCAAGACAAAGTTGTCTCGGGCACCCGGGACAACTTTTCTTGTCCCCGAGCCAACTTTTCTTCATATAAACAGGGCCTAATTCTGGTGTTATTAAGCGAGTCTCGAGGCTTCATTACAAAGCCGATAACAATGTTCAGACATGATCCACTTGAAACACGTCGGCACGTCAAAGCAAAAATCTCGGCCCTTGAGATCACCAAGAGCTAGAGAGGTAGTCTGTTATTATAATTACCGAGAAGACCTAGTATTCTAACAGCGGTAACTTAATATCTTTGTTGTCTGTTTTGTGATGAATTGGGAAGACGTAATGCAGACATTATTTTAAACATTTGATGTGCTGATGTAGTTTTATAGGATCTTGGGCTTCTGGTGGATTATGGATTTGTTTTCAAGTATTAAATCCAAAGACTGACTGAACTGGTCTTTAATTTAGCAAAATTAATTATTCGGTACCAAAGATTGAGTCCATGTGCAATAGTTTTCTAAGACGTTTTCTGTAGAGAAAACACCGCGTTTCTGCCAGTTCTTTATGGATGTCATTTATAAATTAACTACAAGAGTCAGGATAACTGATGCAGAAGGTGTATGTACTGGTACAATAAGGCGCTAGATCATTGCCGATATATTTCATACTAGTTGTTCCATATATTGGAAGTGTTGAGATTAAGTGAAATTATGGCGAGCCAATGTTTTCTCATATAAACACTAGCTTTGGCTCGCCTACCCGGGCCAACTCGGGACACACAGAGCATGCGCAATCCAATATTACGTGCCCAGACTTTTCTCGGGCACCCGGGACACCTTTTCTTCCATATAAACGCTCGGTATAAAGTTGGCTTGGGAGGGATGGTGACTCCGGGGGCCTTAATTTAGTACCAGGAGCCCAACTCTCTTTATTTCTCGGTGAACAGTTTATCTTGTAAATTATTGAGACAATGCTTAAGCTAAAACTACGTCTCATTAAGTAAGTGAATTTGAAATAAATTGTTGAGCTTTCGAAAGAATTATATTTCTACTTCAGCCAAGCTTAAAATATTATCGGATCGAACTGACAGGGAAGACTGCATGCAAATTACGAATGCCGTACGCATGCATGCAAATTAACGTCGATCGCGATAGTTTGAACAGTTCAATAATTCCCCCTATTTCAAACGACGTATCTGCGTTTTTTTGTGACGTTAGAGATGTTTTCTCGAGTAAGTACTTTATAAACATCCATATCTAATTACTACCTAGCCAAATGGGAGAGAAAAAGCGGGTAATTTTATACAGTCTAAAGTGGATTTTTAAGCTCGGATCGAAAGTTTTCGAGTTCAGTTGAACCAATCAAATCGCTGAACGGAGGACAGTTTTCGACCAATCAGATCGCTGGAACAAACACACAGAAAACTATTTACTTCAACCTCGTCCCCAGTGTCTTCTCGGTTAAACCCAAGATGGCGGCCACTCCGAGAGAAGACCCTGGCAAAGGCTGAACTGTATGTCACGTATTCTGATTGGCTCTTCGATTATGACGCAAGGGTTGTTCTTACAATGCTTTTTATTGGCCCAACGGACTGAGTCCAGAGAGAACACGTTGTGTAGGTAGAGCAATAGATGAAGTATCGGTATCACTGGGTATAGTTTTCTGTAAGACTCATCAGTGGAAAAGCCAGGAGAAGCCATTAAATCTGAACATTGCTGTTTAATATCGATGCTTCGCTTCAACGCTAACGGAAAATGAACGGCCTTTTAGGATTCTCTTCTAGCTTAGATACATCCTGGTAGCATTGTGATACCCTTCCATGCATGCACTGTTTCTTCATCCAAGCAATCTCCATTCCGAGCCGTTTAGTAGACCTGTTTTCACTGCATCGTTCGCCGCGTAGAAATACCGTTAATCGCATCAGTCGCTCACTCGGATTTGGGAAGGATGGAATACGGGAACTGGAAAACGGAATAGATCGTGGGATGCCCGATCTTCCAATTCAGAACCCAATTGAAACTTCAACAGTGGTTATTATTGGAGACACTATCAGGCTAACCCATATAACGGTAACACCATATCCACCTACGCCTTCCTTGACAGTGGCTGCACTGACACCCTAATCCACTGCGAGTTGACTGAACACCTCGGTATACAAGGGACACCTGAACAGATTGGAATTAGCACAATTACAAACAGTGATGACGTTGTGTAATCTAATTTATAAGCGTGTATCCTTTACTTTGAGCTCTGCGGATGGCTTGGGAGAGGACATTGATGATGCTGAAGCTTATATTCTCCCTGATCTAAACCAATCACAGCGAGTTCTTCCGGAAGCGATTGATGTACAACCCAAAAATAATATCCGTACTTACGAGGTACTTCTTCATACCATCGGATCGAGTTCCCTGGCCATCACATACATACTGTCGCCGTGATGGGTAAAGAATACACCCGTAAGGTTCACGAGTATCCCGAGACTGGAGTTGCAAGCAGCTGTTCTTGTCGACACGCGTGAATGATATGTTACGAGAAGAACTCGATTTGAACATTGATAAGACATTTTACTGGATTGACAGTCACAAATATAGTACTTATCCAACTACCTGCATGCATGAAGAATGAGAAGCGTCGCTTCCAAACCTATGTAGGTCGGAGAGATAAAGGAAATCTCGCTTGTGGAAGGGCGTGGAAGACTGGCATCATGTACCTGGTGTCCTGAATCCAGCTGATGATGTGTCACGAGGCTTGAGCCCGTCGTCGCTGAATGCTGACCTCCGCTGGCTGCGTGGGCCAGAAGTTATGTGGCAACCGGTATCCTATTTGCCGAACATGTTGCGTTCGTTTGGACTGTATCTCACATTCAACTCTGATACATAAATTAATACAACTACACCCTACACACATTTTTATATAAATTAGTAGATTAGTTAGTCATTATGATAATTTCTGTCAGCCTTGGCCGCTCCGTAGATGTAAACAAAGTACAATCCAAAACTCGGCTCTAATCGAGGTACCACTCTTTAAAAAAAATATCTCCAGTCTTATATATTTTTCAGCGATATCTGTTAAATTATAAAAGATTGTATTAAATGCTCAAAACGGTTAAAAAAACTTTTCTATTTGTACTCGTTTGGCCACCACGTTGGATGATGTTGCGCAATAGTTTCTTTTGTGTTGAACATTCGTCCTAGCCTGAATTTCAGCCGTCTCAGCTCTGGGACCAGAGGAGACGGCTGAAATTCAGGCTACATTCGTCCTACATCGTCCAACGATATTGCATTAATTCGTTTGTACGGGCCTTTACTAAAGTCAACAAAGGCCACTCCGACAACTATATTTGTGTGAATAGGACATTTGCACGATGACGTGACATATTACATGTACAACTACCAGAACCGGCCTTGCGACAAATCATTTGTTCCTCTAATTTAGACCGTTGTCTTTCCGGGTATTCTGAAAGGAGTTTAAAAATCTGAATGAGAAAAGAATTCCCAAAGGATGGTGTACTAATAACATTTCAGTAGAATGACCCGTCCGATCTCGGCGCAGCCCAAGCTTCTCACGGTCAAAATTTGAAAAAAATACACCTCTGAATTTCTAACGAGACCTGAAACAACCATGGGGGCTGATCAAAGCCAGGTCCCGGCTAATCCACAGATCGAATTGGAATTGAGCGTGCTTATTCGACAACTTATTCGACGTTTTTTTGTCAGTTTGATCTCAAATTTAAAAAAAACATTTTCACAGGGTAATATTTAAATACAATTACGTATTTTGGGTCAAACATTTATATAGTGACGTTGTTGTGACGTCATAATAAACGACTCCTTTTAATAAATAAGCATGTGATCATATTATCAAACCAACAGGCTTATACATGATGATGATCACCTGGTGGTGATGACAAAAGCATGGCATCATCACGCATAAGACCTATAGATGGTTTGCACTCAATCCCCAGAGATTCAAATAACAAAGGGCATGGCGGCCATGTTGGTGTCCCGGGGGGGTACTTACATGAAAAATGGGTATGTATGTGAGGCCAAGAGACTCAAACCCTGACCCTGTTTGACCCAATCCGAGCTCCAAAACCCTGATTGCCCCCTTTTTAGGGAAACAAATTCCCTTATTGCCCCTTCTTTAAATTGTTTTCAAAACACGGTCGGATATATATCCCGGCCGGTATACCGCGTACCGGGATTGCATGCAAAATACGGAACATTTCAAGTCGGGACGTGGTATTGGGTAAACAAATCAGCAGATGGAGTACATAGATAAGTACTGAAGTACGAATTAGCGGCGTCACAATGTAAGGGAACCTCAGTGCTTGCATGTGGACAGGCGATCAAAATGCGGCAACAGAATGTATTTTTTTCGACATAGTAGCAAAAAAAAACTTAACCCTAACTGCCTAAAAAATACTGAACCGCGACCCTGACTGCACCCAAATTATACTCCAATCCTGACCCTGATCTGCCCAAATCAGGTCAAAACCCTGACCCTATCCTGCCCAAAC